>NEWO01000149.1:629962-640085 GCA_003013225.1 Phalaenopsis aphrodite | reverse complement strand
ATATATATATATATATATATATATATATATATATATATATATATATATTGATGAATAGTATTTTTTAAAAAATTAATTGACTACAAGGCTACAAAGATTTATAATCAATTAAAAGTATTAATTAAGAAAATAGAATAAAATTATTAGATTAGATTCAAATGACAATTTAATATAAAAAATAATTTTCAAATCTTACCCCAACCATTAACATCTTATGGCTACGTGATTAGGGTTGTCAAAACGAGTTTTTCTTCGTGAACAACACATGTTCGACTCGTGAAATAAACGAGCCGAATCTGAACATACTTTTTGTGCTTCAAAATATAAACTAACCGAACACGAGCTGAGCCTGGGCTCGCTCGTGTTCGACTCGTTTACACCCCTATTGACTACAAGGCTACAAATATTTATAATTATTTAAAATTTTTAATAAGAAAATAAAATATAAATTATGAAATTAGATTCAAATGATGTTTTAATATAAATAATAATTTTTAAATCTTGCCCCAACCCTTAAAATTTTATGGCTACATGATTAGGGTTGTCAAAACGACTCATTGTTCGTGAACGGCTCCTTTTCGACTCGCTAAGCAAATGAGTCGAACACAATCACACTTTTTGAGCTCGACATAAAAACACGTCGAACACGAGCTGAGTTTCAGCTCGCTCGTGGTCGGCTCGTTTACACCCTAAATCCAAACTTTGGAACACATCAACATGATGTTCTCCTCTCTTTTGCACAAAGGGATTCAAAATCCAATACACTCTAATCAAGAAAACTTAAACTTTAAGTAGAGAACTACTCAAATCCAGTTTCTGGAGCTGGGGAAGCCGCTATAGCGGCGTTGGAACATAGACTTCCTGATGTTGCAACACTGACTTTCAGCCGTTGCAGTGTTGTGCTCTCATGCTCTGAACGTGACACTGTCTGTCAGACGTTGATCGATGGGTGTCGAAGCACTCTTTACAAAAAAAAAAAAAAAAAAAAATTATGGGGACTCAATGAACAATTTTACAACACAATCAAAGTCCACATAATGACATATTCAAACAGGAATGTTATAAATTTAAACTTTTATTAAGTGCATATTCTCACATACAAATAAACTCAATTGTTAATATTCATCATGTGATACAAATTGACTAATAAGATACAATTAATGAATGAGGTTTATTCTTGAAAATGTACGTAATGCTTCGTCATTTTTTTTGACGTACCAAAACGATCTATTTTCAAAGAAACAGTGTATTTGTCAAAGAACACATCATATAATCACGAGTCAACCTATCAAATATAACTCTGGCCAGCCAGCTATTGCTAACTTTTTCATCAATCATTTATCAAATTTTTGATAGAACTCAGATCTTCTATAAATATTGAAAATAAAGTGATATTCTTTAGAACAATTATTTGTCATTAAATTAACTAAGCAATTCTTGCAATATAATGAGTACAAAATTACACGATATCTCTAAAAATATCAAACAAAAAGATTTGCTAGTACTATAATGTCTATTAGAGGTAAATACTAAAATTTTAATTAAGGCAATTGAATTTTTAAATATAATCATGAAATACATCCAATAATCATTATTATCCATGTCAATGATTATACTACTACTAAATAAATCTATGTATTAGTAACTTGGGACATTATCATAAGCAAAGTGTCTCAAAATATTATATTCATGAGCATTTCATCCATAATACTAGAAGTTGTGCAATTTTAAGTCATTGTATGCAAACACCTAATAAGAGTGAATATACTTAAAATATCCTCAAGTGTTGAGCTAAAGATCAATATTTATCATTGAAGTCTTCATTTAGCATGATCATATGTAATGATAATGTTTGAAAGATTGTTTGAAAGCACTCTCTTCAATATATGATAGTTTAATCATTATAATGTCAGTAGTCTTATAAGAAAAGAAAAGTTAATGCCTTCCTTTTTTTATTTTTAATATTATCAACTTTGACTTCAAAATAATATCATATTTAATGACCTCTTTCTAATTATATATTTAGTGAGACAAGATTGAGCTTGCCAATCAATTGAACCCATCGTGCCGTTGAAAATAAGAAAATGTGTTTTCAAGAATTGGTCAATTGCTCGATCTATTGTACCTCAATTAGTAGTTACAACCAATAAGATTTTAATTTAACCATTAAAGGATATTCCTATATTGGTTGATTCACCAAAGTTCCGACAAAGATGACATGTGTGCTTGTTTCATTTTATTTTGTAGGTTGTTTCTTTACTAGCTTGAGTTGCTTGTATCATTATAGTTGTGATATTGGTTTGTAATGTTAGTATGATGCTTTGAATTATCATCTTCACAAGAGCAGTCATATCGAAGGTTGGTGATTCAACAATTTCAATATGTTGGATAGCTGTGCCATGATGATAGTTGGGAGAATAAGGGTCTCTGAGGATAGGCACAACTTCTGTAGTGTTTCTCAAGTCATCGGTAGTTCAAGTGATAGCATCACCTCTCATCTTTTGAGTTTTTTTAATATAATGAGGCTAAAGAAACTCAAAATAAAGAGCATTAAATAAATAATCATAAAACAATACCTTAAATATAATAATTATTATTATAAACATCCTAAAATAAAAATAAATAACCAAATCATCTGAGTTAACGTTACACAAATATAACTTCGTCCTTACAACTACTCGACTCAAATAAAATATAATTACGATCGATAATGACAAAAACATCACTAATATTAAAGTTAGTCGCATACCCAAAATAAAAACTTTCTAAGAAAACGCATATTTCTAATGTCAGTAATGACAAAATAATCTATAAATTTTGATTTAAACTTGCTATAAAGAATGAACGTAGGACATAGACTTGGTTTGTTGGGTCTAAGAAGGAAAGGAGAAAGTGAAGAGAAAGCTTGTTTGGCCTAAGAGGGCAAATATATGTTTAAGAGAGCCACCATAGATAATCCTTCAACTCTAATATAAGACAAAGGGGACGAGGGAAGCGGGAAAGGTCACGCCTCAATTATAAAGATATAACCCTCTAGGTAATTTAATTATATTAAAATAACACTCCTCAATTATATATGAATTTAATTTAATAATTTTGAGTTTAAATGAATGTAACTCGGATGAATAAATTTGTATTTATGTTAAAGGCTTTGAGACAACGAATCATTTCAACAAACGACACTGGACTGTATCAGGACTCCAATCATGATGCGTTGCTTGTACGATCCGGCTCCAGTGACGCATTGTGATTGGAGTACTCATACAATTTTACATTAAAATTGGTGATATAATATTTTTTTATCGCACATTGAGATTTGTCAAAGACTGACCAGTTTAGATCGTTAGCTAGAAGGTGTTCAAACTGCAGGCCAGTTGTATTTCTTTAAGGCATTGGTCGGATAATTTCAGCCGGTATTACTTTTCAATGGAAACTTGGTCAAGCATGTGCACCTACGAAACCAAATCCATGAATTAATTACAAGGCCTTGAATTGTGATAGAACGGATTTGAATGAACGGATTTGACCGTTAACTACAAGGCCATGAATTGTGATAGAAATGTATGTTCTAATTTTAATTAAAAAAACATTAATAAAAAAGGTGCCAGCCATTCGAGTACCATATAAACCTCCACCAATCAAGGAACCAAATTACTCAAAGGAACATTTCTTCCCCCACACATCTCTTCATCTCTTCCTCTCAGTGAAAGCCATGGCCTCCATCAGCCTTGCGGAGCGAAAAGCCTTCGACGACACCAAGGCTGGCGTTAAAGGCCTCGTGGACGCCGGCATTACCGAAATTCCTCATTTCTTCCGCCACCCACCGGGCGTTATAGAAGTTCCTCAGCCGGCGTCTGCTGTCAAGGCAGAGATTCCGGTCATCGATCTCGGCATTATCAACGGAGGCACCATGGGGCGGGACAAAGTGGTGGACCTCGTGAGAATGGCGTCGGAGACATTTGGTTTCTTCCAGATAGTGAATCACGGTATTCCTCCGGCTGTGCTGGATGAGATGCTGCAAGGCGTCAGAAGATTTAACGAGCAGGAGTTGGAGGCAAAGATGAGACATTACGTGCGCGATCAGAAAAGTCCTGTGTTCTTTAACAGTAATTTCGATCTGTACCAATCTGCGGTGGCCAATTGGAGGGACACTCTCTTCTGCACAATCAAGCCGGAGGCCGCCGCCAGGCCGATGGACATTCCTGAAATTTGCAGGTCTGCACACATTCTTAAATTGTTAGAT
The DNA here is from genome assembly GCA_003013225.1 of Phalaenopsis aphrodite. Taxonomy (NCBI): domain Eukaryota; kingdom Viridiplantae; phylum Streptophyta; class Magnoliopsida; order Asparagales; family Orchidaceae; genus Phalaenopsis; species Phalaenopsis aphrodite. The sequence goes on along the minus strand of NEWO01000149.1, from coordinate 635,842 downwards.
TTAACCACATGTCTCGCCCTTACATTTACTAGATCCGGATTTACATCGAACATTTGAAAAAAGCTGACTGAACATAATAAAATTTGATGGTGATTTAACATAGTGTTGGATTTATTTTTTATTTTTTTGTGTTTGCCCGAATTTAAGTTAAATTCATGACTATATACGATAATAAATATGCTATCAAACATCCCCAAGAATCTTTTACTGGAGAAATTATAACTATATTTTTGTAATATCATGTAATTCTATTAAACAATTTAAGTAAACCAAACCAATTGATTTCTTAAGCTTTTCTTAGCTTATAGTACTAATAGGTCATATTTTCTTAAAACTAAAGAACTATAATCTTACCTGAGACTTAGCTTAACAAAAATGCAATCAATGAAACATTATGGATGCAGAGACATAATTATGGAATATGGAAGTCACGTCCAAAAGTTAGGACATCTTCTATTTGAGCTGCTATCAGAGGGACTTGGGCTGGAAACTCAACGTTTGAATGATTTGGATTGCGGTGAAGGGCTGGCACTTTTGTGCCACTATTATCCTCCATGCCCTCAGCCAGAGCTGGCTATTGGGATAAGCAAACATGCGGATCCTGACTTCTTAACTGTTGTTCTTCAAGATAGTATTGGTGGATTAGAAGTTCTTTATGAGAATCAGTGGGTTGATGTCCCCCCAATTCATGGAGCTCTTGTTATTAACATTGGTGATCTCGTACAGGTAACAATTTAATTTTCTTAATTACACTTTTAATTAGTAGTTTTATTTTGCCGGTGTTTCCATACAAACCTACTGACTCCTATGCCTTTATATATCTAATTAATAACTATTATGTGGTTAAAATTCAGAGCTGGCTATTGGAATCACACTGCAAATTTTTAAATAAAATATTTAGAGTGTGATCGATATATATAATAAAATAAGTCTGAATTTTACAAAATAGATATTATTTATAGTACTAACTGATGCTTACGAGAGAATTCAAGGTGATATAGTGATTAATTAACATCTCAACATTGCATGAGGGCTCAAAACACAATAAGAAAATAAAAATGATAGTCAGAAACACCAGAATTTTTTTTAGGTGTAAAACCCTTGAAAGAGAAAAAAAATCACGAGACCTCGCTTAGTTGAAATAATCCGCTATGAATGGTAAATGCACTGATCCATTCTAATGTTATTGGCACATTAACATGTCGCGCAGTTTTGTAAATTATGTTGTGTTATTTGTTTTGTACATTGATGTTATTCCCGTGTTACCGTGGTGTTATTGGCGCCGCCTTTTGGATTTGCCTCGGTTGAGCCAGCGCCACAAGATTAAGCATGATATTTGGAGATTTTCTGATTTAATTAAATTCATGAATTTCAAAAAATCATATCTTAGTATAGAAAGTTCATAAAAATAGAAAAAAAATGTATCGTTGTGTTTAGTAGACAGAGAGGAATCTAGTGAACGTAAAATTGAAAGCAAGTAATTTAAATTTAATTTTAAATTAATTAAACATCACAGAACTTAATTAAATCATAAAAAAATTGGATTTTGATCATCATGGTTTGAATATTTCAGGGCTTATTCCTAACGAGCCTAGGGATGTTTGGTGATTTTACCAGAATTAGAGAGCATCATTAGCATTAAAATCCCTAATTTTTCATAGATTTCATCTCTGTTTAATTGAAATAATTCAGAAAAAATAATATAAAAATCAGAAAAAATATAAAATTAAGCTTTCTCTGAAGTCAAAAAAGTAATAAAAAAAATATTTTTCAAAACAAAAATGTATTTTTTTTTATTTATTCACTAGAACCAAGTGAAAAATCATAAAAATTAAAATAGATTTCCAAAAATCATGAAAATTACCCTGGTTGGTCCTCTGATTCTTAGGAACACCCCAAAATTTTCCTAAGGACATAAAACTTTTTTTTATCAATTAAATTAATTATCCTTGAAAATCCCTATTTTTTAGCTCAAATAATTACAAAAAATAAACAGATATCAGAAAATTGCAATTTCACTTCTAAGGTAATTATCCTTGAATAATAAAAAATAATTAAATTAATTATAATTGAATCCACTAAATTCGACATCAATTTGATCTTCTAAATATGTCTGAAAGCTTCCTAACTTCATTTAATAGCTTGATTTGGGCCTGATTTGATTTGGATTTGGCCAATTATGATACCATTGGGTATGTCTTATCGAGCTAGTCAATTTCACTATAAATTTGTTGTGGTCAGATTTTTGTATAACTTTTAATTGAAATTTGACTATTTCTTACTCAAAAGATTGTCTCGAGATTTGCTTAGAGATTAGTGTTACATGGTGGCTATTTTTGAAGACAAGTGTAGTCACTCTATAACTAACTTCTTTTTACTTAAATACTCTAAGGTTTATTCTGGGTGGTTAAATTTGTTGGTATTAGTATGTAGATGCGTGATTATTATGATCAAATTAATTTTTCTTAAAGTTCGGACTGAGGATTATTTTGTTTTTATTTTATTTTTGAAAATTTTGGCTAACAGCTTTTTTATAGCTATTGCACGCTAAGAGTTTGTTCATGAAAAGTTAGATCTCATAGCAAACAATTATGTAATATAATAACAGCTTTTAAACAAAATCATAAAACCTTTTTTTTTCTAATAAAATTATGAAAAAAAAAACTGTCCAAACATATTTTAAGGGCCAATCCTCACGTATTTACAAATCTAACACTCAAAATTTGCACTTATAACACATTGGTATTCTAAGCCTATGAATGAAAAGCTGTACTTCATGCTCAAAAAGATACTTGATGTTTGTGAGAAGATTCATGATAGTAGAGTGATTATTTAGCATCTTAACACTGAGGTAAAAGAGAAATAAACAGGAGAAGACACATCAATTTTTACATCTATCTTTTTCACATTTGGATCGAAGTATGATTGTTGATAAAAAATATAAAATAATTTTGTGGGATGACATTTTCTTATATAATGATTATTTTTATTTTCGATGAAACAGCTGATCACTAATGAAAAATTCAAGAGCGTTGAGCACAGAGTACGTACAAGCAAGATCGGTCCAAGAATCTCTGTTGCGTGTTTCTTCTCCACACACTACTGTCCATCTGAGAGGACTTATGCCCCAATAAAAGAGCTATTATCAGAGACAAATCCTCCTAAATACAAAGAAGTTGTTGTAAGTGAATACGAACATTATTCTAGATCAAAAGGACTTGATGGTATATCTGCATTGGACAAATTTAGAATATGATCAGTTATCATATATGTGATCTGAATGTGAGGTCATGTGGAAGCTTTAATAATGTATTAATAAATGACTTTTGTCCTTTTGATGGTAAATCTACATTGGACAAATTTAGGTTATGTTCAATTAGCGGATCTGTGATTTAAATGTGTAGTCGTGTGGAGACTTTAATAATGCTATGAGATTATTAATGTATGAGTTGTTTGGGTTAATTTTCTTTGAAATAATTGCGAAAAGTAGTATTGAGAATAAAGTTATATGGATTATATTTGCTTTTACATACATAGCTTTAATTACTATGTATTTACTTCTACATCTAACATCCAAATTTCACTTTTTTGCATTTGTATCATACAAAATGTTCATATCACATAAAAATATTACTATTTTAACTTTTGAAAAAGTGAGATACATCTTTTTTATGCGTAGGTAAGGTGGTATGTACTTGAAAACTTAATTTTAGTTGTTAAATATGTAAAGACATGCTATTGAGTAATATGTTTGTGAAACTTTGATATTATAAAGGATTTATTGTTGATTTACTCTTACATGGAATGCGTTATTGTAATGATGAAGAAACTATGTATTATTATAGTCATGAGGTCATTTATGTTGAGATAATCTAGATATAACTTAATTTTATTGTGTATGGCTATATGTATATATATGACATAATTACCATCACATTCTAAGTAGCCTCAAAATAGTTTTATCATCATTAATAACAATATTATACAATTCTACCATTCTAAAAAAAGAACTTAATTATCTCCAAGGAGTGATAAACTTTCCATCAGGGAGCTCCTCATAGAAGTAATAATGTTTTTGAAATTAGCTCGAACTCAAACAAACTCAGCTTTGTTTGAACCTTTATTCAATCTGAGTTTGAACTAGATTTGAATCAACATCATTTTTCAAACTAAGATTCATTCGACAACCATTGACAATTTTTTGAAGAGTAGGCTCACACTTTTGTTTATTTTGTTGAGAGGTTTTGATCATGCAGAAAGAAAATTGCTGAGAAATAGCAATTATTAGCACTTCCATGGATGTAACCAATGGAAACTTCCAATGATATGTAATCTTAGAACTCAACTAGTGAATTAAAGCAAGCATCAAATGCAATCCAAATAACAAGAGTTTGACCACTCTTTTATAAAGTAGAATTTGTGATATAAGTATTTGTTACTTTTTGAAAATTATTCAGCTAAGTTTTTTGTTCTCAAGTAAATTAGAACAATAATTTATAATTTTGATTATCTTTAAAGCATACTCTTTGGAATTTTATTTATAAATCAAATAAATGGTTAGCAATTATTTGAATTATTGCTAAAAAATGATTACTTGATAAAGCGTAATGTCTATGCTTTCTTTTTCTAGTGAAATAATCACATTGTACTTCTTTCAAAAAAAATAAAACTATTTTGAAAATTATATGGTTTATGATTTATATAAATATATATTTGAGATGATGTGCTTAATTTTGATACTATAGATCAAATGTGGCCAAACTATGGGCTTACAAATACCTTTGACGGCATTTGGGCATTCATTTGGTTGGGTCAATGGTGACTATCATTTGCTTGTCTCATTGATAGGAGTCTATATTCATAATTTTTATAGATAACAAACTGTGAGTCATTTATGATAGTGGGTTGTTGATTATAAAGAGAGCATTTCAATACAGAAAAACCAATTTCATCATAATATTTTGTTAACCCTAAATTTGTTTTCTTCGTCTTCTATATAATACATCTCATACATATTTATATATATATATGATTAATAAACCATTAATATGTTTGGTTTAATCTAATTGAAAATCTATTTGTTCTATCTAATTAAGATCAGTAACTAGATATCAAGATTGCACCTACATGTTTCTATTCTTTTTGTAAAAGTAAATATGATTTATTCTTCAAATCAAATTCTGAATGTTCTTGATAACTGTTTTTTTGATCCATTTAGTTCAATACCCTAATAATGTTAGGATGACCCCTCGATGTTTAAGAGTTCAACTTCATTCTATTTAAGGAGTTTCACAACGCTAGTTTTCCACCTTTTCCCATGCATTCAAACATGTGAAAATCTATTCTTTCTGCAGTTCTTTGCTAGAATGTCATTCATAATGAATCAAATTATAGCCTAAAGTTCTAGAAATTCTATATATGGACATGACATTTATAATAGACAAGATGTACATAGGTACCATCCAATTTTTATGTATTTACATATCTAACACCTAATTTCCAATCTTTACATATATGTCGTCTTATCTTACCTATGCATGAAAAGATGTATTTTTTTTAGATTTTAAAATGATGATATTTTCTTATGTGATGTGAAAATTTTTTTATGGAATGAATTTAAACAATAATGTTTAGACATTGATATATAAATGCAAAAGATACCGGGTGAAATGTATGCAAATGAACAGTAATCATAATTACAGTTTCTTGTAATTCTGGAAACATCACCTAATTGCCCTTTGCATTTAATCTACATGTACTTTTCATTTTTCTCTATAATAAGTGGTGTACGCGATTAGGAATAGTTTTAAAACGGTTTCTGTTTTTTGGTTTACCAGCCAATTTCTCTTGACATTTATTTCACAGAATTCATTTATCAAC
>NEWO01000149.1:597704-629238 GCA_003013225.1 Phalaenopsis aphrodite | reverse complement strand
ACCAAAATAAATGAACAGCATAAAAATAGAAGAGTATTGATTTAGGAGCATTAATTCACTCCCAACCCCTTGCTAACTTAACTTTCTAATTTTTCATCTGAACATGCTTCATTAAATTGATGGCTTTAAACAGAGAGATTAAATTTGGTGTAAGTTCCCAATCCAACTTCCTTTTTGTTTACGACGATATTATCGATCATATTTAATTATTCACCTCTTCGTTTCATTAAGTAATGATAAGTATTCTTAAAAGCTCTTAACGCCTTATAAATTTGGTTGGGATATTGTTTAAATAAAAATTAGTTTAAAAACAACTTTAGAAAAAACCATTTTTTGAGGCAACATGCTCTTTTTTCTATTATTTTTATTGCAACATTTTTGTTCTCACTTTTCCCAAAAATAAAAACATGGAAATACTGATTTTAAATGGACTATAATTCAAACTTAATAAAAAGCTATTATAATGAAGTTCACTAATTAAATTAATTAGAATGGAAAGAGGTTCTGTTTGGCGCGGCTTCCTCTGTGCTGTGCGGCGCGAAGCAGCGATTTTGCACTGTTTGGCGCGGCTTTCTGGTCACCGATGCCACGAATCCGGGTGAAAAACCGACCGCAGGTGAGACCCCGCGGCCTGTGTTACCGCTCGGCTCTTTTACTCTCGTACCCCTAATTTCTTCTTTGTTTCGTTAGTTCTACCGCATTCTGCCCGGCGCCCCGCCGGGAGGAAGAAGGTGGAAGTCAATGCTACTGCTTGTGGGCGAAGGGTCCTCCGTCACTCTCAATATCCAATGATTTTTCCAAAAAAAGGCTTGAGAGCAAAAACAATGAAGAAGTAAGAGAAAATGATAAATAAATACTGTCGCGTGATACAATCCCTCCACACCGTCACATATATGTATGAAAAACCCATCTCTAGTGATCAAGGAAATTTCTTAAATTTGAATCACAAAAATATATTGATATAGATTTGAGGATGATAAACCTTGCTATTTCATGAATGAGTTTAAATTAAAGAAAAGAAATTTCTCCCTCAAGATACTCAAAATTAAGTATAAAGTTATGTATATTTCTCCCACTTTATTCCATATCAAAAACTAATAAACACATTAACTTGTACGATACAAACAAAAAAAAAAGAAAAAAAAACACAAAAAACAATGCCACATAATTCTTAAAATTCACAAACAGACCTCTCTCCATCACCTGAGAAGGTCAAAACTTCAAACACCTAAATCTTTTATAAGTAAGAATAGCAACTCACTTACATTAAAATACTGCTAATTTGTTCCCGTCGATCAACTAATTCTGGATGGAACAGTTGAACGTCTCATAAAACAATCAACCTTCCACAAGAGCATTCAGCAGCGCAAGAGCATTACTGCTATACTTCTCCACCCTCCTCACATTTCGAATGAACCCCTTCACCGCCGCCGCGCCGCCGACGTCCTCAAATCCGTCCACACACGTGTCTTCATCCGTCAGAGCAGCGCTCATCCACGTCTGAGCGTTGGATACGTCCCAAATGAAACTTAACCCGCCGGGCTTCAAAGCCGGCCGAAGCTTCTGGATCTCCGTCACCGACTGCTTGGTCAGATCCTGAGCGGTGCGCAGCAGATCAACACAGTCGCGCAGTGCGGGGCCGGCGCTCCCCGTTCTGTGGTGCCGCAAAGCCTCCGCTTGCAAAGCTGACTCCTTTATGTTGGCCAGACTGACTTCGGTGGCGAGGATGGCGAGTGCCAGAGGGTTCTCCTTCACTTTTTTTGCGTAGGGTTTGAGGGAGGTGTAGCAGAGTTGGGGGTAGAGGGTTACGGAGCAGCTGCGGCGGATGAAGTCGGTGGAGTTGGCCGGGATGGCGAATGCTGCCGGCGAGATGGATGTGAGGAGAAGGAGGAGGAGGAGGAGGCGGCGGCGGCGGTTTAGAGATGCCATTTGATAATGAGTTTAGGGGTGAGGTGACGATTTATATATTTGGACTAAGGGTCGGGTTGTTAAAGGTTTGGTTTTGAGCCATGTTTGGGTTGGCTCAATACCGGCTTGAAAATTATTGGATCAAAAATTTTAGCTTTCAACTTGATTTATTTATTTCAATTCAATCTTGATCCAAGCCATAATTTGAATAAATTTCGGAACGATTAATTGTCTTTAAGCTAAATTCACAACCTTAAAATTTTACAATTCAATTTTAAGGCGAGTTGGGGCTGGCTCGAAATCGATTTGAGAAAAATTCAATCCAAAATTTTGATTCGTAACTCTACGTTTTGATCCCATTTTGATTAGAGATAAAATTTGAATCACTTTTTTGAGCAATTGGCGATATTCGAGCTAAAATCACAGCCCAAAGAGGGGAAAATGGCAAAAATGTCATTGTTGGTGGATTATTGAGTCAGTTGCACACGTGTACTGATGAGATGTTAGGGATCATCCAACTCTTATAATATGATCATGTGGGGAATAGGTGTTCCGGAATATAGTGACCATTAACTTTTCTTTAGTCAATTTTTTTAAAGGTTGCTCTTTTGTGCATTTGATTTATTTTTATGAGTGCCTTTATGATCTTAACGTTGCATTAAAAATCAATGAACATATAAATGAAAGAATCAAGCCTTATTAGAGCTAGATGAGTTCTTACATAAAATCATAGAGATGATTTATCAGTTTAGCGCATATGAAATGTTGTGCCATTTTTATTAAAAGTTGTTGTAACTTATAACTTTAGTGTCATCAACTTCAATCCTACTTTAATTTGAGCATGAAAATCAATAAGCCTTAAATTAATTTAAATATTTTATCTTCAAAGGAAAAAAAAAATCTTGAGCCGACTTACGAATTTACCCCCATATTTCAAGTAATTTTCAATCTCATAAATTTCTTTTTATTTATTATTAAATGATAAAGAATAAATAATAATGCATGCAATTATAAAAAAATGACCAATTTCGATCTCAAATGAACGCAATTTTAAGATTTACAATGAGGTCTACTTAAATTAGTATAATTGAAGTGGGAGGACATAAAAGTCATATTTTTGCTAATTGAAAGTTGAAACTATAGTAAGAAAATACTTATCAATATGTGTTGATCGCATTCTATTAATATAGAATAAAATTGAAAGAGATGTTTGAAATTCTCTTAATTTGAATCTCTTAAGATATGCTAAATTCCTTATAAAACTGGTTTTTTTTTCACAATTTTATTATAGGATGATTTACATACATACCACTCAATTCTTGCATTTACATATCTACCACCTAAACTTCAATTTTTACATTTATGCTACTTCGCCTATGCATGAAAAAGTATATTATATTTCATTTTTTAAAAATTAAAATAGTGATAATTTTGTTATGATGCCAAAGATTTTGGTGGCCTAGACATGAACATCAAAATTCAGTACATAGATATTGTACGTATGTAAATGCCCCTTTATCCCATATATAATAAAAATAACAATATAGTTTGCACTACTTTTATTTTATACATATGCATGGAACACCAAACTATATAATGCGTGAAAGAGAGACGACCCAACATCTTATACCTAAGGAGTCCTGATGCAATTGCATCAAGACTTCAATCAGAGTCTGCCACGTGTACAAACATACTAACCCATAAATTAAATTAATTTCTTTACTAAAATGGGTCTGTTTATACACGTGGTAGTCCCTCATTGGAGTCCAGATGCAAAACTACATCAGGACTCCTGATGCAATATTTTTTTCTCGAGAAGAGATTAAAGTTGCAAAGTGTTGAAACTTTTTAAAATTACAAATAGCAACAGTGTAATACATTGAATACTGTTCGGTTTGGAGAGATAAGATGGAATAAGATTGAAAGAAGCCAGTCTTAATCGCACTGTAGAATTCCCACAGGAAATCAACCTCCACAAAAAGCATTACCTTTAAGTCAATTATTTTAACTGTTGCTCAAGCATTCATGATAGAGTACTATTACGTGTTTGAATAATTACGGCGATTATAGAGAATTAGTTTACGTTACATTAAATTTAGCACGCTTATAAATGAATTAATTGCACCCTATTATGACCATTATTGTGTGCTTGAATGTTTAGGTTATGATCATAGACAATTAGTTTATGCTACGTTAAATTTAACACTATCGTTGATGATGGACAATCATCAAATGTGGTCAATGACAATCATGATTTATATTACATAGAAATTAAATGCATATGAATGAATAAATTGTAGCACATAAAATCGTAATAATTTTTACATAAAGTTCTAAAAGTGAAAATTTTAGAAAATTTAACCCAATTCATGAAGTGATCTTATTATTTGAACTGAAATGTACAATAATTTACTAATTGTCAATTTAACACTATTAGTGTTATTTTGACCCACAATTAATGAACTAAGTTAAAAGGGCACTTTTGTAATGTGGTACCGCAAACCTACCACATCTCACCTACTGCTCACCTACCTTCCACCTACCACTCTCTTGGTGTGACGCTTAGGAGAGCAAGGGAAGAGATCTTAAGCCACCACAAAGGAGTAGATAATAGCAAGGGAAGAGATCTTAAGCCACCACAAAGGAGGAGAGAATAGTTAGAGAGCTAGAGAGGAGAAGAGCATCTTGAGGCATTGTATCAAGGTGTCGCTTGAGAGGGAGGTCATAGAAGAAAGATGAGGGCTCATCTCTATGTATAAGCTATGTATTCTCCATTTCTTTTATCTCAGTGAACTATTTGATTGATTCCCTCCCGTGGACGTAGATCCAGTTGGATCGAACCACGTAAACGATCTGTGTTTGCTTGTGTTCTTTGCATTTAATCTCTATGCCAGGAAGTACATATCTCACAACAATTAGTTCTTTCACATTCTCCACCAAAAGTTTAACAAATATTTTCAACTTCATATTCTATCTTCTATTTTGAAGCTTGATTTCTTAATATATAATAATGATAACCTAAATATTTTCTTAAGGAATATTTATCTTGCTAATTTATATTTCTAATTAAAATGTTTTGAGAGTAACTTTAGAGAGTATTCAAGCAATAACTATTTATTAAATTCTAAAAATGAATTTTTTTTAAATAGAAAAGGTAATTTTTCAAGAAAAATTGTCTTTTTGTGTATAACAAATGTCATGTATAATCTCATTATTATAAATGTTTTCAAGTATGTAAAGAAACATTTCTTATATTACATTAACTATTTAATTCAAATATATGGAAATTTATGTAGGCAACACACAATTCTTATGTTTCTACTTATCTCACATGTAAAAAGTCATATTTACAAACAAAAAAGTCATATTTACAAACATGATAATTTGGTGTTTTAAACTTATGGATGAGAATGTGTATTTCACTTTTAAAAAATGATAATAGTTCTATTTTTTTTATGTGATATATTAATTATTTTGAGTGCTACATGTGTAAATATGAAAGTTTAAGTCTGAAATATGAAAATACATAAGAATGTCTATGTGTATAATTGCCCCTAAAACATAATTTGATTTCAATATTATCCTCGAGATAAATTATGTATTCGACTATTTTAAAAAAAAATATATATATATATATATATATATATATATATATATATATATATATATATATATATATATATATATATATATATATATATATATATTAAGTACATCATGCTAGATGTGATATAATTTTAAATGGTGTTGATTTAGTTTTGATGGCCTCCAAAACTCTACTTTCTAATTTACATCATCCCAAATATTAAAATGGCTCTATTAAATTGATGGCTTTAAAGCGAACGATTTAATTTGATGCAAGTCCCTAATCTAAGTTAACATTTGTTTAGGAAGATAATATCAATGAAATTTACCTTTCTAGCTTTGGGTCCGTTAAGTGGCATAGCAATCACTAGGGGGGGGCGGGGTTGTTTTAAACTTGTATTTAGATTGAAATAAAATATAATTAGTGATGTTAATTTTTTTTAAATACTGTAATGATATTTAGACAATATTTGATTTTGTTTTTAGGGAAATTTACATATGTACCACATAATTCTTATTGATTTATATATCTAACACTAAAAGTTGGATATTTATATTTATAAAACTTTTGTCCTATAAATTTATGTATGAAAAATGTGCATTTGACTTCTAAGAACTTGGTGATGTTATGTTTTTTATGTGATGTTGCAGATTAGAGTAGTGGCATGAATGTAAAAATTAAAGCTCAAGCGTTAGATTTGCGAATACAGAGGAATTTTGTGGTATGAATGTAAAGGCCTCCTTTTTTTTTCTTTAAGTTAATTTATTTAAAAATAAGTAAAATCAATTAAAAAAATTGATCCCAAATAAATCCTGAAATTCTAATCTCTTGAGCACAATAGTAATAGAAAATGAAAAGGATTTATCGTCCGACATAATATATTAAAGCTTCATTTGAGAAGACGGTAAAGTTCGGTTTGATTGGAGATATCTCATAAAAATTTTAGTTAGCTGAAATTGTGTTGACAAACGTCTCAAAATTTTTCACAAGAATGATAATTTTACATCGTTTCAAATAGTAGCTCGTATTTCCTCATTGAATAAACACAATTTTTAAAAGAAATTTGATAAACGTTAACAAACCCTCAAAATTAAGTTAAAAATTATATTTCCTCCACTTCATTCCATATCAAAAACTAATAAACTTAAAATTCACATCTTTTAATATAAACCCCCAATACGCCAAATCGTAAAATACATAAAAGACAAAACACAGCATTGTCATATATAAAATTCTTAAAATTCACAGACTGACCCTTCTCCATCACCTAAGAAGATCAAACTTGCAAAAAAGTTCAGATCTTTTATCATAAATTAGATTAGCAATATCACAAACATTAAATACTATATTGTTCGTATTTTTTGACTAACTTCGATTAATAAGAGCGAATAAACTAATTGGACTAACTTCGGATTAAACTGCAGATCTTCCCGTAGAAGAATCAACCTTCTACAAGAGCATTCAGCAGCGCAAGAGCATTACTGCTATACCTTTCCACCCTCCTTACTTTTCGAATAAAGCCCTTCAACGCCTCAGCGCCGCCGCCGCCGCCGCAGCCGATGTCTTCAAATCCGTCGATGCACGTGTCTTCATTAGTGATAACAGAGCTCATCCACGTCTGAGCATTAGATACCTCTGAAATAAAACTCGACCGACGACCAGCCTGCGCAGCCGGCTTCCCAAGCTTCCGGATCTCCGCCATGGCTTGCTTTGTGAGATCCTCGGCTGTACGCAGCACATCAACACAATCGCGCAGTGCAGCGCCGGCACGCCTCTTTCTGTGGTGCCGCAAAGCCTCGGCTTGCAAAACTGATTCCTTTATTTTGGCGAGACTGACGTTGGTGGCGATGATGGCGAGTGATAAAGGGCTCTGCTTGACGGTTTTTGCGTAGGGTTTGAGGGAGGTGTAGCAGAGTTTGGGGTAGAGGGTTGCGGTGCAGCTGCGGCGGATGAAGTCGGTGGAGTTGGCCGGGATGGCGAGCGCTGCGGGCAAGATGGCGGTGAGGAGGACGGTGAGGAGGAGGCTTAGGGCTGCCATTGGATGAGAGTTTTGGTTAGCGGTTGGGGGTGAGGTGGGGTTTATATAGAGTGATTGGGCGTTGAATGGGGCTAAATTTTTAAATCAGGATTTTGTTTGGTTATATTTGATAAATCGGAAGAAAAGTTTTATAATTTATAATTGTGTACAAAAATGAAAAATTACTTATTGTAATTAAATCAAAGTGTATGAGTCCGTTTGGGGCAGTTTATAAGTGCGGGCTGCGTTTTCAAAACGACATCATACTGTTTGGTTCGCGCATTTCACCAGCTTATTCGAAACTGTGTTTGAGTTTTTACACTAAACGTAGACCGCAGGTCGACCCCTGCGGTTGGCTCGCGGGTCGCGTTTCAGGATAAACAGTTTCTCCTGAAACGCACAAGCCAATCCAAACAGACCCTATGTCTCAATGTCTATCTGAAGATAATAAGATTTTCTACAGCTTTTATGTTAATTGCTCTTAATGAATAAAATGAACAAATCATAATTAGTTGCTAATGCCTCCTAGTTCTTAATTTTTTTTTTTTAAAAAAAGTGGAATTGTTACAAATAAATCAATGCAGATCAATCAAATCTAATCCTATTTCGATGTTTTTGGTATCAATAGAAAGATGAATCACAATGAACAATTCACAGCTATTGTGAATGTTCAAGTTTACTATTTTTTTTATCCTAACTTGGTTATTTTTTCATCTCCAATAGTGATACATTCATCTCTTCTTTGTATGAAATCTACATATTTTAGGTTTTCTATAAGAAAATATTTTTGTTGTTTTTGTTTTGGTAACACATTTTATTACTAATTTATAAAAGAGAATGTTATATCAACAGTGAATTTGTGTTCTGCATTTTACAATTTAGCATTTGACATCAATATCCATGCATTGTAGATTTCTTGATTAGGACTTCATATTTTAGGCTCTGAAACATCATCTAGTAAACTCCATGGCCAAATGGTGCAAAATATATTGTAAAGTAGTTTAAAAATAGTATACATGAAACAAATAATCAGAAAGAGTTAAAAAAACTTGATAAAATGGTACTATTAATATTCAAAAGTACCTCCTTAGGTGCTTTTTTTCAAACATAATGAGACAAATTCTTTTAAGGTCCTGAGAAATGCTAATCTAGCTGCGTCAAAGAGAAATGTACAATCACCCAACATAATGACAAAGAGAATATTGTTACTATTGCAGAAGCAAGGATATAACGTAAAAATTGAATAACTCAGAAAGCTAACACATCAAAATATTGGATCAAAAATAACATTTTCTTGGGTGATATTGTCTTCGTCGTTCAGTTGGTCCATCAACTATAATTTTCTCGTCCTAGTCTTTTATAGTTTTACAAGCTCGCACAAAGTTATTATTATAAAACATCTGCTTCAGTGCATCCACGACCCTTGGTAAATATGATCTTATCGAATTTAAAAATATTGATTGAGGGCTGATTGTATCAGTTGGCAATTCATGATCTCGACTGCTTTTACTAGAATTATTGCTTGATGAACTCGGCATTGTTTCGTAACCCTCATTAATGTCTTCCAATTTTTCACTTATGCCAGAACGCCAAACATAAGTAGCATTAGAACTCGTAACAATGTGTTCGACTAATGCCAATTCACTGGCAAAATGAGTGCTTGCATGGTACGGATTTACGATGTAATTTCAAATGAAAAAAAAAATTAATAGAGACATAAATAACTACATAACAATGATAACGTACATAAACTCATGTTGTGTACAAAACCTTATTGTCAACTGAACGTCAGAGTTGTCGAAGTGTTGTTCTGCATTATCAATTTTTTCAATCTCAACATAAATAACCATAGGTTGCAGATTAGTTGTACTCGAAGGACCTCACACACTACATCATCAGTTATTAGAGATGTAATAAACCAATTCCAAACGGGAAAGCGACATATCAAGTTAACAGTGAAGCTTGACGAGTTATATTTAAGAGACCTTAAGATTCGGCTCTTAAGCTCTCCAAAATTTGTATGTCTGGGAATTTGAATCTGACTATTCACTCCACTATAATATAGGGGTGTAAAATCTTCTTTGATACTTGAGTGTCCATCATATTACAAGATCAAACAAATTGATCCAGAACTGGTCGTTTATATTTCACTGTCACTTCCCTCACTAAAAAAGGTGAGAGAGAGAGAAAAGTCTGTATACGAGCCTTATTGTCATATTAGGTTTGAAGTCAGGAAATAAAAACAATTGATTGCATTAATCATCAAAATTGTATATAATTTACAAGCATCACTTAAAATTTATAATAAAAGTATCATCTTCTTAGAAAATAATAATATAAAAATCAATTTAGAATAATCATAATAAATCCTTCATAAATGATACGTCAAGTGATGATGACAACCTCCTATTAGATGATAAATCATAATAAAGTGGTTGATTGCAAGTTTAAATAAAGCAAGAAATGATCAAATAATGGTGCTAGTGGCAATAGGTTGCTATAGTATCATGGAGGTGCTGGTGGCAAAGCTGGCTGGCATACATCATGCCATTGTTTATGATTAGCAAGAGAAGTAAAAACAAAACATTTAACCTATGCAGTACGTGGTGAAGCAAACAGCAGAATAGAAGGTTGTAAAACAACTTATTTCCCCATCAATAGGAGCATTGAAACCACAGCCACTAAAGATATCATAAAACCATGCTAAAAAAATATCTTCATCTTCATCTTAGAGCATAGTAGAATAGCATTCATAGGTGAGTTTGTTCAAGCTAAACAAAGGAAAGATTAGTCTAGATTATCATCCGTCATGATCACTTTAATAAGAAAGAGAGAGGTCAAATAAGAGTGAGACACAACCCAAGAGAGGAAGGAAACAAAGGAAAGAATAGTCTAGATTATCTTGCAATTTTTTGTATTGATCATCAATATTTTTTACAAAATACAAGCAACCTTTTATTTGTAAAAAGAATTTCATTAGCTTAAGAAATAACAAAATGAATACTAATCTAAGAGCGATTAAAAAAAAAATCATGATGGGTCTTTTTCAAGAAAATCATGTCAATAAAATAAATTCTTGATTGCATATTTATTATATATTTGATTATAATATTGTAGATGCTGTGTCAAATATTAGTGTCCAACATCAGCAATCAGTATTGTAAAACATTGTGATTTTTTAGCAATTTGGCTTCTATCACATGTTTTCTGCAATCTAATAAAATATTAAAAAAGACATCTTGAAGCCTTTATCCATATAAATTGTACATGATAAATAAGTCATTAATTAACAGGAACAAAGAATTACTTAAAATTGATTTCTGACTAAAGCAAAACACTTCGAAAACTAACTAACAATTTTGAAATAGCACAAAATCCTATCTATATTAATGTTTGACGTGTTTGGTAATTTTTCAGGATTTAACAACAATTGGTTTAAAATGTTAGCGCAGGAGATCTTTCACGTTACCGCCTCCTGCTCTCCCGATCGCGAACGACTTGCCCGCTCCCACCTATCGCGCCCGCTCCTGCTCCCGCTCCTGTTCGCGAAGGGTCGCGTCTCCTCCTGTGTCGCGAGAACTGCTCGCGCTCCTATTTTAGTGAAGAATCGCGTCTCCCGCCTCCCACTCGACGCGAACTGTTCCCGCCTTTTCTATTTCGCGAAGCGAAGCATCATTTCGCCTCTTCTCTTCGTGATAAAAGAGCGGCTCTACTTCTGATTTTGAAGTTATGTGAAGTCAAGGTGTTCTTTTTCAGGCTTCCTCGAGGCAGAGGAAGAGTTCTTCGGGCTTCTACGGGGCAGTGGAAGAGAAGAAGTGCAAGAGGTAGTTCTTTGCGGCAGAAGGAAGAAGAAAGAAGAAGAAGATTGTTCTCCCTAGGCTTTATCGTGGTGACTTGTGACA
Organism: Phalaenopsis aphrodite; assembly: GCA_003013225.1. Taxonomy (NCBI): domain Eukaryota; kingdom Viridiplantae; phylum Streptophyta; class Magnoliopsida; order Asparagales; family Orchidaceae; genus Phalaenopsis; species Phalaenopsis aphrodite. The sequence goes on along the minus strand of NEWO01000149.1, from coordinate 617,825 downwards.
GAAGAGGGTTTATTTCTCTTGTATGTGTTTCTTTATCGATGTACTCGGTGTAGAGTTTCTTCAGTGTATCGCGGTGTAAAGAGAGAATAACAGAGAGAGAAGAAAAGAGGGAGCAACGAAAAGTCAGAAATTCCACTTGTAAGTCAAGGTGATCGTATAATGTAAATTCCTCAAGTAGTAAAATCCTCTGCAACTCTGTGGACGTAGGCAATTTGCCAAACCACGTAAATCTGTGTGTTCTTTTCTGGTGTGATTTTTCTCGTTTTATTTTTTTTGTGTTCGTCGATCGTTCTCCTGTTTGATTTATATATATACCACATCAATTGGTATATCTAGATCTCGCAACAACAACAGCTGGTATCAGAGCGTGGTTTCAGATCTGAGGAAGAATGATAGCTGCAAATGAAGTGAAAGTTTCAGAGATCGAGAAGTTTGATGACACAGATTTTGGTTATTGGAGAATGCAGATAGATGATTATCTTTATGGGAAGAAACTTCATCTTCTGTTATTGGGGAAAAGACCTGAAATGATGGATGAGATTGAATGGAATTTGTTGGATCGATAATTTTTGGGGGTTATTCGATTGACCCTATCGAGGTTTGTTGCATACATCATCGTCAAGAAAAGGACAACAACAGATCTCATAGCAGCCTTATCAGGTATGAATGAAAAGCCATCGGCGAATAACAAGGTGCACTTGATGAAGAAGTTATTCAATTTGAAGATGGTGGGAGGTGTTTCTGTTGCTCAACACCTAAATGTTTTTAATACTATCACAAATCAGTTGTCGTCTGTGAAAATTGATTTTGATGATAAGATATGTGCACTGATCTTGTTGGCTTCATTGTCAGATAGTTGAGAAGCCATGAGGATAACAGTTAGCAGTTCTGCAGGTAAATCTAAACTGAAATACGATAATATTCGTGCTTTGATTTTGGCTGAGGAAGTTCGCAAGAAAGATTCTAGCGAGGTCTCAGGTTTGAGTTAGACACTGAATGTTAATTTCAGAGGGAGATGACATAACATAAACTCAAGTATAGGGAGATCAAAATCAAGGTTTGGTAAGCAGGCAACCTGTTGAAATTGTGGCAAGGTTGGCCACATAAAGAAGAACTGCATGAATCCTGAGAAGATGGAGAATGATAGTGCAAATGTGGAATCTGAAGAATCACAGGATGCACTATTGTTGGCAGTTCATAGTTCTGTTGAAGACTTGATATTGGATTCAGAGACATTGAATGTGGTAGGAAATCTACCAGAGAACACAGTGCGGGGCAGTGATGGAAGTGAAGAGGAAAGTGGGTCCGGGACACCCATTCCTATTGTTCCGGAGACTGATGTTGAAGAACCACAGAGCTATGAAGAAATCTTGCAAGATGATAGTTCAAGCAAGTGAGAGCTGGCAGAACTTCCACCAGACAAGAAAGCATTTAACAACAAGTGGGTGTACCAGGTGAAGACTAAGTGTGATGTTAGTAAAAGGTACAAGGCTAATCTTGTTGGAAAAGACTTTCAGTAGAGGCAAAATGTTGCCCATGCAGTGGAAGTTGTAAGAAGAGACAAGAGTGACCCAGGAAATAGCTTGAAGGTGCAAAACTATGTGGAGCCTGCTGATATGTTGACTGAGGGTTTTACGCTTGAGAAACTGAAGTTGTGTACAGCTTCAGTTGGTTTTCTAGAGTGAAGACAGGGTTTTGATTTGCAGAGGTGGAGGATTCAAAGTGAAGGATTCATGTTGAAGAAAAGGGTGACGCTGCCAGTGGAGGATATCAGTTTGTGGAAGGAGATGTTGTAGCATGTGCTCGGCCTCCAAGTGGGAGATTTTTAGCGCTGGAGACCTTTCACGTTACCGCCTCCCGCTCTCTTGGTCGCAAACGACGCACCCGCTCATGCTCCAACTCCTGTTCGCGAAGGGTCGCGTCTCCCTCCTCCCGCCCCTCGCGAACCGTTCCCGCCTTTTCTATTTTGTGAAGCGAAGCATCCCTTCACTCCCTTCTCTTCGTGATAAAAGAGCGGATCTCCTTCTAATTTTGAAGTTATTTCAAGTCACGGTGTTCTTCTTCAGGCTTTCTCGAGGCAGAGGAAGAGTTCTTTGGGCTTCCACAGGGCAGTAGAAGAGAAGAAGTGCAAGAAGTAGTTCTTTGTCGCAGAAGGAAGAAGAAAGAAGAAGAAGATTGTTCTACATAAGCTTCTTCGTGGTGACTTGTGACATAAGAGAAATTGTGTTTATTTCTCTTGTATGTGTTTCTTCTTCGGTGTATCTCGGTGTAGAGTTTTTTCGGTGTATCTCGGTGTAGAGAGAGAAGAACATAGAGAGAATAAGAGAGAAAGCAACGAAGAGTGAGATATTCCTCTTGTAAGTTGAGGTGATCGAATGATGTAAATTCCTCAAGTTGTAAAATCCTCTGCAAATCCGTGGACGTAGGTAATTTGTCGAACCACGTAAATCTGTGTGTTCTTTTCTGGTGTGATTTTTCTCGTTTTATCTTTTTTTTTTTCCGGTTCGTCGATCGTTCTCTTGTTTGATTTATATATATACCACATCAACTGGTATACCCAGGAGATAGTTTAAAGGTGCAAAACTATGTGGAGTCTGCTGATATCTTGACTAAGGGTGTTACGCTTGAGAAACTGAAGTTATGTACAGCTTCAGTTGGTTTTCTAGAGTGAAGACAGGGTTTTGATTTGCAGAGGTGGAGGATTCAAAGTGGAGGATTCATGTTGAAGAAAAGGGTGATGCCGCCAGTGGAAGATATCAGTTTGAGGAAGGAGATGTTGTAGCATGTGTTCGGCCTCCAAGTGGGAGAATTTTAGCGCTGGAGACCTTTCACGTTACCGTCTCCCGCTCTCTTGGTCGCGAACGACGCACCCGCTCATGCTCCAGCTCTTGTTCGCGAAGGGTCGCTTCTCCCTCCTCCCGCCCCTCGCGAACCGTTCCCGCCTTTTCTATTTTGTGAAGCGAAGCATCCCTTCTCTTCATGATAAAAGAGCGGCTCTCCTTCTAATTTTGAAGTTATGTCAAGTCACGGTGTTCTTCTTCAGGCTTCCTCGAGGCAGAGGAAGAGTTCTTTGGGCTTCCACGGGGCAGTAGAAGAGAAGAAGTGCAAGAAGTAGTTCTTTGCCGCAGAAGGAAGAAGAAAGAAGAAGAAGATTGTTCTCCATAAGCTTCTTCGTGGTGACTTGTGACATAAGACAAATTGTGCTTATTTCTCTTGTATGTGTTTTTTCTTCGGTGTATCTCGGTGTAAAGTTTTTTTGGTGTATCTCGGTGTAGAGAGAGAAGAACAGAGAGAGAAGAAGAGAGAGAGCAACGAAGAGTGAGATATTCCTCTTGTAAGTTGAGGTGATCGAATGATGTAAATTCCTCAAGTTGTAAAATCCTCTGCAACTCCGTGGACGTAGGTAATTTTTCGAACCACGTAAATCTGTGTGTTTTTTTCTGGTGTGATTTTTCTCGTTTTATTTTTTTTCGGTTTGTTGATCGTTCTCTTGTTTGATTTATATATATACCACATCAACTGGTATATCTAGATCTCACAACTACAACATAAAAATGATTTAAATTTGAATAACAGAAGCTCATTTGTGTGGGCAGTGAAAATCCTCTCTCTATTATTGTAACAGAATATCTAAAAAAGCCACTATCACCAAAGGAGACGAGAGATTTGTTTAAATGTTAACAAAAAAATATATTCACTAAAATGAAACCATAAAAAAAAAACACTACTATTTTGATTAAAACTTATTGTTTTGTTCTGGAATATTAGTGCTGATAGAGTTGTGATGTATTATGTTAGCATTGTACAGAAATTCAGTGCATGCATGGATAAAAAATTATATCAAAGGTGGATAACATAATTTTGAAGTATAAAAGTTTAAAGGGAAAAAATTATGGTCGCCGACTACTAGTGATCAACGATAGCAAGTGGTTATGGCATGTGATAATTGACGGTGGCCGGCGGCTATGGAGGCCGGTAGTTGATGGTGGCTTACGGCTATGGAAGCCGATAATTACTCACCAATTTTTTCTATCCATGCAAATCCCTTTTTATCATAGATGATTTTTTTTGAGGATTTTTGTTTCTTAATGACCTCAAAATTGAGTGATCTTAGGCTCGTTTGATCATAAAGACATTCGATTCAACCATAAAAAAATATCAAATTTGGAGTTTATTTGATCTTTCAAATTGATAATCCAAAGCATTTAATTGTGTTTCAATGGCTTTATGTGGGCTTGATTGGACCCAAATAGAATAGTTTTTAGAACCATTTGGATCGTCATGTTGAGACGCTCAATTTGATTATAAATTTGATGAGATCAGAGCTTGGACAATTTTGAATTCAAATTTGGAATAACTCTTATAAAAAATGCATTGAGATTCATGCTTCATAATATTATCTTTTTGGGATATAACAATTATGATATTGTATTCTCTTATGTTGCAAGAAGTGGTTTTATATATTGAAGTGAAGGATGATTCACGATGAATGACACTTTTTTTTTTGTCATTCTTTGTTGATGAACTATTGGTGTAATAAAAGTCAATTTTGATCGAATGACAATTTTTGTGATTATATTGATATTATTTGAGCTTAATAATATTCTTATCGTTAATCACTCCTAAATGTGTGGAAATGTTTCGTATTATAATTTTTGGGAAGGAGCACCATGATAATCTTGAGCAAAAATAAATGGAGTTCCATCGAACGGTCTGCAGCCGACGATTTGGGTTTGTTTAGGGTCCGTTTGGGGCAGCTTGTGCGTTTCAAGATAAGCTGTTTATCCTGAAACGCGGCCCGCGGGCCGGCCGCAGGAGTCGACCTGCGGCCTGGGTTTAGTATAAAAATTCAAACGCAGTTTCGGATAAGCTGGCGAAACGCGCGAACCAAATGGTACGGCGGCGTTTTGAAAACGCCGCCCGCACTTATAAGCTGCCCCAAACAGACCCTTAGTCTAGCTACAGTTGTTTGAAGAAATAATTATGAAGGTAATACAATCAATTTCATAAACTTCTTCTTGTTTATCATTAAATGTATTAAATAAGTACACATGGCAGAATTCCTTTGTATTTACATACTTAATACATAAGCTTTTGTTTTATACATTTATACAATCCAAATATTTCACATCACATAAAAATTATAACTATTTTAAAATTATAAACAATGAAATACATCATTTCATGCATAGTGCATGTATAAATTGAAATTTAAGCATTTGATATGAAATACATAGCAATTAAGTGATATTCATGTAAATCTTCCTTTCTCATAGACAGTTCTGTGAGAAGAGGCGGTTTTTTTCAACTTATGGCAACTAAAATATAATTGCTACACTACAACATAAAAGTCATATTTTTGCTAATTGAAACTACATTAAGAAAATACTTATCAATTTTTATCGATCACACTTTCTTAATATAACAAATACTATTTATGGTTTTGTTGTGACGAGATCAATATATATCAGTTGATGTGATATATCTATAGATCAAACAGGAGAACAATCGACGAAACGAAAAATAGAACAAGAAAAGTCACATAAGAAAAGAACACACAGATTTTCATGGTTCGTCAAATTGCCTACGTCTACAGAGTTGCAGAAGATTTTACTACTTGAGGAAATTACACTAGTCGATCACCTCGACTTACAAGAGAAATCTCTCACTCTCACTTTATTGCTTTCTCTTCTTCTCTCTCTTTTCTTCTCTCTCTACACCGCGATGCACCGAAGAAGCTCTACACCGAGATACACCGAAGAAGGTAAACTTACAAGAGAAATAAACCTAATTTCTCCTCTGTCACAAGTCACCAAGAAGAAGGCTGGGGAGAACAATCTTCTTCTTCTTCTTTCTGCGCATGGAACTACTTCTTGCACTTTCCTTCTTTCTATCCCAAGGAAACTCGAAGAACTCTTCCTCTATCCCGAGGAAACACGAAGAAGAACTCAAAACCGTTACTCGTCCTAAAACCGAAGGAGAGCCACTGCAATGCCTTTTATCATGAACATCGCGACAGTGGAGCGGGAACAGGTGAGCGAGACGAAGTCGCTGGCGCCGATTCGCGAAACGGGAGGAGCGGGAGTGAGATTCGCGAAACATTACGATCGAGAGGCGGGAGACGGGAGCAAGAATCCAAACCGGACTCCACACTAACAGGTCCCCACTCCCCAATAATATTGAGTAAGATTTGACGACAGCAAAATGTTTAAAACTTTTTTTTAATTTAAGTCACTGTAAAATAAGAAAATAAATCACCAACATATTCTAAATTCTCTATAACATTGCTTTCCCCAATTTTATTCTATATGTAATACAAATAACAATAAAGTTCATAAACTCCTTTTATTTTACACGCAAAGAAGAGGGATAGCGAGCAACATGATAGTTTTTTCTTACAGTAAAAAACTGATGACCGCTTTTCATCACATGAGAAGGTCAAAGTTGCAAATAGCAACAGTGTCTTACATTAAATACTGTTTTGGATTAGATAAGATGGAATAAACTTTCAACAAGCCAATCTTAATCGCACAGTAGAACGTCCCACAGAAAGAACTCAGCCATCCACAAGGGCATTACCTTAGTCAATTACTATAACAGTTGCTCAGCCATACATGATGACTACTGTTGCAATATGTTTGAATATTTAGGAAGATCATAAAGAATTGGTTTACGTTACATGAAATTTAACACGTTCGTAGATGGATAGATTGTGTGCGCTCCATGCGATGGTTATGGAGAATTGGCATACGTTACGTTAAATTGAATGCACTTGTAAATGAATAGATAGCACGCCATAAAATTTTCTAAATCTATATGTAGGATTCTGAAAGTGGAAAGAATGGAGGTTTAGTTATATTGCTTAAAAGGAATCACGATTTATGATTATATTTTGGAGGACAAGATGGCATGTATTGTCAATTAAAGTTAGGGATGATGGCGGCAATGGTTGAAGATGATGATATATGACAAATATCAATGTTACTATCATCGGGAAAAGATTGAGGATGAACACCGTCGATGATAGACGGCCATCAGTAGTGATCATCGTTACAGCTGATGATAGAATTTCAGCATATTGCTTTTTTAACAAGTGTTTAAATGAACTTGTCCAGATATTATTAAAGAATTTGAGAATTTGTTTGACAGGTTTATAAACACTAGGACTAAATTATTCACACAACTATTTAAACACTTTACACATTTTATAAGGCATTCTCTTAAAAAATATGTATTTTGCAACCATTGGCCTATTGTTGCAGTCAGTAAGAAAAATAATTCAGGAGAATATCGAAAAATTCGATTCTTTTTTTGTTGTGAGATATGTACTTCCTGTCATAGAAATGAAACGCAAGGAACACAAGCAAACACAGATCGTTTATGTGGTTCGATCCAACTTGTTCTACGTCCACGAGAGGGAATCAATCAAATAGTTCTCTAAGGCAAAAGAAATGGAGAATACATAGCTTATACATAGAGATGAGCTCTCATCTTCCTTTTATGACCTTCCTCTCAAGCGACACCTTGATACAATGTCTCAAGATGCTCTCCTCCTCTCTAGCTTTCTAGCTTTTCTCTCCTTCTTTGTGGTAGCTTAAGATCTCTTCTCTTGCTCTCCTAAGCCTCACACCCTCTCTATTTATAGAAGCAAGAGAGTGGTAGGTGAGAAGTAGGTGAACGATAGGTGAGATGTGGTAGGTGAGCGGTATCACATTACAAAAATGTCATTTTACCTTAGTTCAATAATTGGGGGGTCAAAATAACATTTTTGTTTTTGCCACTTTCAAATTCTATATCAACATCAATACGCGCAAAGTTAGCAGCAGTTGCAGCGCCCCAGGATTTGGCCTTTCAATTTTTTAAGCTTGAAGATCATTAACCACCCGAAAATTGATTTGAATTTTTGGCACAGATTGAAATAAGCTATCAAAGCTACGGGCAAAAAAATTTGGATCATTTTTTGTTTGAGCCGACCCAAGTCGACTCAAAATCGGATAGTTAAAAAACCCTAATGATGTTTAGGCTGTAAAATTAACTGATTTAGCTCGAAGATTGTTGTTAACTGCTCGAAAATTAATTTGAATTTTGGCTCGGATCGAAATCAATGAATCTGGGCTACAAGCCAAAGGTTTGGATCAATTTTTTTCATTTTTGATTTTATGCTTAGGTGCTTTGGCTTTGTGTTGTGATGGTTTGCTATTGATTATTGAACGAAACATTTAAGAAGACGATGAAATTTGGTCAGTCCAGTTGGGGTAGACCACCATTCATGGGCTGATCGACCCACTAATGAAGGAGTCGTGCCTCAATTCATAACTTGCTTTGGTGGCCACAAGCTGTATCGTTACTCTATTACTCAGTTCTTCTTGAAGATTAAGGAACTTAGAATATTGTTGTTGGGAAAATTTTCTGTTCCAAATGCAACACCCATAGAACCCTAAAAAAAGGAAAAACTAGATCTAACTCCCCCTTAATTTGCTCGGGATAGAATCACTGCAAGGGGATCATGAGGCCCACTAGATAGAACGAGCCAAGGCATACGCGCCACACCAACTAGGCCAAAACCAATAGAGCCAAAAGGTGGATAAGAAGTGGACCGAGGAATCCAAGTGTAAGCAACCCGACTAGAAACAAGACAAGAGTTAACCTGATTCATCCACTACATGAAGCCGACTCGATCTCATATCCTACCCGCATTGGAGCTCACCCAGCGGGAGTGCCAATTACACAAAGTATCTCTAGCCATCTCGCGGAGACCCAAAGTCTCCTCACTAGGAATCAAAGAAAGTCAATCACGTTGAATCAACTGATCAAGCTCAGACAACTGAGCTGGCCCGAGTCAACAAAGCTCAATCAACCAAGCTAGAAGGCAACAAGATGATAAACTTACGCTTGTAAAACACTAGAAATACCCTAGATCAACAAAACATGCCCTCTCCAAATGTGGATAAAATACATAATATCACAATTATACGACCTCCTCTACAAAAAGAAAAAATATTTTATAAAAAAAACACCATTGAATATTATTCATCTCTCTATCTCACTCCTCATTTAAGATCTTGTACATATAAAGATATTTCAGTGTGAATCTCAAGACAAATGGAATGATCAAGAAGAAGATGTGACCGATTAAACATAGCATTTGCCGATCCTTTTTTGGCTGAATATCAGCAAGAGAAGTCTTGTCCGAACGATCGACATAGAGCACTCTTTCAGACAAGATATTGATCGAGTCAAAGCTTACTAGACAATCGACAACTCTCATTGATCGAATCAGTCCTCGATCTTATTATATAAGAGTAACTTTGTAATAATCCAAAAGTCTCCTTGAAAAGCTAATGATGATGGGGTTAATATGTACTTTTGTAATGATATGACATATGCCTATAAATAGGAGTCAATGTCATGAATAAATGACACTCTTTTATTGTTCTCTACTTTTCTCTCTCTCTCTCTCTCTCTCTCTCTCTCTCTCTCTCTCTCTCTCTCTCTCTCTCTCTCTCTCTCTCTCTCTATTTGCTTTCTGACGGAACATTTTACTCCTGCATGTATTTTTCAGATACTTTTGGATTCAAATCAATTCATTGGTTGTGATTCAAGGCGAATAAATTTCACTTGGACTAAAATGCAAGAATACTTGAGAAGATTAGAATGCCTTGAAATAAAGCCTGTGCTCAGTTTTTTTCTTTTAAGAAGAAATTAAAACTCTTATATTATTTTGTTACTTGTCGATGAGCATTTCATCAAAACTTGCTTATGCTATGATAAGCAAAGAAGAAAATTTTGTACTGGTGTACACAAAAAAGGTAAGATTAAAAAAAAAGATCGAGCTAAAAAGGCATGAATTTACGTGACATGCATGAATTGACGGCTATAAAATGAGTGATTAATGCTTGCGGAGAGCGCACGCAAAGTTGTGTGTGCTCTACGATCACAGCCGCACATCGTTGTTGTATGACAATTGGCCACACTGTCATACAGCCGCGATGCTCGGCCGTAAGCGGAGAGCGCACGCAGTTTTGCGTGCGCTCTCGGCACGCAGCTTTGCGTGCGCTCTCGGCACGCAATAATTAGACCTATAAAACTGATTGTCGGCCAGCAATTTTATCAATAAAATTTAAAAAAAAATTATTATCTTAACCTGAAATTTAAATTGTGTCTATATTAAATTTATTCTTCAATAATAAAAAAAATCAATTATTAAGTTTTGTGGGCTGGACAAAAAAATCATTAATAAAATTTTTTTGTTCTGTTTCTTATTATGTGCGGTCGCCGCTCTGTGGCAATATTTAAGATTTTACCTAAGCTAACGGGGTGGCTAATTTTTATTTATTAACTTGTTTATTTTGGTTTTATACTTCCTTTTTTTTATTTTTATTTTATTTATATTTTAATTTGAATTAATACATTTTGAATTATGATAATTATTTTTAAAAATATTTAAATCAATGAAAAATTATTTTGAATGTTTTGAAAAATAAATTAATTTATTTTTAAGGTGGTGTTTGGCTGCAATTAAGATTAAGCATTCATAGAATTTAATCAATCTAAAAATCTTAACTTTGTTAAATACACCATCTCCTTTTATGTTTGGCAGGATTTGATAAATCCTATTCAAACGTGCTACAAAATAGATGAAACTTAGGGGAGGCATAAATTTAAAAAGAAAGCTATAGGTGTTAGTTATGTAAATACATAAGAAATCTGTAGTACATATGCAAATGCCTCAAAATAAAAAGGCTTGCCAACGGCCATAAGATATTCACAAGTCAAAATCATTGGGATTGAATCAACCCATTTTGCCCGAGGAATCATGTGATTGATTCACGGACCGTCTCAGGAGGCGTTTGAGGATGTTAATGAATCTAATCTAAACATTCATGAAAGAATTTTAGATCAAAATATGTTTTTTTAAAAAAATAAAAACTTTATTATTACAAATATTTTCCATAATTTCCACCTTAAAATTTAAAATCAATAAATACATGCATTGCTACACAGAATACACCACACCTCACGCCACTCAGAAGACAAACACTGCAATTCATATTTCTATTAACAATTCACAAACCTGAAACATCAAACTTGCAAGAAATTAAATTCTTTTTATAATTACAATAGTAACACGCATCATATTGGTAACCATCCGCCGATCATAGCCGTCCAAAATAAAATGCAAGGTCAACCACCTACAAGAGCATTAAGCAGCGCAAGAGCATTGCTAGTATACTGCTCCACCCTCCCAACCTTCGCACGAAAAGCCGCCACCTCCGCGGTAGCGCCGCCGCCGCCGACTACTTCTTCAATACCGTCGATGCAGGTATCTTCATTGGTTAGCGCAGCGCTCATCCATGTCTGAGCATTCGATACCTCCCACGCAAAACTCGGCCCTCCGGCCTGCGCCGCCGGTCCGAGCTTCTGGATCTCCGCCGCCGACTGCTTAGTCAGATCCGCGGCAGTCAGCAGCAAATCGACGCAGTCATGCAGCGCGGAGGCTATTCTCCTTGTATTGCGGCGTTGCAGCGCCGCCGCCTGAAAAGAAGCTTCTTTTATGTTGGCGAGGCTGATGTTGGCGGCAATGACGGCGAGGGTTAAGGGGTTCTGCCGGACGGTGGCGGCGTAGAGTTTAAGAGAGGAGTAGCAGCGTTGGGGGTAGAGGGTCACGGAGCAGCTGCGGCGGATGAAGTTGGTGGAGTCGGGGGAGGCGGCAGAATTCGCCTGAGATGAAGCGGCGAGGAGGAGGGTGAGGGTGAGGATGAGGAGAGGAGATGCCATGGGAGTTAGTTGAGATGGGGAAGTTTGGGGTTCACGGGCTTTTTTATGCGGGAGAGGGTTGGATGGAAATGACGGAAATGCCCTTGATAATTGCTAATGATGATTTCCTTGATTATAAGTATTTTTTGTGGTAAAAGACTTGAGAGATTTTAGACCTTTGAATTTTTCTAATGGAGATTTAAGGTCTACTAATTGCTTGACACTTCAAATAAAATCCAAAAATTTCAAAAAATATTTCAAGCTCTTAAGTTTCTTTGGGTTCAAAAGAGATCAATTTTGGGTACACTAAATTTAGCTTATTAGGTTATTCAATTTAATTATAAATTTATTAGGAATATAATTTATATGATTCTAAAATTAATTTCAAAATTTAATATTTACATACACTAAATCAAGGTTCAATTTTAATTGAATGAAGTTTTTATTATATAATTAAATTTATCATTAAACTTACCCTTTTATGATTGATTAACTTTCATTTAAAAGTGGACTCAGTGGCTTGTACAAGAATTTAAATTTTCATTTTCTTCGTAATTGGAAAAGAAATCTCTGTATGAATGGACTTGCTGATACATTCTAACTATCGATCCTTAGACCCTATGATGAGCCTCTGGTCATCTCTATGATGGTTGGACTTGTTTGGGAATCAAATATTCCCTTGGGTTGGCTCTTTTTGTGATGATTGGCTTTGGTCTTGCTCATCTGACTCGAATAACTTCACTCGATTGGATAAATATGCACTATAACCTACGATTTGTTTTTCAAAGCATTCGAGCACTATCAAAACTAAAATATAGATATTATTTTTATATAAAAATATAGATTTGATGATGTGTGCTTTAAAGTTTTACTAAATATATAATACGTTAAAAACTTTATCATATAAACTAAAACAGTCAATAATCAAAGTAATATAATATTAAATAATTTTTAAATTAAATAATAAATTGAAATTTTATTTAAGGATATGAAAACTTCAAATGTCTCGTTCAGAATAAAAAACAAGAAACTTTTTCTTTTTTTGTCCTGGAACTGCGGCGAAGAAGCGGCTGAGATGGGGGATCGCCCGATTGTAGCCTTTTTGTGGCCATTGGCCCATTGCTGATCCTAGGCTTTAATCAACATGTTATTTATAGATGGAATAAGAATTAGGAAGTAATTTTTGGGTAAATTTCTTATATTAATAAATCTCTAATTAAAAATTAAAATTAATTTTACTTTTTATTGAGCATTAAATCGAATATTTTTTTTATATATTTTTGTAGAGATTAGTAAGTCTAAGTTTAAAGAAATGATTAAATTGATAATTATTAATTTTTTTTATATATTGTTTGACCAGTCACAAGATTTGCCTTTGAACGAAATCAAGCCTTTATTGTTTTTTTCCTTTATTTTATTTATAATTAATATGCTACAAATTAGAGCTAACGGAATCCTTAGTTACACTATTACGTATGACTTATCCTTCAAGATACACAAACAGCACTCTGGCCCAGAATAATGGCAGATATTAAATGGATTCGAATGGCTAGGTCTAATCACAAATATTTCATAAATATATTATCATATGGTGTCCGATTTCGTCCGTCCATCATAGCAAATATGTATGACAGTGGGCCCCATTAAATTTTTTTTAAAAAAAAAAAATTATGTTATGATGGAAGGTGGAGATCAGACATCTTATGCATCTCTGCATAGGTGCCCAAAAGCACTAATTATTTAATGAAATAATTCCATATTTAGGTAACATACATGATTATTATAAATTATATCAACATTTGAGATCGAATGCTGTAATGATTTGTCCATGCTGCGTGTCCAATAACATGATTTGCGCTTAATCCAGAGTCAATTTGCATAATTTGCGGAGCATACGAAATTCAGAAATCATAATCATATGAATTAAGTTGACCCGTGCTGTTTAAAGAACGATTGCGTGTGCTGCATTGGTTAGTTATCTTTCGCACGTGTTTGATGGGATTATGGATGTGCTAATATCAATAAAAATAAATAATAATAATAATGCAAAGCTCACTTAGATGCATGGGTCAAATATATGCTAAAATATTTTTGGGAAATATAAAAAAAGAGAGCACAAATGTGCACAAAATCATGTTCAATGCTCTATAAAATCGGCTATGGTCACAAATATTATGTCGGATAAAAATGAATAAAAATTAGTCAAAGTTTATGAATTTAGAAGTCATCAATGTGTACCAAAAATCCATTTCTATGGGCCAATGCACGTTTAGTAGACCTCATGGGCATGGGCATCATAGCCCATCTGTTCAAAAGATAAAGCAATTGTTGGAATAATCTGTTGAGGAACGTGGATAATTCAGGTATTTACTTATATGAGAGATCAATTTGTCATTTGGCCTTCCTAAAATATCACTCGTGTTCCTCCTAAAATATAATTTTGGGTCTAAGGTGACAATTTTCCCCCTCTTGAAAAAGAATTTGGTTTCGCCCCTTCTGTCGACTCTATTCGTCGATATGTTAGTTGTCTTATGTCAGTTGCAGAATAGGTCTGTCAGAATGACCTGTTGAGCTTACTTGTCGGATTCACTTAACAAACTTATCGATAATATTCATCAGTCGATGATAAAATGCAAAAGGTTATGATTAACATCAAGAATTGGCAATGTTAGATCCTCATATACAAGCCACCTGACACCTAGGTCGTAATCTTTTCATTGAGACATCGTGGGAAAATTTTAGACACCATGACTCAAATTTTAAGATGGAGCTAAAACATGTATAAGCGGAGAATGAGAAGAAGCAGGAGAGGGATCCCCTTTCTCTATCAGACCTTATTTGGGAGATCTCGGGTTGTAACTCAATTGGGATCTCTCTTGCTTCCTTTCATCCCTTCTTTCTTGCTTGTTAGATCTTCTTCTACACTCATGAGCAATACGAAACCCGATATTATAGAAGAATTAAACAATAAAAAATAAATCTTTTCAATTTTTTCTTATAAAATATTTTGAAAATTATATATATACAATATAATTTTTTTGGTTTTATATATAATATGTTGAGCAGTTAAAATTATATATATATATATATATATATATATATATATATATATATATATATACTCTTAGCATCATAAATTTATGTATGAAAAATATATATCATTTTAAAAATTTTAAAAAAAAAACACTGTTTATATACTACGAAATATTTGAATGTTATTCATGCAAGGATGAAAGTCTAAATATTACACCTGTAAATATATAAATATCATTTGATATTTACATAAATGCCCCAGATATCTTACACATTAAACGTACACAATTTAAAATTCATAAGTTCTCCTCATCTCACACCCACAAAACATCAAATTATCGCACAACAATAATTACAATACACTATAGATTATATTCATCACAGTAAGCATCAACCCGCAACAAGCGCATTGAGCAGCGCAAGCGCATTACTACTGTACTGTTTCACCCTCCCCACAATCCCAACCACCACCTTCACCGCCGCGCCGCCGACGCCATCAAAGCCATCAATGCAAGTATCTTCATTCGTGAGAGCAGCACTCATCCACGTCTGAGCGTTAGAAACCCCCCACGAGAACCCCGGCCCTCCAGCCTTCGCCTCCGGTCCAAGCTTCTGGATCTCCTCCACCGACTGTCGATTCAGATCTGCAGCCGTCCTCAGCGAATCCACACAGTCGCGCAGCGCCGCGCTTAGCCTGCCTGTGCAGTTGCTGCGCAGCCGAGCCGCCTGAAAAGATGCGGCCTTTATCCTGGCCAGGCTGACGTTCGCGGCGGCGACGGCGAGGGTTAGCTGGCTTTGGTGAACGGCGGGTGCGTAGGGTTTGAGGGAGGTGTAGCAGAGGTGAGGGTAGAGGGTTACGGCGCAGTTGCGGAGGATGAATTCTGTGGAGTTGGTTGTGGCGGCGACCGCCGGAGGGAGAATGGCGGTAAAGAGAAGGGCTATGTGGAGGATGGAGGCCATTGGATTTGCGGTTTGCGGTTTGCGGTTTCGGGTCGGGGTTGGGTGATTATAAATGAGAAGGGTTGGAAGGAAATTACGAGAATGCCATTGGGCGAGATGAGTGGCTGATTGATGTACAAGTCTAAAGATGTGGATTGCGTGGTATTTATTTAAATGTCACTAAAAAAGAAGGAATGCGTTGGAAAATGTCGGTCATAATTTAAAAAAATGTGAGGATCATATTTAATTTTATTTATAGAAAAATGAGTTACAAAATGAATATATAAATTACAACTCACACGGAAAACAATGAAAATAACAACAAAAAATGTCAAATAAGAATGAAAACTCTAAAATATGACAACAGTAATATTAGATAAACAGAACTCGAACAACACTCTAATAAGCACCAAAATAGCACTCCCTAATGAAAGATATACAGTCCATCGTATGAAAAGCATAAACAAAAAGAACAAAAAATAAAAAGAAATAAAAAAAAAATCATAGAAGACGAGCAAGTAATTATAGTTTTTCAATATATCATGTAAAATATGTATAATGGTTAGCCACTCACTTTAAAATATATTATTTTAGATGAGAAACATTTTTATATTTATTTTATATACCAGTTTTAACTTGCAACTAACAACGGTCGTCTGCGGTGGAATAAAATATATGAACAAATGGAAACGCGGGCCGCACTAGCACGCCGGCGTGGCCGCGTGAGAGCCGCGTGAGAAAAGGCTTGGGCGTTTCTTCGGGCTGGAAATGTGGCGATAAATCGCCTGCATTTGCGGGATTGCACCTGCGTGGCTTTTAAATTTTTAACCTTCTTAGAGAAATAAAAGTCACATTAACTTTTTCTTATATACAAAAATATTAGAAAAAATAAAAACAAAAAACACAACTCAACCCAAAATAATCCAGACACCAATTAAAGGGAATCTAGCTAAGAAGAACAGCTCCAAAAAATTGCTAACAGATGCAGCCCACCCCAAAAAGCTCCAGCCAGAAGCGCCCGAAGAGAGAGCATATGAAACAGAGAAGAAGACAATTCCCAAGCAGCAACAGATTCCAAACACGTAACACAATAATAAATGCTAGGAACTTCTTCAGGTACGAAGACAGACTTGACAGAATCAATCACCAACAAAAAAGCTAATCCTTCATCTCAAACGACGACCAAACCTGGAGAGCCATAAATTATCTTCCTGAGAAGAGATCAATATAATAGACACATAAAAATACTGTGAAAATAAGATAAACATCGCCAACAAAGCCATAAAAACTAAATCTTAAGATCAACAACAGCAACAGCAACAAATCTTTATCTCGGTAAATGGGTTCGGCTGCATGATTCTTTTTTCTTCATTGCGTCCAATTGAGTGTCATATTTTCATTTAATTTTAATAAATTAAGATTTTTTTTATAGAATATGACCAAGTCTTTTTAGATCTATCCGTTTTTCTTAACATATGACGAATCTAAAGAATCCACCCTCCTAACTGAATCATCTGATGGTCAACATTTAATGTGAACAAACCATCTATGATGAATGATTCTTCCGCCACTGGAGGCAAACCTATCACAAATAAATTCATTTAGCAATTTTTTTTCTAAGTGTAAAGCCACTCACCCACCAAAGTATTCTCATCTCGGTAACACTTAACTTAGTTTTATGCTTCTCTTTTAAAGACCAACATTATGAACCATAGAGCATTGCAGGTCTCACCACAATCTTATAAAATTTTATTTTAGTCTTAGAATGATAGACACGCCGACAGACACTACTGACCGGGACGCAGACGGGTACCATTGATCGCGAGTAATAAGTATACCCGCCTTTACTACGGCGGCCGAGATCAACACTCAATCAGGTGTCTTGATCGACCAACCTATGGCAAAGTAGCAACTCATTTGGTCGTCTCACTTGACCAAATTCAAGCAAGTCGACTAGCCAAGTTACTATCATATTAAAATTTAAATCGTGATGCTCTTATAGTAAGAAATTCATATGATTACTTTAAGCATCAATTATATTAAGATCAATTTTCGTTCATTTCTATAATTATACAAAATACACATATATAAATATGAGACAAAAAAATAAATAAAAAGAACTTTCACCGATTCTCTTTACAGTAAACTCTTGACTTGTTAAACTCTCTTTCTCTCTTCATTCCTTCACTTAATCCTAAACTCTCGGCGCGTGCTCACAAGAACAACTGAGAACCCAATAAGTACTAAATTTTTCAAAGTGAAATATACATTTTCATATATAGATTCTTCACGTCAAAATATTATAAGTATAAATATCAAATTTTAGGTGGTCTATAATTTAAAATTAAAAAAAAAATTGAGTGTGGTATATATCAAAATTCCCCAATAATTTATTATCAAAATATTCTCTGGCGTCTCTGAAAATCTTAGATCTCACACGTGCGATATGATGCCTTATAATTATTATTATTTTACTTAACATAAATTTATTTATCAAACACTTCTCTAACTTTATAAACATTGATGAGATTTAACTTCAGTGAAAGAAGCCACTTTCCATCAAAATTTAGCTGGAAAGGCATGGCATAAATGCTTGATGCATATAAATACCGTGAAATGAAGTACATAATAAAATAAAGTCACATATAATATTGGATCTAAGCTCTTTTTTCAGAAAATCAGTCTCCAATAACTTAATAGTGTAGCCTTATGTGCAGCCGAAACTATGCCTTGTGGTCCATGTCCGGCTATCCCGTGATAAAAGATGCTGTTTGGCTTTTTTGTCGTATTTCACCAACACAATTATTCGTCACAATTTGATAGTATATGCTAATGTAGCCCGTCAAGATGATTTAAGCTGTACTTGGGATCATCCGCAAGCCGAATTAAGGCTCTCTCTGAAGCCCTTCAAATGTCCCGTGTGGTTTGTGGAACCGGGCTCATCATCTTCATTCATCTTCATTCATCTTCATTCTGAAATGATAAAATTTTGATGTTTTTCTGATACAATGCTCGGAGATATTCTGAAAAAGTTTCATCGACAAACGTTTATTTTTCCAGACGGTGGCATTGTGTGCAATTGAATTGAAATCGAAAGCCTTCTCAAACGGAGCCTAAGGGTTGGTCTGTTTTGGAGTTTTGAATGAGATTTTATGATTAGCATGCGGCACAATTTTTGTCAAAACGACGGTCTCAGTATGCGAGAAGGAGGTTTATAAGTGAGACTACGGTTTTATATGAAGCGTGTAGGGGTTCTTGATTCTACAGGTTTTAGATGAGATATAGGGTTATTATTGATAAAAACATAAATGATTTTATTAGGATATATCTGTTAAATTTGGATAATGAGATTGTATATAAGCATAACAAACTCACTTTTTTTGTTCAATTCGTTCCTGATCTGTATGAAAATTTCACGATAGCACTCGTTCATGAGAATGAGATATTGAACTATGGCAAGATGACAATGATTTTGTTGAACTATGAGTTCTGTTAAAGAGATATAGAGTTTGTAAAGATCGAGTCAGTGAAGGCATTTACACTCCAAGGTGGATCTCAAATAAAAAAGAATTGGTCAAAAAATGGAGACAGTTGTGATACTTCTCAAAAGTGGGACAAGTCTTGTATGTGCGATCATGAGAAAAATCAATTTTTTTCTATTTAGAGATAGATCATTAGAAGAAAGATTGTTTGAAGTTAAATTAGAAAGGAAAGGGAGTCTCCTTTCAAGAGAAACCCAATCTTTTATGGAGAGGTGTGACAAAGTGAATTCAAATGTATTGTTATCTATGGTTTCTCATAGTTTGCATATCGATGATTCATGCTAGATTCTGAACTCATGTGTTACCTATCATATTTGTGCCCATGGAGAGAGGTTATGTATGTACAAGAAGCTTGATAGTGGTTCAGTGACTATGGGCAATGATCAAAGATTTATGATGGTACTATGAGGGAGTTGACTGATGTTAGACTTATTCCAGATATCATGAAAAATTTTCTATTAGTTGGGGTCTTAGAGGCCTAGGCCTACATAGTACTTAATAAGGCAGAAGTTTTGAGGATATGTCGTGGAGCATTGATTTTTACGAAGAGAGTTCACCATCGTAATCTTTAGTATCTTCAAAATACTATAACAACTAGCATGGTTGATGTTACTCAAGATTCTTCTAACACTACTATAGAGAGGCTTCACTTTAGATTTTGGTAAAACATTGATTGATCAAAATAGTGTGCACCTAGAACTCCACTTTTGTGAATATTATGTGTTTGATAAGAAGATATGAATGTTCTATGATACTGCCATCCATAATACAAAGGGAATTTTAGAGTATTTTCACGTTGATATTTGTGATTGATGATGAAGACATCATTCTGAAGGCGGAGATGCTTTTT
>NEWO01000149.1:563935-582675 GCA_003013225.1 Phalaenopsis aphrodite | reverse complement strand
ATATATATATATATATATTTTTTTATATATATATAATATTTTAAAGCTATATATATATATATATATATATATATATATATATATATATATATATAAAGATTAATAAATTCATGTGTGATGGAGATTTGTTGATGGCATGTCATTTTTTTTAAATATATAATTTACAACCATACCACTTAATTCAAATGTTTTCACATGTCTCATACTTAAAACTTAAATTTATATATATATATGTCGCATTAAATAAATAAAATAAATGTATTTCACCATTAGATATTAGATATATAAATACATAAGCAATGCATAGCATGTATATACATGCCCCTTAATATTAAAAAAAGGAACATTGAATAGAGATTGTGATGTAATATATATAGAATATGTCAAACCTCACTAAATCAATTCAATAAGTATTAAAAAGACCATAGCAAAATATAAAAAGAATATTTTAAAAATTAAAATATATTTTTATTTATTGTAATATTTTGAAAAGATTCGTATCATAATTTTTCGACATTTTTTTAAAGATGATTGTTGACTATCTAACATAAGTCAACTTCTCGCATCTGATGAACGAATGATTTTAGAGTTGAGACAAAATGCAAAACAAATATATCAATGAAAGGGTTGGAGTAGTCTCAGTGCAGATAAGATTAGAGTGAGTCGTTTTAGATGGTTTCATCACGTTAAATTTCGACCATCTGATGTTCCTATTAGAAGAGCAGATGTTTTAGATTTGACAAGCTAAGAAAGATAGAGATAGATCTAAACCTTTTTTGTTCTTTTTTTTTTTAAAAAAAACTTAGTTTATTAAAATTAAATGAAAATATGATAAGAAGATATATGACATTATAGAAAAAGAAAGATTATGTAACAGGCCCCACCACATTCTAATAATTGAATTCAAAAGTGACTACTTTTATTTTTGTCAACCACAACATTAAAAAAAATTGGGTTTTTACATATGCAGCACTTAAAATTTTCATTATTACAAATAATTTATGAAAAGTAGCATTCATTATTAGGGCTGTAAACGAGTCGAGCTTGAGCGAGCTCAGGCTTGGCTCGTGTTCGGCTCGTTCGAAATAGCTCGTGTTTGAAATTGGCTTCTGTTCGAAATGGGCTCGTGAACGGTGTGTTCGTGTTCAACTCGATTTAAATATTTGTGTTTGTGTTCGGCTCGAAATTGGCTTGTTAAAATTAAATTAAAAAAAATAGATGTAAAGTGTGAGATTCGAACCTGGATCAAATATATACAAAATAAAAGATTAACCATATTACCACATGAGATATTATGATTTAAATTTAGATATAAATATATATATAATATATTATTATATAAATAATAAATATAATATATTATTATATAAATAATTATATAATTTTTTTTTATTTCGAGCTAAAACGAGCCAAACACGAGTGAACAAAGAATCGTTCGTGTTCGGCTCGTTTATAATTCGAGCTTTAAAAACTTGTTCGTGTTCGGCTCGTTTACTTAACGAATGAGCCGAACACGAGTTGTCCACGAAGAGAGCTTTTTTGACAGCCCTATTCATTATCACATTTTAATATTAAAATCCATCTTTTCGTCCGTAAGTGTTATATGTGTAAAAATGAAAATTTGGGTGTGAGAGGTAAATACATAAGAATTGGGTGCTATGTATGTAATATTCCCTAAATAAACAAAATTCCTGAAAATTCTTGAAAGGACAAATATCGAATTAGTCACGTTTTACGGGTCCAAATAGGAAAAAAGGGAACCTGAGATCAAACCGCTTGGCAGCATCTCTATTGCCGCTTTGCCGTCTTCATCACCTGCCGTCTATTTTTATTATTGTTTTCTGCAATTATAGTTTTTAAAATTTTTAATTAATTTAATTTTTTTTCGGAATTCTTTCTTCGCAGCGAAGAAAATTTTGAAGAAATTTCTCCGTAATTCGTTGCATCTTTATACGTACGGGATGAACCGTCGCTGCCGCCGGTTACCGGCGCTTCTCTGCTTCTCCGCCTCCCTTTCTATCTCTTCTCTTCATCTCCTTCTTACCGGCAATGGAGGAAGATAACTTAACCCGTGGAAAACCCTAATTTCTTCTTCGATAATGGCGGTAGTTACAGGGGATCGGTACCTCGACTATCTGGTGAAATTCGTGGAGCAGAACGCGGAGATGCTCCTTGAGGGGTCGCTGACTTTGAAGCTGAACCCCGTGGGACTCCACTATGTGCAGTCGCGGCTGGAAGCGTTGGAGGAGCTTGAAGGACTCCTCGCCGGTGCGCCGGTGGATTATCTACGCGCCTATGTTTCGGACCTGGGAGACCACCGCGCTCTTGAGCAGCTGCGGAGGATATTGGGCCTTCTGACCTCGCTGAAGGTGATCTCCGTGCTTCCGCAGCCGGCGCGAGATCCGACGCCGCTTTCGCTTCAGGCTTTTGGTCGTCTAAGGGTTCTCGAGCTCCGTGGATGTGATATATCGACGTCTTCTGCAGGGGGGCTGCTGGAGCTCCGCCAAACGCTCGAGAAGCTTATTTGTCATAATTCCACTGTATGTTATAATGGAGTGTGGCGTTGACTTCCAGCATTTTGTTTGTTGGGTTGGGCAACTGTACTTCATGTAGTTTTACGGTCTAACTCTTTTTGTATACTTTTGGTGAAATCAGGATGCTCTGAGGCATGTTTTAGCAAGTAGGATTGCGGATATAAAGGACTCGCCGGTGTGGAGCCGTCTGAATTTTGTTTCGTGTGCTCAAAATAGATTGGTTTTAATGGACGAGTCGTTGCAGCTGCTTCCTTCTGTGGAAACTTTGGATCTGAGCCGGAATCAATTTGCAAAAGCAGATAATCTTGGCAGGTGCTCAAAATTGCGGCACCTGGATCTTGGTTTCAATCACCTTCGGAACGTCGCATGTTTGAGTCAAGTAAGTACTTCTTCCTGTTCCCCTGCATGCTTACTAATGGAATATAGTTTTGAACTCTTTGGAGTTGTGTGCTTATATATTACTGTCGCGAGATAGTTCTGTTTTCTGCATGTCCTTGCCAGGTGAGTTTGGATTGCAAGTTGGTCATTAAAATTTGATAGCTTTTGAATTTCAAGTATGTTTTTATTGCATGAGACGTAGTTAAGCTTTGGCCTCTGTAGTTATGATTTCAGTTTTGTTTCTTTTTAGTTTATATTGGGGCTGGGTGTAATATGCTCGATGCTTCATTTCTCTCCTATGATTATTGTAATTTTTATTGGCAAGCAGCAAATTTTCAGCTGTGGCAAGGCGAGTTTATGGTATTTAAGTGCAGATGGAACCTTGATCAATATGTTGGATTAATACTTATAGTGATTGAACATCACATGGTTGCTTAATAGTATTGTAATTATGATGATTGATAAGACAAGGGTCTACCGTTTGTTGAACTACTGAGGCCGTTATATTTAAGGAACCAATTACATCATTAACAGAGGAACTAAATTCACAATACAGGATCTACCACTTTTGTTTTGTTTTATTTTGTTTTTATTTTGTGTTGGATAATCAATTTTATCATATTGTGAAAACTTATTCAAGTACAGAACCATCCAACTTAGTGAATTAAAGTTGCAAGAAAGAGGTGGAAAATGTGCTTTGTTAGTGCTTGCACATCAAACTTGATTTCACTAGGCTACTTCAAATTATTTTTTCAGAATACTTTTGCAACGTATATGTGTTGTGCATCATTTCATTTTAGCGCACTCCATAGCTCCTTGGCGTGCTTTTGATATCATCAGTGATTTGGAAATGTGATATGCCATTGTAATGGTTTCCTAGTGAGATTGTTCAAGTTGCAATCTTTTTACCCATGATCTTGGATAATTATAAATGAACGAAATTGCAGGAAAAAAATAAATAATGAATATACCATAGGGTGAGAATAAAAGAATCTTCAATGAAAGGTGGAGAGATCAGAAAGAGAGAGAATCCCACGTGGAGACTAAGGCAAATGCATGAAAATTTTTTTTAGTAATCATTCAGTGATAGTGTGGACTTATATATTGGCTCAACGAAGACCTTATTTAGAACTATTTATAATGAACCATCTATTGAAGCAAAATCCAAAACTAGAAGTCATTATTTGGCTTGATGAAATTATAAAGAAGCAATCTTAATGAAAGATAGAAGTAGATATTGAATAATATAACATCACTGGACATGAAATTTTTTATAGTTGATGAGGTTGTGTGTCTATATGGTGTTGTGGTTTGTTAAAGTTTCCTTTAATAGTATTTTTTTAGTTGTTTTTTCTTTTCAAAAACTCTATGTAGAAAAATTTTGATTTCTTCTGAAAATTCTAGATAGAAGTGCTATACTATACATGCTCCTCTATAACTCCATTACTATGCGTAGTACACTTGTAGATCAACTTATTTATCTCTGTGAAGTCTATTATTTTATTTTGTAATTACAACATTGCATAATCTTACCAAAAGATATCTCAATCATTAGAATTGCCATCTTAAAAAGAATTTTTGGCTCGACTATTTTGATAAAAGCATCTCCATTACCAATAGTTTAATTTAAAAAAGTTTGACTTTGAATATAACTCTAATT
Organism: Phalaenopsis aphrodite; assembly: GCA_003013225.1. Taxonomy (NCBI): domain Eukaryota; kingdom Viridiplantae; phylum Streptophyta; class Magnoliopsida; order Asparagales; family Orchidaceae; genus Phalaenopsis; species Phalaenopsis aphrodite. Next base: position 578,103 of record NEWO01000149.1, on the reverse strand, counting down.
TTCTTAGAAATTGTTTGGCCAATATTCAATATTTCTAAAAACTAGCCATTGCACCATTAAACAAAACTTAACATTAACTATTGAGATATCTTTTTCTCTTTATGTTTATTTGATATGTTGTCAAGATTTACTCAGTTAAATGTCTTTTTAACATTAACAAAATCATGTATTATCGTTTCATTGCAAGAAATGTTTTTTTATTAATTATTTTAACACAAAATTGTATTTGTCACCAATTTAATGACATAGAAACAAATTCTTAATCCTTGCAATCAAATTAGGCTTCATTTGGTCTCTTTAAATAGTTGCACTTGAAACCATTTTTACAAAATGAATATGTCGTGCAGTATTTTATTTCAGTGAACACTGTGACTTTGTGGTGCACTATTGGCAACATTATGATCTGTAAATTGTGATTTCCTAGTGAGTTTATTTAATTTGTATTTATTTATTAATGATCTTGGATGATTGTAGATGAAAGATGTTGGAGGAAAAAGAACTTCGTGAATATGAATATTATAGGGAATAAGGCTTCTACAATGAAAGGGCGAGAGATTCCAAAGATCAATAGAGAATCCCATAATGACATAAAAGCAGTTGTTAGCAAATTTTTGTTAATAATCATTCGTTAATAGTGTAGACCTTATTAATTATATTATGAGGACATAAATGAAAACTAATTATAATGCATCATCTTACAAAAAGAAACCCAAAACTAGAGGGTATTTTTTGGTTGGATAAAATCATAAACAAGCCTAATGGAAGATTGAAGTGGATGTCAAATATTATACGAACATGGGATATGTTGTTTTCTTTTTTGAATGAGAATGTGATTCATTGAGACCTCATTTGTTTTTTTTTTTTTGCTTTATTTTTTAAAATTATGACTACTGTTTTAAAATACATTATTGGGACGCGTCACTAGGCGAGGTGTGTGGCATCATACCCCACCCTAATGAGGGTGTAATAACTCATGGGACGTACTTCTTGACACGCCTTTTTTGTCCAGGAACTTGTTTTGCACTTCACGGGGTGTGTACGCCTCACTTGCGAGCTAATTAAAAAGAAATTCAAAGCCATAGTTGTGCAATTTTTTAGACCTACCCAAATCACAACTTCGTATCTCCCACAGTTTCCCACAATCTCCCTCATCATCTCTTGCAGTCTTCCGTAAGCTAAAGAAACAACCGCAGAAAGTGCTGCGGGATCCAGCCACCTCCTCCCTTTCCTTCAACTTCTCAATTATACACAGGATCAGCTCGCAGTTTCGCACCCATCACCATCGCGTGATGAAGGTATCTTTTTTGTAGCCGCAAGGCCTGCAGGTTCGCACCTTCGTTTGATCTAGACCTCTTTCCCGAGAGGCCAGCATTTTCGCTGAAATAGATACGTAGGGATGCAGGTTTTATAATGGAAAGAAGATTCAATGCTACCACATGAAACTTCTTGGGTGAATGAAGAACATGTATTTGATATTGATGTAATCAGAAATGTGCCCATAACTAATGCTAATGTAGAATCACAAAATCTTGCATAATAAAAAAATATTTTTATAACATATTTTCATAGAAAAGAGTAGTTGAATGAAAAAACAAGTTTCATATTTATTTTTAATTGTCCTTTACATAATTACGTATTCTTATAAAAAAGATCTTAAATATTTATGAATATAATTATATTTACTTTTATAATATAGGTAGCAATTATAAGGAGAAACAAATTGTGAATGCATCTGAGACTGAGTGTGATGATGACTTTAAGGAAGTGATGAATGAATGTAGACAATATGAAGGACATAGTTGTGATTTGGACACAACTATTGGTGAAGAAAAAGAAAATGATTTTAAGGATGAACTTGAAGAATGAATAATATTCAAGGATTGAGATCAATTGAGCACAACTAGTTTATTTTTTGAGCTTAAACGTGTTTACTTATTTTTATATGTTTTTATTTTTTGTGGTTGATTTATGTCAATATCTTGAAGATTTTAGTCCTAGAAGATTTGTTTTGAAATCGAATGAGTATAAGTTCTTATTTTTATCTCTAAATCCTTATATTTCTTTTATACTGTGGGGCTTACATCGGGCGCTTTGTGGCTCACGCCTCGCCATTTAACAGCCAAAACACCCCGCTCATGACCCTCGCTTTTTAAAATATTGATTATGACATAGTACTAATTTGACTTGTGTTGAAAACTTTTGTGGGAAACTTTTACTGTAAACACACTTTCTTTATGACTTCATGATTAGGGAAAGCACACTTGTTTGATTAACTTGCTTATTTGATCATTTAAAATAAAATAAAATAAAATCAAAATAAATGTCTTCCAATGTCTTGATAATTTAACTTGATTATTTGATGCAAGTATTTCCATCATCAATAGTCATATGAAAGAAAATTCATAAATAAATAGATAAATGAAGTTGCCTTATTGTTGTAATTTATTTGGTCATTCCATAACTATTTCTAACACAAGTCGCCACACCATCAATTATTTCTTCAACACTTCAATTTGCTTTTAACACGCTCATTTTCTCCTAAAGTTCTTATTAGCTATATTTTCATGGTACTCACCTCAATATCATTTCAAGATCAATAAAAATCATATACATGAACTTTTATTGGCTGCAATATTTTTTGTATTAATAAAAGCTTTAGCAGAAAAGCAACTGCCCATGTAAATTTTATGGCATGAACATGGGCTATTTCTTTGATTTCAATATGTTTTTTTCGTTCTTCATCCATTTTGCATTTCTCGATGCCTCATTGATAGACTCAAAGTTAGTTTCGTTTCAGTCACTACATTTATGTGTATCTCCTTTGTTCTTAGAAATATGTATCAAAATGCTTTTTTCTTCAGCATTTGACCTTCCTAGATTTTTAAGATTTCCTTAAAAAGACTTATACTAAACATATTACTCTAATATCTCATATATTTATGCAAATCTAATTGGTATCTTGTTATACTCATAAATTAACCTTCATACATATTCTTCAAAACAAAGGTAAATTCGTCTTTTTTTAATTTATATTGTTTTTTTAATATTTGTTTTGCTCTTCCTTAGCTTTTCAATTAATATTTATAGTTAATGAATTCTTTATTAAAAAGTATTTTTATATTTTCTTGATTCCATCATCTTCACCTAAGATCTTGTGATCTTTGAAATCTTTATATATTCTCTATCTTTTTTTAATTATTGTTCATATGTTTATTTCTCCTTTTTAATACATACCCAAGCACATTAATCACGAAAATTTATATATATTTCTTTGCACTACTTGCCATTCTCATCGTTGTGCTTAAGTTTTCTTCAGTTATAATATATTAAACCATCAAAAATTAAAAACTCGATTCACTTTTTTACTATATTTTTTTATCTCCTTACTTCACCATCAACTTTTCTTTTATTTTTGATCTATTTCTAGACCCTTTTAGAATCTCTTTAGCGAACACATTTTATTGGTAATTTGATTTCTCATCAAGTGTTGTTCAACTTGAAATTCTCCTTGAGCTCCTTTAGTAACATATCTTTGAAAATCGACAATCTATTTTTAGCTCTAAAAATGACTTGGAATGTTGATTTTTAGGACATTCTTTGGGTAGTCAATTTTGAAATTAATAAACATATCTTGTTTCCATGCTCTTTCTATGCGTTTATATCTACTTTAGGGCTATTAATGAACAAAGAAATGCCAGCTAAGACAGCTTGACCTTAGCGAGTTTATTTTAAACTAAGCTCTAACAGATAAGATTAGATTAACTAGAAGTTTTTAGAACTAAGCTTAGCTAGTTGCAATGTCAAGTGAGCTCAACTAATACTGACATGGCTTCATACTGTATCAAAATCTAATCTAGCAAGATATCTGTATGAAGTGAAGTGGTTTTAATACTCTAAATGGATATTGGATTTAAGAAAATGATGTAGCAGCTGATATATAGGATTACTTTCTAATTAAAACTCGCCAACAAAAAAAATAAAAGAACTTTTAATTAATTAGATGTTATGCTAAAGCTATTCAATCATGTGAGAAATCGGTAATTGCAAAATCATAATGTGAATCCATTAGCAACTGTTTAAACCTTTAAACAGACGCTTTCTTTATAAAACTTGAATACAGGCCACCAAATATGAAGAATCCTTATCGCACAAATATACACCTATATCAGTGTATGTTTAGCAAAGAACTGACTAACTAGATCAACCTGATTTTCCTCACTAAGGTTTAGTGTAATGATTATCACTTTACACTAAGAAAATATTCATTATACTTAAAATAAATGATAGATCTAATTCTTTTCTGGCACCTTTGCCCAGGCTATCAACTTTTGAATGGTGTTGGCAGCTCAAGCATTAGATGGGCATTTATGTCTACTTGTCAGGAGCACTTATTAATTCTACACATATTTAATATTTATTTAAATCACAAAATATGTATTTCAAATTAATAAAAATGAAAATTTATCAAAACAATAGGTTGTCTGTTTCACCTATTATAATTTAGAACAAAAAACCCACATATTAATTAGCAATAGGTTCCGTAAGTCAGCCGTTGCGGACTATCTTTTTTGAATCGAATGGTAGCGTTTCTCAAGACACTTGACAGGTTAGAATTTGTGGCACAATTTCTAGATTTACCTTCAAAAATTAAGTTCATAAACTCATTCATATTCCATTAAAAATAAAATCCGAAATTCTGCATCCATTTTCTGTGTTGTTTGGAAAATTCCTATGATTCATTTTCAATGGACTTCAGGTTTCTGTTTTTTAAATTTGACCAGTATATTTTTAAAAGGGGTAGGCATGCATCCCCATGCACAGCCTGATACCTCTTATTCAGTTGATTGTTCATTAGTCTACTTTTATGTCATGAGACACAATACCGAGGACAAGCATTAACCTGAATCTTTGATTGTGAAATAGTTTGCATTCTGACCATCCTCAAACTATGATTTTCCAATTCTTTTGCCAGAAACCAAATATATCTTATTTATGATTATGCTCTATTTTTAGTTGTGTTTTGGGAGTTGCGGATATTAAGCTGTTCATTTTATATTTTGTAGACTATTTTTGTAGTTTTCTTGACTTTTCCTTCTATTAACCCTTAAAATGCTTGCAACTATATAATTTGTAATGGTCCACTATGTTTTTCTGTGTGCATTGCAGGTTTCATGTCCAATAGTTAAGCTTGTTTTAAGGAATAATGTCTTAACTACGTTGCGAGGGTTAGAAAACCTGAAGTCTGTTGAAGGTCTCGATCTTTCCTGCAATCTCATTTCCAGTTTCTCAGAGATGGAGATCCTTGCAAACCTTCCTTGTCTCCAGAAGTTATGGTTGGAGGGAAACCCTATATGCTATGCTCGGTGGTATCGAGCATATGTTTTTAGTTTCTTCTCTCATCCAGAAAGTGTAAGTTGATCTTTTTGTAACAGATTGATCATACCTTGCTCTCTTAATGAAAGTAGTTTTCCTTAGCTAACTATTAGGCTAAGACCACCTTTGGAGCTCAATTGTGCAAATAGTTGGTTGCTTGGCATATATAAAAATTTTTAGTTTTGTAATTCTAATTTCTGTTTTTTTTTTCATTTTTTTAATTTTCAGTTGATATTAGATGATAACAGTATCAGCACAAGAGAGTACTGGGAAAGACACATCATTTATACAAGCAGAAAGAAGCAACCTCCCGCTTTTGGATTTTATTTTCCAGCAGAAGATCATACCGTAGAAGATTTTAGCAGCGCACATTCAAACAAAGTAAGCATTTTTCCTATAAATAGCATGTTGTATTTTATCTCTTCAAAATTGTTATTCTTATCCTGTATTTGCTGTAACCAGAGAGTTATATTCCTTTGCTTAATGACAAAACATATAACATAAAAATGGAAGATAAAATATGTTGGCTTGCTACTGTTAAATTCATCTTGTTGTAATTCATTTTCTCAAGTGCATCCTTTCCCAGTTTCATATGCATTTTCATGACAAATCAGAAATTGAATCTATTATAGCTTTATGCTCACTTTCGCAGAAAAAATATTCTCGTTTAGCAAATATTGAGGTTGAAGAGCAGAGGGGGCTTCATTGCGTGGAAGGTATTGAACAAGATTCATTGTCTTGTGAGAGTGATGTGCTGAGGAAGGATGAGACTGCCATCTCAGATGATGAGTCAAAAATACTTGTTCTGATGAATAAAGCCGAACAAATGAAAAAGGAAAGATCCGTTCTTTGGCTGCGAGACTTCAAGGATTGGATGAATCAGTGCTCTGAAGTCATAACTGACAGAAATCAACAGACTGATTTTAAACTAGATGCTCAGAGTGAGCAAAATAGGGAACCATTCACAGACACAAAATTTGGAGAGAGCTCGCATTATGCTAACAATCCGACAAGGTTAGCATATTCCAATATTTCTGATACTGGTATTTTTGATAAAAATAGTATAACACCTGTGGAAAATGATGAAAAATGTTTTGGAACTGGTTTAAGATCTCAGGAAGTCATTTCAGAGCAAGATCAGATGGAGGATGATTTCAGGAATCCAGAAAATCTTTCTCCTTTAGCAGAAATTGACAAGTCAAGTATCAATTATTCAGCAGTTGGTGGAAGTGAATGTTCAGAGCTAGCAATTAACTCTGGGTCATTGACTGCAATTGATGAGATTATTGGATCCCAGTCATCCTCCATATATCCTGGGTCACCACCACAATATCGGCAGGACATGTTACATCGTCGTCTTGATCTAGAGGAAGAATTCCTACAACTTTCAACTGAGTCGCATTCTGAGGAATTGTCAGATAGTGATACCAGCTGTAGTGATGATGAATTAGGTGTAGTCGGTATATCAATGAGTGAAAATGATTTGTCATGTATTCAAGGTTCTGCCTTGGAGTCTTCAAACCTTATGGCCTTTCATGTTAATAGGCCTATTGGGAATGAGCATGAAGAATCATATCCCTCAGAAAGAACTATATCTTTGTGTGAGCATCGTACCAAACTTTTTAATGGTTGTAGTGAAGAAGCATCATCCATAAACAATCATGTAGACGCTGCTGATTGCTACACTAGCCCACGTCTAAATCAAGGTGCTGGAGATATTGAGGGAATAAGTTGTAAACAACAACTTAAGAGGGGACTTGTTTCTCTTTTTGGGAACTTGTTGGCATGTAATAGTCGATCAGAATGCGAAAAGGTTAATGGAGATGTGGAATCTCACAGAGTTGAGCAGGGCCAGTCAAGCTGTTGTGCAATTGGTCTCAGTTCTGGTAGGTTGAATGATGAAGTTCTGCGACAGAAACATGGAGCAGAAACAGTTGCTGTTTTTAAATTTGTTCAAAACAAGCGGAGTGATTATATAAAGGATTTATTTAACTCAAATATTGCGGATTCTGAAGCTTCTGAAACATGTCAACAAATTGTTTTTTGTGGATGCATATACCAGCATGGATTAGTTTCATATGAGAGGTGATTCCATTGTAACTTGTTTAAGTTGAATAGTTTGTTGCGACTTTTTACCTTTATCAATTATTATATTTTTATAATTTAAGAAAAAGATTCAGATAATTTTGATTAGTGCCAAAGCTAGTATTGGCACTAGTTGAAGTACTTTTGTTGATCTATGATTTTTTTTATGCATTTCTAACCAGCATCGTAGATTTAGATGCACCCAAAATAACATTGCTACACAAAGCAGCAAGCATACCAATTCATGGAATCTTTTTACCAAAGCTTATTAGTTTCTACCTTTAACTTTTTGAATTTTAAAAGTTGATTGCATCTTTTTATTCATTATCCATTGTTTTTAGAGCCAAAGTAGTATTGGCACTTGGTGAAGAATATTTTAGGGTCTAGGATTGTTTTTATCGATCTAACATCCAATGTATATTTTGCTGCAAATAAAAAATAAAATAAATTAATTCATTAAACATGCAATTTTCCTAAGGTACAAGCTATTAATCTTAAGATCAACTATTTTCTCCTTCAACAAAGATTGGCAAAATGATAAAATTCAATTCAAAAAAATGACTTATGACCTTTTATTAGAAATTATTGATAAGAAGTTAGGGATCAGGAAAACAACCCAAATGATTGAAATTTTAGGCAAAAGAAATAAAATTAGAATGTAGCAATTATGATGAACTTCATTCATACTTTTAATAAATAAAAAATTAATTAAGAGGGAAAGTAAGAAAAGGAGAAAAACTTGCAAGATAAGGAAACTTTATGTTTGTATAAGGAGACCTCTCATAGGATTTGAAGTTCCAATGTCTTACTTGATCAAGGAGTTCAATTCCAAAAGAAATAGAGTTGCGCATCCAAAGCAAGTTTTTATTCAGCACAATCTATTTTTACATATGCATCATGCAGTGTTAATTTAGGTCTGATGAAATGGCATAGGGAACAAATAGTTCAAGGAAATTAGTTATAGAACAGAACTGAAGAGTCCATTGCCTACATTCTCTTCTTGCAGTCTCACAATTAGTTGCTTTAACCTTAAATATAAGCCTTAGGATCCACTCAACATAAATCCAATAAATGAAGTTAAACTCTATTGGAACCATCAACCTTCCACAAGAACCATAAGAGGAGCCATCTAACTGGAAGTTGTAATTAATTATTTAAATGGTTTTATAATAAAAGGACAAAACCAACCGTAGGAAATACAGGAGGAACTATTAAACAAAGGAGCATAACATTCACAAATTCAAGTAACATAAGAGCCACAATAATGGGAATTAGGGCAGCCGCATGAAACAAAAAAACCCTTGATAATCGAAAATAAATTAGCTGCAGGAAGGCTATAACTAAAGGAGTTGCTAAAATACTAGAATGAAGCCTCAACTAAAGGAGAACTATAGTCTCACATGAATTTTGTTTGGCTTAAAAAATTTGACTTTATCAACTGTTAGTCAATATTAACCAATAGAGCTTGGCATGACTATTAGTTCTTTATAAAAATGTCCATGAATTATCAAATGTTAGCTTCCTCACCTCAATAGTTTTCTCCTATGTCCGCGATAACATTGGACACAATTTCTTCACCATTAATAGCTTTATGAGCAAGATTAGTATGTTTGCTTACAAAATATGCTGTGGATTTATTTGATGGAACTAGGAGGTCGTGTTTGAGAAATAAAAGAATCCAAAGCTATAGTTGATTGTTCATAGGATGTAGTTAGTAAAAAACATTAAAATCAGACTAATACCAAAATTTTGGGATTCTAATTTTTTTGCATTTGTCCCAATTTATTGTAAAAAAGTTTTTGTTATACTTTTTAATATTTAATTAATGATGATCTACACAGGAATTCTTTTCTGTATTTAACAAATCATGGCCCTGTTGCCTCCTTTGAAATTCAAATTTTCATGTTAATAGTCCTCAATATAAGTTCACAACATATCTTGAGAACATCAACCCAATCTAGCTTTATAAAAAAAAATTACTTCATTTACTTTCAGCAAGTCATATTTGCTGAGTAGCTCTACAAATATTGCTAGTACAGCGGCCACTGCCCTATTGCACTTTCTGTACTTTAGTGACTAGTTTAATTAAAAATTTCAGTTCTCGCCTATGTTGTGAAATAGAATTTATCTGATTTCTTCCTACTGCAAAAATGATACTCTGGTTTACAAATTTTTCCTTATTTGACTTTGTAGTTCATGATAGAAAGCTCTTATTTTAAAATAATTAATACATCTGCCTTTTGCCGTTTAGCAGCATTGAAGCATAATACCTTTGAGGGACCAACACTTATTTTAAAATTACTACTCTAACCATTTGAATCATGGTTGTTAGTACATAGTTCAACTGTGTCATGAATTCACACTAATTGACATATTTAGTGGCTGTTTGGAAGATAACCGTACAGTGTGGGACATGGAAACTGAATTTATGTTATTGCAGAAGCACTTATCATGAGTGAATACAATGAACACACGCTAAAGTGATTATGAGCTACGAGAAAGCACCCACCTTTATATGGTTCTACTAAATAAGCTACCATATATGTGAGAAGAAAGAGGACTTGATCCACTGTTGGGAAGATGCGAAAGTTTACAAATAAAGGAGGAATGAGAAAATACTCTTGCCCCAAGTATACCCAGTTTAATTATAAAAGCAAATTCCAAAATCTTTCCAAGCAGGTATGAGAGAAAATGATTCAAGGGAAACATTATAGAAATGATTAAGCCAAAACTAGAAATTATCCATTTCAAAAGTTTATTGAAAGAATAATCTTCTGACCGTGAGATTGCTGCCAAATTTTTCTAATTTCATTCTCTCTTATTTTCTCTCTCTTTATTTTACAGTTTTGGCACCCTTAATATCCCGCAGCAATATGCATATCCATGGTAATATAGCTATAGTAGTCAATGCATACCCTAAAAAAGTTGCATCTATCGGTCTCTTACATTTAGATGCAAACCTCCATTTTTATGCTACGCAAAAATATCAACAAATACAAAAGATATGACCTGCTACAGCCTCATTTATGCTTTTTAATTATCATTGGCTTTTGGCTGAAACACATATTCAGGTACCTGAGAAACAACTTCAACATTTACCACGTCCGCCTACTCATGCATACTCTGTTATCCCCAAATAACTGCAGATCGTGTTGTATGTGCTTGTCCTGAATAAATTATATGGTCAAAATACCTTGATAAGGGAGGGGAGATTTGCAGTGTTTGTTATAATAGCAATGGTTTAAATTCTACTGAACTTGTAATCAATTGATTCTCTACTTGGCAATAGCTTTAATCCTACTGAAATTGTGTTGCACTATATATATATATATATATATATATATATATACATATATATATAGCCATAGCAAACTATTACATCAGGTAATTATTTGTTTCTTTTTTTTTCTTGAAGTTTATCTGGGAAATCTTTTCCAAAGTAATTTTAACAAATGTATGGCATGAAGCATATAAGATATTTTTTTTTCCTTTGTCGTGAATTTGATTTAAAAGGATATGTCACTACAGTTCAAATGCCAGTCATTTTGGTTGCCTTTTTGCCATGCTTGATCACTCTGTAATCATTGATTTTTTCTTGCAATTTTCTAGTCGATCTTCAAGATTCTTCATCGATTTTGTGCAGTGAAGCAGCTTTACTGAGGACCTGTAAGAACAAATTATATATGCTACTACTTGATAAAACAGATGATGGGTTAGGTAAGATTATTTCCAGTTTAATTTCTCATTTCAATTGTACTATTTTTTGCATTATCTTTTTCTGATGAATTACAAATTTCCCCTAGAGCTTGAGTCATTTAATTTCATGTAGTTCTTTTGTAGATATTGTTTCTAGAGTTCCAGGATGCTACGGGCTTGGTGAAATTAGGGAAGTTGTTGCAGGCCTTGGACTGCAAGCTTTGAGGTTTGTGGCTTAGCTATTCATATTTATAAAGTTCTCAGTTTTACTAAATGAGGATTTCACTTTTTTACCCAGGGTACGTATGCAGGGGGATGCAACACATTTGTTCTTAACAAGAACAGTTGATATATCTAAAGATTTATTTAGCCTATTACAAGTATATGATTCAAGCACATCAACTGCTAAATGTTCTTTAAAAAGGTGAACTCTTCCCTCATATTTTACTAGTTTGAAATGGGAATATCATTGACATCATCACTTCTAATAATTTATATAATTTTATTTCGAGTTATTGCAAGCTTTTCTGATTGGTTGGCTTTGGTAATTTTGGCTGGCAGTTGGGAACAAGTTCAGTCCGACTTGCTAGAGAAATGTATCTCTGGAAGTTTGAGTGGAGGAATATATTTCTACTCGATGATTCTTCTCTGGAAAGACAAATGCAATGGTATGCTGTTATTTTTTACGAATGTTTACTACGTTTATTAATTATGTATTTTTTATCTGTAGCTTTAATTGTAAGTTTGCCTGATACAAGTTTGTTGCATGCTTGAAATGATGTGAAGTCGTAGAGATCTCAAGGGTATGTTATTTAAATCGATCACTCATTCTTGTGCACATGTAACCAAATAAATAAACGAGCCTACATTGAGGAATGTTTTCTCTAAAGACACTTTGACTCTCAAATCAAATAAGAGAGGTTGATGGTATTTGTAGAGGAGAGGTCCTCAAGAGAAATGACGAAATTAAAGGCAAAACCATATATTTGGTTTCGCAGTAACTGTTTAATTGAGTGGATTCTTGTTGAAGGCAAGGAAGAGCATTTCAATTGTTGCATCGGTTGTCCATGAAGTGATAAACTTTAGATAGGGAGTTCTGAGATTCCTGTCTCTAAAGATCGCAACTTGGAATCAATCTATATGAGTGGGAAATTTTTCCACATACAACAAATTATTGCTGGCGGGATATGGTTTGAATCCAACAAAAATCATCAATATATGCAGTTTACAGTGATTGCTCACTTCTTGTACACTCAACCGAAGTTAAATTTGAGATTGCTCTGAGGAATGTTTTTTTTTGGATTCACTCCAATGCATAAGTTAGGAAGCATGATTGTATACTTAAGAATGAAAACGACAACCATTTTTTATAAGAAATTTTAGAAAATTGAAATGATTTCAATAGTTTGAAGCTTTTTTTTTTCCATGGAGGGATTATTTATATCCGTTAGGGCAAAGGGTAGTGTAAACCCCTCAAGTAGAATTAAGCCAAACTCTTAACATCGAAGCACCTTTTGTGTAGCAGTGAAATTTCGGCAGAAACTACAAAGTTAAGCATTCTCGTAAGAGAGAACTCCTAGGATGGGTGACCTCTTGAGAAGTTACACCAAAAATGTGTGGCCACCATTATGCCAAAGTGGACAATATCTGGATGATTGAGTGTTTGGATTATTAAAAATGGTATCAGAGCATTGCACTAGTCTGAAGATGGGAACTAAGTGTCATATAGAACAAATTGCTATGCCATGAGAGCCACCTCTCAAACCAAAGATGGGACAAAGAGCTACATAATTGGAGCCACCTATTGAATCTGTAGCGGTCACCCCTAGAGTTCTATCTGCCTGTGGATGATTCTGGATTTAGAGTATAGATGAAGACATCAATTACTTAAATGGGAGAGATTGTGAAATCCCCTTAAGTAGAATGAAGCCAAACTCTTAAACATTAAGGCACTTTTTGGTGTAACGGTGAAATTTTGACAAAAAAACTCCAAAGTTAAGCATGCTTGTATGAGAGCACTCCTGGGATGGGTGACCTCCTGGAAGTTATACCATTTGGGCAAAACCGTGAGGCCATTAGGCCAAAGCAAACAATATCTTTGATGGGTGAGAGTTTGGGCTATTACAGGTAGTTTCATTCCTTTGACAATACAAATATTGCTTATAGGAGATACTTCATCCCCAATATCCTTGCTGTATAAAATATCCTAGTTGTGGTGTTAGATTTTTTTGATCTGTCGATCAATCAAATAATTGATAATTGACACACTTTGTCTTTGAGATCGGTGTTAAACTTTTTTGTTATTGGGTGTACAGAATGAATAGTTAGAGATTTTAGGCTTTTTAGATTTCAATTGCCAGAGATAGAATCATGTTGGTGTCTAGTGTCATCTGAACTGGATTACCACATTTTAATTGATATTTCAAGATCAGTATTGGATTTTTTGAATTTGATTGTAGTGGTCTTCAAGCATCTTAAAGCAATTTTAACAGTTGTGTGGAAGTATTACTACTCTGTTGCCTCTGTAAATCAATGTAGCATGAATCCTGCCATTGGTTGGATTGTAAGAATTGAAATGAACTTATATTTCATTGAAGCGACTAAGATTGTAGTTTTTTATGGTATTTTTTAGGACAAATAATCATTTCTCACTACATGATTTTTATTCATGTGAAATATTTGTGGTAGTGACACAAACCAAAATGATTTTTCACATAAATTAGGGCAAACAATTTATTTCGTCAAAACAAAACAAGAAAAACCGAATACATAAAGATAAACACCTACAATTCAAGAGATAGACAATCTCTCCCAAACCCTAATTCTAACACCTAAAATTCGACGGTGGGCGGTCTCTCTCAAACTCTAACCCTAAGTCTCAAGCCAACAATCTCATGCATATCCTAATTCTAAGCATAATAAACCATATTTATATCCCACAATGATAACTAATAAAAATGTAAAATATAATAAACCTTTCGTTTATTATATTTTTCGTTGGTGTTTATGTCTAA
>NEWO01000149.1:536786-563787 GCA_003013225.1 Phalaenopsis aphrodite | reverse complement strand
ATTATGAAAATTATGATTTATTATATTTGATTTGAAAATTTGTTGAGTTGATGAGAACTATGATTCCGAAATTTATTTGGATTTTGGATGCATTTTTCCTTAAGTTTTGATATGAACTTTATGTATTTCGAAGGTATGTTTTTAACATATGATCATGCCTTTAATTCTGAAGAATTAATTTGTCTTATTTTTTGTTATATCCGTATTCATATAAAAGGGTGTATATGTGATTGAAGTGTCATTGTCTTACCTAACAAGTGTAATTTGAGGTATGAGTTTTTTTTTTTTTCTTTATTGGTGAGAAAGAAATGTTTTTTTTGTTAAATGAATGTGACGTTACATTATAATAACTATATAATGTGTTGCTAAATGATTATGAGGAGAAAACAAACAAATGTATTTTTCTTGTCCAACGTGAGAAACAGATATTTTGAGGGGAGAACATCAACTGCCACTTAATGAATGCTAAAAAAAAATAATTAATTACAGCCACTTTACATAGGACTATACATTTTATATTTTCAATGCTTCCACTTAAGTCGAAGCAGATTTGATGGAGCATCAAAAAAATTACATGATCAGTCATGAATCTATTTTGAATTATGCAACTTCAAAAGTCAAATATAAGAACAATTGAGCTCTGATTTCAGCAAATTAATAGTCAAAGTTAACATCTTGACAGTAGCAACCAAACAACATCAAATGTGATTTAATTTGAGTCAAAATGAGCCCAGATAAAACACTTGAAATATATTTAGAAGTTCTAAAATATTAATTGAACGGTCAAACAATTTTTAAATTTGATATGATTGAGAGTAAATAACAACTTTACAATCATTAAAAAATATCACATTGAGAGTAAATAACAACTTTACAATCATTAAATATTAAGGCCATAAAGGCACTTAAATGTTTGAAGGAATAGTCTTATGACCCAAAGGAATTAAAATGGACCGTATGATAGAGTGTTTTGGAATTTTGGCTAAATTTATCAAAACTTCTTTCTCAAAAATTATAAATAGCTCCCAATTATCCATATGAAAGGTAGAAAAAGAGTGAGGTTAGAGGTAAATCTAAACACAAAAAACTTACAAGTCAGCGACTAGCAATGATTTCTGATTGTCGCCAACCACTGTTGTAGCCTGAATACTATCATACGTCCGTTGTTGTTGTTACCTGATTAATACATATTGGCTATTTTTATCTAGCCAATATTATTTAATTGATATTATCATCCGACAACCCCTATTATAACAACAAAGTGATAAAGTATTATAATCCTATTGTCTTTATTTGGCTAGAAAAGTGAATTATGTAACTTTAATTATATATTGGAGAACTTTGAATGGGCAAAATCCTGTGATTCTTTTTCCTATTTTGAGTTTTCCATTTAAAAAATATCATTATCTCTTATCACTTCTATCTGTCTGTATGCCGAGCAGTGGTAACGTAGAAGATTGTTAAATTAACTTCTATGGGCCTAAAAATTTAAGATCTCATAGATGCTGCTCCTTTTTATTTTTTAATGTTATGTTTCTGTTATCATTCATATTGCACCGATTACATAAAAGTTATTATTTTTTTATTGAACAGGAAAATCATGGCTGTCGAGATCCTTGTTTGTAATTGAAGGGTATGTTATTATATGCAGTGAGAACCTCATGCAATTTGGCTCATCGTGGGATTGTCTTGGAACCACCCCACCTTATTACTCTCTTGATTCAATCTGCCCCATAAAAAACATATTGGAAGTGGTAATTTATTTTCTTGTTCCTATTTCTTTATTGTGAATGTTAGATTGAATGACTAGCAGTTTTCAAATTTATGGAAAATTTACATAGATGCACGCAATTTTTATGCATTTATATATCTAAGATCTAAGTTTTCATATTTATATTTATAACACATTACCGTAACTTATCTATGAAAATGTAAATTTCACTCTAAAATGTTAGTGCAATGTCAAAGAGTTGAGTGTTATGTATGAAAATATTGGATATGTAAATCTCCTATTANTAACTTATCTATGAAAATGTAAATTTCACTCTAAAATGTTAGTGCAATGTCAAAGAGTTGAGTGTTATGTATGAAAATATTGGATATGTAAATCTCCTATTACTATTTTACTATTATTTGAACTTCAATATTGAAATTTACAAATAACAGCTCATGATTATTATTTCGAAAACTCTTTTCAGGTCATAGAATCAGCAGAGGATATCAAAGTTTTGACTTTGACTGCAGAAAATGTTCCTCATGGAAACATATTTTTGGAGGGTAATAAGAGAGGGAATCATCAACAAAAGAATCGAAGCAGTTGTACGTGGAAACTGAAGTGGTTCTCTGAAGATTATATGATGAGATTTGTGACGCTGCTGAAGGCGATGCATTCGGGCTTGTCTGCAACCACTCTGCATGTAAAGTATGCTTCTTGATCGGTCTATAGAATGTCAATTTTGCATTTTTATTCAATTTATTCTTTTCATTTTTATTTTGTGATTAGTTTTGTACAGTTACCTTTTTGTGTCTAGCTTTTTTTTTTCCTTTTTCTTATGTGGGTGAAGCATTTTTCGCCCTTGTGAGTGTACACGTGGTGTTAGAGAAATAGATTGTAAATTCAGTATTGTTTTTGCAATTGAGGAAGGGTGGATCAGTTTGTCACCTGCAATATGTATATAAATTCATAACAAGTGTGCTATGTATTTACCTGCAATAGGTAAATATGAAAATTTAGGTGTGAGATATGTAAATTCATAATAAGTGTGCTATGTATTTAATTTTTCCTAGAAATTATTTTTAAAAATTTATTTAGATTGTTTTGTAAAAGTGGCATTTACATTCTTATCTATTTATTTATCTAATACTTAGAACTTTTATATTTACAAAGTCAACACTCAAAATTTAATCATAAATAATGCACTATTATTAATTTTTAAAAATAAATTATATATTTTCATGCATAGGTAGGTTATGATGCCAAAGTGTTATAAATATTAATATTAGATTTTGGGTGTCCGATATATTTTAATACAGGAATATGTGGTATCTATGTAAATATCCCTTTTCAATAAATAAGTTAATTTAATTGTAAAAAAATAAAAATAATAAAGATAGGAAAAGTGCATTAAATAAAAATAACCTACACGAAGACCTAGGTTGATGTAATTTATAATTGTTGATCGGGCGAAAACAATTACTGAACGGGCTTCGAAGAAAATCATTTTGTTTCGTAAAATTGTTTGTGGTAGTACGGGTTAGGGTTAAACAATTACTTCACCGATTGCAAGTGCAAAATAACAATTAATCCGCGTATTACTAGGGCCGTCAAAATGGCTCGTTGTTTGAGAACAGCTCGTGTTCGGCTTGTTAAGAAGCTCGCGTTCGGCTCGTTCGCTAAGTTAACGAGCCGAACACGACAACACAAACAAATATTTGTTTGTTCGTGTTCGGCTCGTTTTGGCTCAAAATACTACTAATCAATTATATATATATTTGATGAGTAATATTTTTAAAAAATTTAATTGGCTACAAGACTACAAAGATTTATAATCAATTAAAAGTACTAATTAAGAAAATAGAATAAAAAATTATTAAACTAGATTCAAATGATATTTTAAATCTTGCTCTAATTCTTAACTACGTGATTAAGGTTGTCAAAACGACACTTTGTTCGTGAACTGCTCGTGTTCGGCTCGCTAAGCAAACGAGCCGAACACGAACACTTTTTCAGCTCGAAATATAAACGAGCCGAACACGAGCTGAGCCTGGGCTCGCTCGTGTTCAGCTTGTTTACACCCATACCTATTACAATCAACTTACTTTACGAATATTAAATTGCAGCACTCATTTTGTGATCAAGTTTTATACTAACATTATGTGATTAAGCTAATTCTAAGCAAAAACAATAACACGTTTAGCTTCTTAATTTTAGGGAAATTTGCATACATAGCACATATTTTTTATGTACATGTCTAACACCAAAACTTTTATATTTAAATTTTATAACATTTTGGTGTCAAAAACCTATATGGCCATACATGAGAAGATGTATCACACTTTTAAAAGTAAATCACAGTGGTATTTTTGAAATATTTTTCTTGAAGTTTTGAATGCTGTGCATGTAAATATGAAAGGTTTGATGTTAATTATGTAAATACATGGGAATTGACTGGTCTAAATGACAATCTCCTAAATTTTATCCTGTTCATTTAAACCACAACAAATCCAAGTCAGCTTAAATGGCTTGTGCTGATTTTAATATGACTTGAATCTGAAACAATTAAGTTGCAAACACTAATGTCAGCATATATGTGTGTGAAATAATTAAAGGTGCACATATTTATGTTAAGCCAAATGTTAAATTTCCAAATCAATGTATATACATTAGTTACAAAAGAACTACATCTAAACAAAGAATCATCAACCATGCCCCACTCTACCATGTGCACCAGCAACTTGATCCAAACAGAATCGATCATAAACCACAAATACCTGCCATTCAAATCATTTCCTATTTAAACTTCTGCAGATCCCCCAGAGAGAAAAATATTAAGTTGTCATACACCTCATCGACGGGCGACATGGCGATCGGTGTCCAGACATGCGAACGTCTTGACGTTCTTCAGCTTGCATCCAACCGAGGTGGGCCCCGACTCCTCCTCCGCCTCCTATTTCGCCTCTCGGCCCTCGAGACATCCACACCTCTTTGTTGACCGCCGGCCGCAACCGCATCTGTGACACCACCGACGCCATTCACCGGAGCATCAAATCCACCAATCCCTTGCATGGCATTATCCCACTGAAGCCTCACTAGACGAGCCCCTTCCCGCAAGACCGAGAATATATTCCTGTTAAGCCGGAAGCGATCTTCATCGCCGACCTCATCCTCGCCTGCACTATTAGCCATCTCAATAACATAGTCACCAAACACCACGGATCTCGGCACTGACGACATTATCGTGCTTATAACATCCTGCCGTTCGCTCTCAAGTTGGAGCGCCCTCCATTTCTCCTCCATCTCAGGGTCGATTTCTCGAGGCTTCGCACAAGGGTGATCAGACTTCACGTGCTTCTTGAGCTCCTTATATGTCCCAACAAAAGAGCAATCGTCCTGGATGCAGCTTCTCGTCTTATCGTTCAGATACCTGCGAGCGGATTCGACGACGGTCCATCCTTTCACCTGCCCTCGACATAAAGGGCATGAAAGCTCGAAAAGGCTGATTGTGTTGTCCCCCATGGAATCATAATTAGTGCATCTAAGTTTTGTTGAAGCCTTCTTGAATCGTTCCAGGCAGTTGGAGTGGCGATGGCTGGTTCCGCACATGTAAGGACGGCAGCCGTTGTCGTGGGAAGAGCATAGCAGGAGAATGGCATTATGTGGGAATTCCATGCAGACGGAACAGGTGGATTCCTCCCAGTCCTTGGTTTCTGAGACTATGGGTCTTTTCAGGTTACATGGTTCGCTAGCATTGGAGAAGTATGAGGGCGAAGTGGGATAGGGACTTGATCGGAACTTGCGTGATAGAAGTCTGCGGCGATTTTTGGCGCTTTTTGCCATGTAAGAAGCAAGTTCTGGTTCTGAAAATGATGAAGATAGAACCAGCATAAAGATTGTAATGAATGTAAGAGTGAATTATAAATAAACCTATAAAGAGAAGTAAATAAAAATAAAGAACCTGGAAGGAAAACTGGGTCAAACATAGGTATAGAAAGCCATTTATATCATTGATTAGCCATAAGCTTAACTACTTGGGGTTAATTTTATGAATCCTAATTTGTCATTCATTTCTATTGAGTGTTGCAAGACATATTAGTCCTTACTTTTCATAAGGCTCTTAAATTTATATTCATGTCATGTTTAGCCTATTCCTTCGATCTTCCTAAGCCCTTAATGTTAATTTCACATATCCAATTAATGAGAGCATTTTATACTCTCATTTGTAAATTTTTAAAACACCTAAGTTTTTTTTTTAAAATCAGTTCATCTTTAGTAGATGCTACTCCAATCCCTTGTATAATCATTATGCATTTTATCCTTCATAGCTTCACCGCACATCCACCTTAAATTCTCTTTTCTGCCATAATCACAATGACTTCTTACTAATCAACACTAAGATCCATACAACATAGTCCTTTTATGAGCAATATAATGATCGAGTATTGGTAAGATCGTCATTGTGTTCCCCTCTATGCATGCAAAACCACCATAGCTGTTCAAATCAGGCTCAACAAAGTTCAAGCATATAATTAATTTAGACTCAGCATATCATTGAACAAGACAGTGCTTGCTTATTTAGAACATGACCTTGATGGACTAACCACAGTGGGAAAAGAAGGAATATTGGAGCTTGGCTTTATGGGCTAAACAGACGGAACAAGGAGAGAGAAGGATGAGTAGTTTGGAGCTTGATTGGGCCATACAAAAGAGAAAAATTAGGAAGAGAGCAAGAATATCAACCATATTCATGTGAAACCACTTAAGTAGATTGAAACCGAACTCTTACCCATCAAGTCAGAAGCCTCATAAAGTCAAAGGCCGACAATTCACAGCTCTACTTCATATTCTAAAAGAAAAAACAAAAGAGCACATAACATTCTCTCGATGAAGCTCGAACACGAAAATGAAAACACAGACACGACACAACACTATATGGGGACACGAGATAACTAAAAAAAAAAAGACATGACCTCATGCACATGTATTAATATTTAATTAATTATTAATATAAAATATATAGTTTTGCATTATTCTTTATTAAAGATATCACAAAATAAAGTATACAAGAATAAAATTTATAATTATAAATTTATCTTGTATTATAAAACCTCATGTGTATAAAAACTAATTTTCAAAAATTAAACATATAATATGTTTTAAAAATTTTCCTCTGACTTATCTACTAAAATTTAAAATATCCTAAGATTAAACTTTGTTTAATTAATTATGTTGAAACTTGGCTTTTAGAATTAGAATAAGCATAAATTTATAAGTATAAATTCATTAAAGAGTAATAATAATAATAAATTATCACCTACAAAACTAAGGACATTTTAACACCACTTGGCTTCTACGAATTGAAGCTATAGTGCAAGCGCCACAAAATTTGCGAGACATTTGGGTCGGCTTGAACGAATAGGTTTAACTCTTGCTCATGTTACAATAAAAAAACTCATGGCTTAAGCTTCAACAGAGTAGGTTCAACTTCAATGAACAAAAAGTATACAATGCTCGTCATAGACGAGTGCAGGATGGACATTTGACGCTTGATTTCGACAAACAAAGGGAATCACTAATGCTCGGCCTCAATAAATATTGGATGCACTTTCAGTGCTCGATTTTGATGACAATTAGCGGGAGCTTTGAGAGTAGGGGCCTTAACTATAACGTATAATGAGGGTCATATGTATATTTATCAATTTTTTACTTCCCATATCCCATTTTTTTCCAAATTGTATTGATCTCATGTCCAACGTGGTATTGTGGCGGGTCTCAAACTTGTTCGGCCCAAAAAATAATTCAAACATGCTTTGTAGTATCAGACAAGTGTCGGGCATGTTGGACGAGTGTCGGTGTCCGATAAATGTCTGATATGGGTACAAGTCTTTTTTAGAAGTGTCGGTGCTCTATTCTCCTCAGAGAAATAAACATGGATGAAAGAGCTAAGAAAAATGTTGAACAAAAAATGATATAACGTGCCAATTTAAAAAGGAAAGTGGAATTATCAAGGAGAAACCAAATGGCCAAATCACAATATATATTTATCAGAGTTGACCACTACAAAATTTGTTAAACTGCAAATTTATCCTATTATTCTGAACCACTTACAAAAATATTACTGTAATGATGACCACGAACAAGGTTTAATTACATTAGTTTTGCACATTCTCTCTTCGCAACATGCAGAGACACTTAAGACTTTCAAACTAGCTATACATGATTTTAATGAGAACACGTTAACATTTCCTTTCCCTCTGAGGATAAAAGTCTCCTAAGCGCGCGTTAGGGTGGCTTGAATCATTAAATCAATGGTTTGAAGAGCTTCACTGCGAAACCATAACAAAAATAGCCCTATCCATAATTTACAAGTTTTTCAACACCGTAGTTTAACCATAACAGACCTGGTAGGCCTGATTCCTAACTTATCTTAGCAGGAGTTCCTGAAAACATGGAAGTTGAAGTTGTAAAGAATACATTGTTGCTGTTACATGAACATGTTTGGGAGGCTAAAACATTTGGAAATTGATACAGACGGTGTAAGACCGTAAGTCTGATATTAGCACAAAAAATCATGTTTAAATTTTTGTGTCCTCGTTGAATTATTTTCTAGAGTTCTTGATAATAATGTCTTTTGTAGGCTTTACCCAAGAAAAAATAATCGAACAAATACAAGAAATGCATAATTTTTAATTTATCTAAGGAATGCAATGTGAACTGATCTAGGATTGTGATCAGGTGATAGAGTAGCATTAGATCTATCGAATCTTTCAAACAAATGTTTTCCAAACATCTCCCATAACTTTCAAATCTTAAGAGGCGTCTCATATCAAAGACTTTCTTTCCAAACACCTTCTTCGAAACTAACTCAACTTCATTGGTTGAAATCAATTTATAATATACTTTATGGCTTTGTTCATTATGTTCTTCTAAAAATATTTCTTCCTTAAAATTTTCATATAGTAATTTATCTAAATAACATTAATATTCTCCCTTGATGTATTCCACTTTAACTAAGATCTTATCATTTTGTCTTCTAATACACTTAATCAAAAATTGAAGATCACCAATTCTTACACTTTCCCTTATATATATATATATATATATATATATCCTTGTGTTTGAAAGTCGTACTTTTGAATCTAACTAAATTCTCCTATCTTTTCTTAAATTCAGCATTCATTATAACAATGCCATATTTTATTGTAAAATCAAATATAACTTCTACCATTATAATTCTATCTCATATTTTATGCCCACCATTAATCCTCTCATAGTGTTTCCTTCTAGAACCTATATCAATACTTAAGACATCATCAATGAATATCCATTCTTCCTTGAGTATATAATGTAATAATGGATCCATCTCTTTCTAAAAATGATGTTAAGAAAATCTTCTAATTCAACTTGAATAGGAAGAGCACTGGTCAGATTTAGAGTGCTCTCAACTAAGTCGAAATCAAAATAATCATCCCAACAATTCAATCTTTCAACTCAACCCACCCACCCTACCCACTTCTATAGTTGTCCCTCCAATCATACAATAGATTCTAACATTTTCAACCGCCTTCGGACTTGTTCCCTTCCAATCTAGTTTCTTTCAAACATGTTGTTTTTATTACTTTTATAATTATTATTCCAATTAATTCTCTATATTTTCATTCAAAATGATGTAACAAATCTAATCTTAATTTTCAACATTATCAGCTCTTAAAAATTTAAACTAAAAAAAAAATCCCAGTAGGAAACATTGTCTAACTTCCCCAAGGATCTCCGCCGTCAAACCCTAAATTAAACAGCTTCTAGGTCCAGAAAGAAAATAACTCTTCACTCCTACAATTACCAGCAGAATAAATTTCTACATTCATCTCAACCCACCAGAGCATTACAACATTATCTCCTCCCACAAACTAAAAATAAAACTATTTCGTCCTCCAGAAAGAAAATGATTCTTCAATCTGATAATTACCAGCAGAATAAACTTTTTACCTTCATTTCAAACAACCAAAGCATTACAACACTATCTCCAGCGACTTGTCAACTAAAAACCAAAAACAGGATGCCATTCCATGGAGAACAAAACCACAGATCTACGAATAATGAATGAGATCATGAGAATTTACCTTTACTGTGAAACAACAGCGGCCTACCAGAAATAATGAGGAAGACTTACAGATCTCAAGAAGCGACCAGCATGAATATCGAACAATAAGCATATATAGACAAAAGTACCAAAGATTGACGAAATAAAAGAGTAAGAAAAGGGATCTCAACTACCAAACCAACCGAGGAGATGAATTAAGTAACGGGGACGTTTTTTACCACCAATTACGGGCACGCCATCGACCAACACATCCGTCTGGGATTCCACAGCAAGTCTTTGGACGAAACCAACCACATAAAACTTAAATGATAAAATATCTACCAAACAACCATGTAAAAACACGAGTCGAGCAAATACGCAAGCGCATGATCACGTGTCCAGGCCCCAGACGACCATAGAAATCTTCCGGTATAGCTCATCCAGAGACAATTGGAAAGGTTCGCCATCTATCTTTACAGAGAATTAAAGCATATGTCAGTTCGGATTGGAAAAATTACAGTGAAATGGTGAAAAAAGAGGGTTGAAGTTTGGGGAAAGTGACGTACCAGTGGTTGAAACTAGTAGCCAAGAAAAATGAAGGATTACAAGAAAATCGGAAGGAACTTAAGGTTTGGTGGAGAGGGGTTGTCAGAGGCTAAGCTGATCGTGCTGGATCCCCACATGATTTCTACTCCGACGGGATGGACGCAGTCTATCTATGAGAGAGATTGGGGATGAGTTGCAGGCCACTCTTTGGAGGTCAATGTTAAAGTTGAAAATCGTTAAGAGATTTATATAGAAAAAATAAAATTTTGGAAGATTTACATTTCAACTCTTATTAAATTGGGTATATAATACATGAAGTGCAATCTCTGCATATGTCGCCATTCCTATCCATGACTTTTTAAAAGTTAGTTGGTATTTTTTATATTATATGAACATTTGGATGGTATGGATGTAAAAATTAAAGTTTAGGTGCTAGATATGTAAATACATAAGAATTTGGTGATATGTATGTAAATGCCCCTAAAATTTTCATATGTTTATATATTTTATATTTTAATTTTAAATATCATAAAATTTAATTAAAGTTCATATATTTTTAGTTACAGTCTTAAGTAGATTTTTTTATGTGGGTTTGATGTCAAAAAACTTTAAAATTTTGAAAAAATAAGTGTTAAAATACTCTCGGACTATTTATATGGAGTCATTTTAGTCTCATAGTTTATAGAACTATAAAAATAAGATTAAAGTAATTTAAATTTGAGCTCTAATAATCCTCAATAGACAGATGTTATACCATGAAATTTATTTCATTTTATTGGGGGAATTATGAATTCTACAATGAGTCATTACCTTGAAATTATTTGATCTGCTTCAATCATAATTGATGGCCTATTCAAGCCGTTTGAAGGATTCTTTTCTCTTGAGTTATTAGGGGTGGAGATTGTCAATTTAAAATGGTGATTAAAATTTCATTTACTACAGTAATCTCATATCTTTTGTCTTTGATTTGTGTCGAATTCAGTAGTGTATTAAGAAATATAATGAATCAATGTTCCAGAGCTCTTAAGTTTAGTCAGACCATCATAATCGGAAGGTTAAAAAATTTGATCAAAAAGTTTAAATACTTTTAAAAATAAGACAAGCTCATGTGGTCAACTATCGATTATGATTGACTTTATATGAATACGGTTTTGAAGCTAGACAAAACAATTAGAGAATGGAGAAATGGTTCACGATTCAATCGGTCAGATCAGCCTATCCTCTAATTTTTATGAGAGAGAGAGAGAGAGAGAGAGAGTACTGGTACACCATACACATTTTGTTTTGTAATACAACTTGCGCCTCAATCTCTTTTTTTTTTTTTTTATCTTTTTGTTTTTTTTCAGAAGTCAAACCAACAGATTATATATATATACATAGAGAGAGAGAGAGGAGAATTCTTTTAAATTTGATTTAATCTCCTTTGTGGATCAACTCTTGGTTTATATTATTCATCTAATATAATTTTGTGCATACAGATTTAAGGATTGATTCCTTTAATATCAGCTAAGGTCCAACCAAAAGCTTTCTTGGGGAAAGCTTTCTGAAAAACTCAAAGATCCTAGAAGTTTTATAATTCCATACATAACTTTCATTGGTACATAATAAATAAAATAAAATACTAAAATAGGCAGTAAAAAAATATAGGAATTCAACAATTATTAACCACATGATTGGCCACAATGTTGAAAATTCTTAAAGATTAAAAAAAAAAAAAATACACAGGTCACAACATCTGGTACTCAGCTCATACACCTCATTACTTGAGAAACCAAATATTCTCATGAAATAATGTTGCATAATGTGGATCTTGCAACTCATAGTTAATATTCATCACAGTTAACAAAGTATTTTTTACCCTATACACTTAATAAAATCCTTCCTATTAATAGAAACAACCAGGTGAATTTGATGATTTGCATAATCATTGTCAAGGGTTTCTTTTATCTAAGTAATGTGCAATTTTTTTTTTATTACTTTTATGTTAGATGATCAAAATTCTAGCACTGGAATCTTACTCCCCCTTTTTACGACAAAATCATCAATTAGTAGAGTGAAAGTCCATTCTGGTTGGTGAGTCAAAATGTCTATCCCTACAAGATAAAGAGCTCTCTATGGTGACAAAGAATTTATCTAATGAACACGCCAAAGAAGCAAAATGACTCTGAAACAGGATATTATTACTCAAGAAATTTCACACGAACAATCTAATCCTCTGATAATAATGCGTATATGTGTATCATATACACCACATCATGGCTAGACAATGTATAGATAAAATATTGATAGGAAATTCAAGAACAAAAAGAATACTACATAGGGTCGAGGAGGAAAGATGAATATATATCTTTTTGCTGAGGCCAAGGAAGGAGAACCATCGACAACTATATGAGATTAAAAAGTAAATGTATAAGACAAATAATTGTTGGTTACCAATCATATAGAAGAAAGAGGCACAATCTAGGACCAATAGAGATAACTGCAACAAACTTAGGCAGCATGAGGTTTTAAACAAATGGTTTTGTCAAAACAGTCTATCAGAATTATCTTGAAAAAGAGTACAAGATCTAGGGTTATAGACAGATAGATTATTATCAATAGACAGCGAGAAGGAAAGATGTGCTAACCCTATTCTTAAGACCAAAACAGTATCATAAGCAACAAACAGCAAGAGCGAAAGGAGTCAATATATAAGGGACAAGAATATTTTTCAGTTACCTGTCATATGAGATGAATCATTGAAATCCAAGACCAAAGGCATAAAAATAATGACAATTTTAGCAGACCCAAAGAAAACCGCATGAGATGCTGAGACAAATGGTTGAATTTATAGAATGAATCTATCAAAATTATCATGAGAGAGAGTAAGAGAATCTAAAATTGATGGCATCATTAGAGTCGGATGCTATCACATTAATGACAGATTGGTTGGTAACTTGAAACCACAAAAATGGTGACTCATGAGGATGCTAAGAGGACTATACAACAGTAAAGAGTGAAACATCAATAGATATAGAAGGTGAAAACAAGGAGCGCACAAATGAGAACATTGGCTTCAGTGAATTAACATCAAGTGTAGCTATGGAGGTTGGGTGCAACATCACGAACTGAGCATAGAAGTAAAGCGTGTTTGTGGAACAATGTTTTGGAGGTTCCAAAGCGTAGGGGTGACGAGTTAAGAGTTATAGGGCTTGGTGGTTGTGTGATGAGGAAAGAAGCGCGTGCCTAACAGCATGAATAGGTGGCTACATATATTTCATAAGTGGAAGACGCATCATGAAAGGGTTGCATGAGGATGATAATATCGAAATATAGTTTAAAAGCACAGACAGGGAATATGATGAGGGCAATGAGAACAATTAGGGTATCAAAGTAAAACAAGAGTGTGGGAGAGCGGTGAGATTTGAGATGATTCTCATTCATAGCTCTGATATCATACTTAGAAACTTAGGATACAACTTCATTGATTTTTCAATAGAATTATTGTATAAATAAGTAAATACAATCGATAAAAAAAAGAAGTTAATAATGGAAATATTATCAATTAAGAAAAAATATTTCATAATAATAAGAAAAACAATTCTAATTACCGAATTTCAAATAAAAAAGATCTGCCCGATAACACAGGCATTACAAAAGAGATGTCAAAATCACACAAGTTCTGGTCCATATTGAAGCATACAGAACAAAACTTGAACAGTTCTCAATCCTTCATTCACAAAGTTACCAAAAGATCCCGCAGAAATTCAACTAGGAATTCCCCTTCCAAATTTGCTGAAAGAAACACTAACACCCACAAATTCTTACAATCCTCCTCTTCATTGACTTAAATATATCAGAAGAAAAACAAAATCTCAAAATAAAAAAAGGAGATAATTTCTTTCTTATATGTAGTTCTGCAAGGATCTGTTCCGAAGAACTTTTCATATTGAACTCCCGGACATTACAGAAACCATATTTAAAACATAATAGCAATAGCTGATTCACTTATACAGTAACTATACAGAAAATGCATAATAATTTTATCCCAGCCAAGTACATTAGATGCATTCGAAATACATATGCAATAAAAATACAAAGCTATGAAGACGCAACAAAAATTAAAAAACACGTATAGGATTGAAGATACAAAGGCATTTGCAACTCCGCATGCTTTCCACGCATCGTTCAATCATCAGAATGACAGGTCCAATATATCAGCCCACTGCAAAGATGTAACCAACTGAGCCCTAAATATTCATGGGGCATTTACATACATACCACCCAATTGGTATGTATTTACATATCTAATAACTAAGCTTTTATTTTTTTTTTACATTTATACCACTCAAATCATTCATATCACATCAAAAATACCACTTTTAACTTCTAAAAGAGTAATAAACCTTCTCATGCATAAGCAAGGTGGAATATAAATGTAAAAATTTAAGTTTAGGTGTTAGGTATGTAAAACATAGAAATAAATTAGAGTGGTATGTATGCAAATTTGCCAATATTCATATATAAAATGCACAGTGAACGCATTAATTAAATCAACATGTTCAAAATGAACACCCTTTCTTTTGCGTCTTAATAAGGACAATTTGCGGGAAAAACCTTTTGGGCACAAAAAATACAAATTTGATACCTGATCAATATGAAGACACATTGTAGGACACCAGCAATGCCGGACCATACAGAGTGGCCTTTGTCAGTAAGTGCATCTTGCACCAACAAACCCACAGCTGCTGCAAGAGAAACGAAGGATATAACATATGCCAAAAAAAGCCAAAGCTTCAACCTGCAATAAAAGTGGAAAATTTTATCAGAAATGTCTTTAAATCAAGGATGCTAGATCGATTAAAATAACTGACAAGAAAAAACATTCCAGAAAGGATATGCTCCTGTCAAGATACCTACCATGCCAACTTAATTTTTAAACTAACAAAAATTAAACAAGGTGGCATGTTTTCAAGAATATATAAATTTAGGATATAGTACTCCAGTAATATTAAAGATTGAAGTGATTGTCGTTAACTTATTCCCAACTAATTAGGGTTGGCATTATGGATCCTCATTTTTTTCATTTGTTTTGTTGAGTGATGTTTTAGATGTTAAACATATTCTGCACATATTATTTTGAACTGTGCATTTTTCTTCTGAAGCTTCTAATACTAATTTTATCAACTCGTCTGGTAGGCATCTTTTACCATCGTTGCATGTGTTCAAACCACCATAATTTATTTTCAGTCACTATATCTTCAATGTAAGTTGCTCTAATATTTTTTCTTAATACAATAATTCTATTATTTATCCTTCCAAACTTGGCCACTTCTATCATAGTTTTTTTCATTTCTACCGCACCAAACTTAGATATAAATGACTTTTTTACAACGCAAATACCCATCGTCAAGGTCCATATTACAACTTTAGGGTGATTTTGTTATATATATATATATATATATATATATATATATATATATATATATATATATATATATATATTTGCATTTTAAATGTGACGCAGGGCTGTTGAACAGGGGCCAGCCCAGAAAAGGCTGGACTGGTTCAGGGAGAGAGGCAAGGGGGTCCGGCCGGCACAATTATTTGAGTTAGGGTTGCCAACCAAATCCTCCTCAATATCTACTAGTATAAATGTCATTTGCTTTGTCAAGGGTTAGTTTTTGCTGAGTTTTCTGTCATGACAACCGTCGGTTTCCAAGTTTTTTTTCCTTTGAAGAATGTATCAGAAGGCAAGAAGATGCTCTGGCTGTAAATCGTCCTGAGGTGATGTTTATCTGCCTTTCTACGGTTCTCCAACCTCATCTCAGCCGCCAGATTTAGTTTCGCTTTTACCGGAATTGTTTTAACAACCATTTGCTACTGTCCAGGCATCGTCCAACCCTTCCCCTATCTCTCACTGCTTGCTGCCGAGAACCCCAACCAACCTGCCTGCTGTCGCGCATCTCTCCAAGTCCCCTGCTTATTGTCGCCAAACTCTTCCAGCACTCCACCCTGCTACCGCAGCCCCCTCCAGCACCCTAGACTACTGTTGCAATCCCACCACAACCCTCATGCAATTGTCGCAGCCCCTCACCAGTCCACTTGCTGCCGCAACAACCTCCCTACTGTCAGCGGTGTTCACCACTTTCGCCTCACCCTAGAGTGTCTTTTATGTTTGTGTTATTATTTTCCTATTGTCAAGAGTCATTGTAGGTAACCCTATTGAATTTCAGTAATAATATTTACATTTCGATTGTGGTTTGGGTTAACTCGGTATCAAAACCTCCATGATATTCTTTTATCACACAAATCTCTCAAGAAACTTCTCAATTTTAACTATTCATACTTAACTACGATTTATATCCTCTTTTTTATCTCTATTCTTCTATATACTAGATCGAATAAACTTACATCTATAAAATTGAATCTTCTAAACTTCTCCTTCATTGTTCTAATTCTCAGTTATTTCAATGAATGTTTCACAACTTAGAACTAAATCATTTGCAAAATTCAAACACTAAAGCACCCGCTTTGAATAACATTTATAAGCATATCAATAATCAATATAAAAAGATTTTTGACTAAATGACATTCCTTAAAGTAAACCTATGATAATTGAAATTAGAGGAATCTTGATCGTCTTTGTTCCTAAATATTATACGAAGATACTTCTTCTCCAATCATTTAACATTCAACTAGTCCATAAATTTATATTAAATCACTACAACATCTCATATAACACATTCGGTATCTCGTATGGATCTAAAGTTTTATCTTAAATATTTTTAGGCTAACCCTGCTTCAATTTTTTGAATTAGTTGATACTATGTTTTACTATATCATATGCTAAGCTCTTCTAAAATAATTTCTTCTTTAAAGCTCCAATTTAATAATTTCTCAATATAATATTTACATCATTCCTTGATGACTTCATTTTTAATTAAGATATTAATATAATTACTTTAATGAATCTAACTTTATCAAAGTTCTTAGATCACTTATATCTTACCTCAGCTACTCTGCAAATCTCCTTTCTCATTACTAGCAATAGGTTTATCACATAGATTAATAAAATATATATAACTTTTGGCTTGTTCAACCCTCTTTTCTAAAACTTTTTTTACTTTCAAATAATCATTATAAGCATTATTAATACTCATTTTGATCATCTTTTAAAAACGCATTTCTTCACCTTGATAATCCTTTGTACCTCCCCCCTCAATCACCAAGACTCATTATCAATGTATAATCTATTCCTAGACACTTCAAAAGCCCTATATTAATTCACTAAACAAACTAGCCATCTTATCTCATGTCATGTTTGACTCAACCTCTCTTGGCAAGTTCTCTTAGTAACAAAATTCCCTAAATAGATATGTTGCATGAATATAGATCTTATTTTTGAGATTGATGAATAAACTAAAAACATGGAAAAGAGCCTACCAGAACAAACCAAAGTAAATCATAGTTTGGTGATAAGGAAACCGATCTTAAATCAACATTAAGTGGTTTGCTTTTCAATTAACAACACAGGAGGTCAATGGGCAGCAGGATCTGATGGCTCTCCCTGACCCATTCTTTGCAAAGAGAGAACTCAGGCTTCACTGGGTTTCAAACTTGAAGAAAAGAGGATAGCAGAAAGGCTAAAGTAAACTTAGGATCAATTAGCAGGATATGATGAAGGAAATAGTTATCAGGAAAAGTAAAAGAAAAATGGAAGTCGTTGCTCATACCAATCATGGTAAAAATATAGAAAGAAATATTTGAATTTAATATCTACGACCATTCAAAAGGACAATGTTGATTCTAAAAACTTTTAAATGGCAGAGCACAACAACAACCTTTATCCCACTAAGTGGGGTCTGCTACATGAATCCTCTTTCTCCATTGTGTCCTATTGAGTGTCATAAACCTATCATTCAAAATATTTACATATATAAAGAGACATAAAGCATAGATAAAGTAGAGAAAAGAAGTCCCCTGGAACAAAATTGATTCTATCTTTGCAATACTTTTTTTTTTCTGTATGCAGAGAGCACAAGTGGTGGGGGATGGGAGTGGCAGGGAACAACTAAGTGGGATCAACTACATGAATTCTTTTTCTCCATTGTGTCCTATTGAGTGTCATGTACCATTCATTCAAAATATTTACATTACATAAA
Organism: Phalaenopsis aphrodite; assembly: GCA_003013225.1. NCBI lineage: Eukaryota > Viridiplantae > Streptophyta > Magnoliopsida > Asparagales > Orchidaceae > Phalaenopsis > Phalaenopsis aphrodite. The sequence continues at coordinate 545,300 of NEWO01000149.1, read as the reverse complement.
AAGTCATAAAGCATAGATAAAGTATAGAATAAAAGTTCCCTGGGGCAAAGTTGATTCTATTTTTTCAATGTTTTTTTCCTGTAAGCAGAGAGCAAAAGTGGTGAGTGGGAGTGGTGCGAAACGTTTGCACATTCTACTGTTCCTAGTGTACTTTCATGGACAAGAATTCTTTTAATGTGTCAAGTCTTTTATCAACACAAGTATATCATTCAAAAAGAATGTCATTAATTACAAATAATGAAGAAAAAGATTCAACGAGTAATATTTCTTTCACCCTTTTTCTCTTACTCTCTTCTTTTTCATAAAATATTTCAGTATAAAATATGAATTTATTATATAGACAGCAAATTTTGAAACCTAAGAAATTGTTAAATCTAACCACTATATGAAAGTTGAACTTTTGCAATCAACTGTCGTGACCGTTAGCAAAAATCTGATAAATCACGAATGAGCTAGACAATCCTTGAGTAAAATAAGCGTCAAAATATTTGTCTCATCTAGAAAGTCATGTTGTTCCCGATTGGCTAAAACAAAATATGCAAGTACACGTGTTGTACGAGTAATATAGAATTAGTTCTTTCGCTAAAACAAAATAATAAAGTATCGTTCTTACAAGGATCAATTTGAAAAATTAAAATAAGTTAACTACTAATTTAACTTATACTTTCTTTTATCCAACAATCTTATCAAATTGAATAATTAAAATTAATTCAATTAAATTAAAGATGAAGTTAGACAAATTACAAAATACACCCGAGAATTGTTAATTACTTATGTATTATTATTGCGATTTCTCAATATGAAATTTTCAATTTCTCAATCAGAAACTAATTTATTTTCTAATATTCATCAATAACTAGGAAACGTAATTAATTATTTCTAATCCATTATGTCTAAATGATTTATGAAGATCAATTGTAATAAAGTTTGTTCTCTTATGATTGCAAATCCCTAACTATTTAAAAATTCCTATCTTATCCAAAAATCTATCAAATTGCTACTAAGTGTTCCTTTATAATTCTTTTGATATCTATAGATCAAATTAGTTTTAAAATAAACCTATGATCATTAGATAAACTCAAATAAGTTGAAGTAATTTGAGCAATATTTAAAACATCTAGCACAACAAATCAAGGAATTACAAAATTAAAGCACAAGCAACCACAAATACAAAGTTATTTGAATTTAATGCATGAGTTGTTGGTGAAAAGCACAATTAAAAAAAAAATTCATTAAACTTGAAAATTTAATATCACAAGAGTTTAAAAGATAAAACTAGACTTTTGACTCAAATCTCCTTCTAAAAATCTCTTCTTCTGCATTCAAATGTTCTTCTTCTCCATGCCTACACTCTTACAAGAAAGCAAGCACTTCTCTCCCAATACACTCCAGCGCACACTCTAGAACGAGAACTAAGTTTGTCTCTCACTCACTCTTGTCCCCTATTACAGTCAACACGAGCCCTCTTCAAGTAACTCCTGCAACTGCTCCAATAACTCTCAATCAGCTCCAAAACCGCTTTATACCTGATTTTGTCGAGCCATTACACCGCTGCATTGTGCCTTGTGGTGCACAGTCACTACATTTGGTGTTGCACAGCCAAGACGCAAAGCTCTCTATCCTTTGGGTTGAATACTACTTATTATAGGGCCAAGGTGTCCAAATTGCAGCATTGAGGTGCTCAACTCTCTATATTAAAGCCATTTTCTTTCTTTATTTTGGCATTATAGTGTCATAAATCAATTTTGTTACTGAGCTCTTGAGTTTCTGATCAATTTTATTTATATCTCTAGTGCCATAAATTAGCATTGTTGCGTTAGTTTACCTGCGCCAGGGTGACGTGTAAAACACTTCAACGTAGGAGCCATTTTCCACACTCAAGCACTGTTTAATCAATATGAAGACCTTGTGCTCTCGGTTTAATTGCATGTTTTCTGCTCTAAACAATGCCTATACACTATTTTGATTTTCTTTGAATTTTTCTTATTTCTTCTCCAGTGAAAAACATACGTAACAAACACATCAATTAATGATAAATCAAGCTTTGTTTTCAAATAATAATTAAGATCGAATTCCATTAGCCGTTGTGTTTCTTACATTGGATAATGAAATCATCTAAGCTTTCAAAATTGTTGTGTTTGTTATTTTATTCAAATTTTTACTTTCGTTGTACATAGCAAAATCATCTGTCTTTTTACATACCTTGTCTTTGATAGTGCCCATCAAATTATTTATCTAATATAATAATCCCTTAGTTTATCCTTCTCAATTTCATGATCCATTCATGTTAAACTTATCATTTTGCTACTACAAACTTAATCATTAACAATTTTTTAATTGCTCAGCACTCAAACTGCCGTAACAACAATGACTTATTACAGTTATATAAAATTTATCATTAAGGTTTCATGATATCCACTTACCATTTATCACATAGTACTCCAAAGGCAATCCTTCATTTTAACCACCTAAGCTATATTTTTGGAAGCAATATCCATATCTCTATCCCCATTCTTCTTTATAATAGATTTAAGATACTTACAAATATGGTAATTAATTAAGTGTAAACCTTCTGCTATAAAAGGTTACAAATATGGTAAACAAAAGCCCATGCAAACTCTAACGCTCCTAAAGCAAGGCGAAAATGATTTAGTGTTTACCTATTTTTTAGTTCACCTAGGATTAAATCAACTATATAAAATTCATCTATTCATTAGGTGAAGCCAAAATACTTCTACAATAATCACCTCTTCAACCAAATCTTCCCAGAGAAACACTCTTACTGCAGTTTTCAATTAATGCCAGCACGGGTAACACATTTCTCAAATCAAGACATGAGATGACACTATCATAAAAATTAAAAATAATATAATCAAAACAATTTTCAATTTTGATTTCGCGTTGCAACAGATTCAATATTATTTTCCAAAGACAAAAAGCGTGGCTCAGACTGCCACAGTAAGATTCTTTGCAAGATTGCATCTGTGTGTGTCAAAACCTTATTCAAGGTTGCTAATCTTCCCCAGACTGCATTAGTTTGAATAATTTTTTGTTATATCATTATCTTTGAAAACAGCAGCCAACATAAGTAGGGAGTCTCCACTGTTCTAAAAAAGAAACCCCAATTACCGTGTTCAGGTCAACCAATCAACGAAAAATGTTAGGAACGGTACCGAATACGAAACCAAAAATAAATCCGTGCAGCACCGAGCGATGTAGATCTGAAGGGACTGACCTCCACTCCGACTCCCCATATGGAGAGTAATAATCGTATGTGATGTCCTCTTTCCGCACGCTGTTGAACATGAGAGCCGCCAGAGAAGCAAAAATCCCTAAAAACTAGAGCCCATCAGCAGCAAACCAAAACACAACAATCTCCATTATATAAAACTTGAAGAGCAAAACCAAAAGGAAGATGTGAATCCGACAGAGGGTACCGGGGAGATAATGGATGAAGGGGATCTTGATGTCGCTGCAAACAACGGCATCGACCCAGAACCACCAGCCGGCGGAGAACACTGCTCCGGCGACGCCGGGGCCGAAGATCTCCCAAAGCATCGAACAGTTATTGTCCATTGTCTTCCTCCTCTATCTCGCTCCCCGAAGACGATGGCGAGGGCTGCGCATAAAGCGAGAATCCGGATTCCAAAGCATATATCATACTATTAAATATTAATCAATTTCTACTTCCAAAATAAGGGGAATTACTTAGGTTTATTAGGCCCCAAGGCAACTGATAAGTGTGGGGCGTTTTTAAAAATATCACGCTATCGTTTGAATTGTACGTTTTGTCTGCTTATTCGAAAATATGATTTTATCATCGACCCGCATGCTTAATGGTTCTATATTCAAAATTTGATTAATTTCAGTTAAAATCATTAATGCTTAGTAGGGATAACATCATAGGTAAGGCATTATTGTGCCAATGGCGTGTGAAAGATGAGGAGTTTATGGGTGTATAACATAGCTTGTCAGGAAAGTATTGTGAGATTGGTAATATGAGAAAATAAAAGTATTGAGAAATTAGGCGAAGAAAAAACAGGAATCGACATAAATCCAGAAGAACACAAAGATTTAACAAGGTTCGGCAAAGATGCCTACGTCCTAGGGAGCAGAGCGGCGATTCCTTTCAATATTCAGAAAAGGGTTACAGAATTCAGGGATACCTCATGGGGTTACAAACAAGTCTATTTATAACCTCAGAAGTAAACCCTAAATACAACATTACCCATGTACCGTACCGCGGGGCGTTGCCCCCGCACCCCCAACCCACATAATATAACTTCCGATTTGGACATATTCTTCCGCTCCGCTCCATTTCGTTCCAGCATCTATCCCTATATGGTATATAAGTCATACCATAACAAATCTCCACCTTAGCAAATATTCAGCCCCTCATGACAAAAAGGATATCTGAGAGTTACACCTACACCACTGTGGGTTAGGCCACCATGCTTCTCTAGCAATTGCACACATTCAACAAGTTCAAGCAATGCAAGAACATGTTGATAGTAACTGTCTTGGTCAACATATCAGCTGCATTTTCATCAGTATGAACCTTCTATAACAGTATCTCACAAGAAGCAATCAATTCTCCGATCTTGTGATATTTGACATCAATGTGCTTGGTTCTCGCATGGTACATCCGGTTTTTAACCAGATAAATAGCACTCTGAATGTCACAATACAACTGAACTCTACCTTGCTCATTGCTCAGTTCCTTTACTAGCCCAGTAAGTCATAAAGCTTCTTTAGCAGCTTCAGCTATTGTCATGTACTCAGCTTTAGTTGTAGATAATGCCACAATAGACTGAATTGTTGATTTCCAACATATAGACCCTCCACCAAGAGTAAATACATACTCAATTGTAGACCTTTTGTCATCCAAATCACTTGCATAGTCTGAATCAACGTACCCCACAACTGAAGGATCATTTTGCTGACTACCAAAAATAATTCCATGACCTACAATACCCTTCAGATACCTGAAAATCCACTTGACTGCTTTCCAATGTCGTCTTTCAGGTTTAGCAATGTATTTACAGACTTGACTAACAACATGAGTCAAATCAGGACGAGTAAATACCATTGCATACATCAAGCAGCCAACTGCACTGGCATATGGAACCTTTGTCATATCTTTGATTTATGTATCTCTCTTAGGACATTGTTCTGAAGAAAGCTTAAAATGATTTGTCAAATGAGTGCTTACAGGCTTTGCTTTGCTCATCTCAAACCTGTCTAGCACTTCCTCAACATAGCCTCGTTAAGATAAACATAATTGTATTGAGTCTATGTCTCGATAAAACTTCATTCTAAGAATTTTTTTCGTAGGAGCCAAGTCTTTCATGTCAAATTCATGGCTCAATAAAGCTTTCAAACCACGGACATCGTTTATATTATTTGCAGCAATCAGTATATCATCAACATACAATAACAGAAAAATAATAGAACAATCATCAAGGCTCTTCACATAAACAGAACAATCATACTCACATCTCTTGTGACCGATCTGAATCATGTAGAAGTCAAACCGCTTATACCATTGCCTTGGAGACTGTTTCAACCCATACATCGATTTCTTTAACCTGCAAACCAGATGCTCATGTCCAGGTTGAGTGAGCCCTTATGGCTGCTCCATGTAAATCCGCTCCACCAGATCACCATGCAAGAAAGCGGTTTTAACATCCATATGCTCCAAATGTAAATCTCAAATGGCTACTAATGTAAGCACTACCCTGATTGAAGTAAGTCTAACCACAGGAGAAAAGATTTCATCATAATATATCCCCTTCTGTTGTGAAAATCCCTTTGCTACCAGTCAAGCCTTGAAATTTTCCCCTTCTTTTTCTAATATTGTTGGTTTCCTTTTGTACACTCACTTGCAACCAATAGCCTTCTTTCCCTAAAAAAACTAAACTAGCTCCAATGTATGATTTTTCTGCAAAGACTTCATCTCTTCAATCATTGCACCCATACATTTCTCTTTTTCTTGGCTAATGATAGCTCCTTGAAAAGTGGATGGATCATCGTTGCTAATGAGAAGTGCACAAGAGACCAAGTCTTCATAACCCAATCTACTATAAGGCACTATATTGGTGCGTCTCTGCCTGTCTCGGCTAGATTATAATTCTGCAGATCATCTGGAATGAAATCACCAGGTGTTGGATTTGAACCTTCAACTCTCTCAATTGTTTCTGGATGTTGTTTTAAATCCATCTACATTGCATGTAAACTAGAATTGTTCCCTTGCACCTTGTCTTGATTCTGTTGCAACATGGAATGTTCATAAAAAATTACATCTCTGCTTATCACCATCTTCTTTGCAATCGGATCCCAAAACATGTATCCTTTCATACCTTTCTTATAGCCCAGAAAGATGTACTTCTTGGATTTTGCATCAAGTTTTGATCTTTCATCTTCAGGTACATGCACATAAGCATGACAACCAAAAATCAGTACATCATCAAAATTAACTGGATTACCTGTCCATACCTCTTCTGCGACCTTGCCACCCAACGATGTCCGAGGTAATCTGTTGATTAGATAACATGTCATATTCACAAACTCTACCCATAAACTCTTAGGAAGCCCCACATTCAGTCTCAAGCATCTTGCCCTTTCAGTTAAGGACATGTTCATCCTTTCTGCCACACCATTCTGCTATGGTGTCTTGCGTACTAAAAAATGCCTCTGAATCTTATGCTCCTTATAGAACTTCTAAAACTACGAATCTGTGTACTCAGTTTCAATATCGGACATCAATTACTTGATCTTTCTGTTAGTTTGGCTCTCCACCTCAGTTTTCCACAACTTGAATTTAGAGAAGACTTCAAATTTCTACTTCATGAAATATACTCAAACTTTTCTGGAGAAATCATTAATAAAGATAACATAATACTGAGATCCTCCCAATGACAATTCCCTAGTAGGGCCCCATACATCAGAATGCACATAATCAAGAATCCCTTCAGTTATGTGTTTTCTAGTCATAAAACTGACTCTAGTCTGTTTTACAAGAACACAAAACTTACAAAGATCGAGCTTGCAGCTTTTAACACCATGCAACATGTTTCTTCTATGTAATTTTGTCATCCCACGTTCACTGAGATGACCTAGACGCATATGTCATAGCTTTGTACTATCATCATCTGACTCCACAGAATGAACTTCACCTACAACTGTACTCCCCAACAGTTTGTAGATATTGTCTGCAGTTAAATTTTCTTTCATCACCGTCAGTGCACCCTTCACAATTTTGATGGTTTCCCTATCCTCATCTGCCTTAGGAATAAAATCATTTATGTGTAGAGTGGCCAAGGAAATTAAATTCTTCTTCATATATGGAATATGTCTGACATCACATAATGTTCTAACTTGAACATCATACATCTTAATTATGACTTCTCCAATACCAATAATATTGCAACATCTATCATCACCTAGATAAACTGAGCCAGAATTAGTTGACATGTATGAAGTAAACCACTTATTGTTAGATGTTATGTGATAAGAGCATCCTGAATCAAGAATCCATGCATCTGTGAACTGAGTTTGTGAAACTAAAAGCATATCGCCATCATTGCAATCTGAATTGTCACTCTACACCACATTTACAGACTTCAATGATCCATCACCTTTCTCCTCAGTCTGCTTCTTGAGCTTTGGACATCTCTCTTCATATGACCTGACTCCTTGTAATTGTAGCAATGAATTATTTTTTTGCCTTTCGACTTGGATCTGAAATTTCACCTTCTAGAACCCTCTTTTTCTTTCTTCATTCCACGATTCTGCTTACCCTTCATATATAAAATGTCGCTATGAGAGCTTTCCCCTGCATTCTGCTTCCGCTGGTTGTGAGCCAACAATGCTGCAGTAATATCATCAGCTTTGATAGTTTCTTTCTCATATGTAAGAGTAGTCACAAGGTGTTCATAGGAAAAAAAACAATTAACACAACAAAATCATTGCTCGGTCTTCATCCTCAATAGTCGCATCAAGCTGTGATAAATCTGTGATTATTTGATTGAAACCATTAACATGTTGTGTCAGATCAGAACCTTCTGGCATCTTCAGCCCATATAGCTTTTGCTTCAGATTTAATTTATTCGTCAGAGATTTAGCCATAGACTGAGTTTTCAATTTCTTCCACATCTCCCCTAGAGATTTTAGATTCATCTCGTGATATATAACATCATCTGTCAAGCATAAACGTATGGTTGTTGCCGCTCATTGTTGCAATTCTTCTCAATCTTCATCCTCCATGACTTCTTGATTTGCTGAACGCAAAACTTTCAAGATTTCTTGTTGAGCCAACATATTTTTAACTCTTGTTTGCCACAATCCGAAATTACAAGTTCCATCAAATTTCACCACCTCGAATTTTACAACAGAAATTGTCATTTGAAATTGATCCTGCAACAAATTGTTATGCAAATCCTTGCTCAAAATCTTTTCAAAAAGAAAAAGAAGAATTGAACAAATTCCCTTAATTAAGTTGCCTTAATTAACTTT
>NEWO01000149.1:508556-531678 GCA_003013225.1 Phalaenopsis aphrodite | reverse complement strand
ATTTTTTTATTTATAAATTAAAATCTAGTATAATATTTTAACTCTTTTGGCAATAAGTGTCTATGCTACTTCATGGCCCCTATAATATTATTTACCCCGAAAGTGCGTTTTGTGTTCCTCGAAAAAATATTACCTCAGGAGTACTGATGCATCAGTACTCCAATGAGGAACTGACACGTGGCATTTTGATGGGAGCATTGCATTTGCATACGTGTCAGCATCAGTAATATTTTTTCGTGTTCCTCGACCCAAATTCGACTTCCCACCTTCCTTCCTAGCTGCCCATGGATCGCTCCTCCGCCGTCCTCCGACGGCGCAATACTGCGGAGGCGACTGGCCTTACAGATCCCATAGCAACTCCGCCCCCTCAAGTGCAGCGTCCCCCGAAAAAGCGCAAAGGGTTCGCAGTTTCCAAGGCCAGGAAGCCTTCGAAGGCCCCTGCTTCGTCCTCATCGATTGCTTCATCCACTGCAGACCAGCCGCCGGGAGGACAAAAAAGGAACCTTAATGTTATGCTCGATGAGGATTTCCAGGACCTTGCCCTTCCTTTGGGCACATCCTTCGCCGCCGTTCTTTCCCAGGTTTATCTCTCATCTTTTAGGGTTTGTAATGTTTTCCTTGTTTGAAGATTGATAAAGACTCCTGTTTGATTAAATGCAATTACTTGGTAGGTGAAAGATGAGGTAATACGATTGAAACAGTTTGGTATAAACTTCGACAACTTAATTTGGCTGTATAATCAGATGGTTGAATGAGATTTGTTTTTTTTTACCCTGACGCTGTATTCTATTTTTATTACATCTCTTAGTAAACATTTGGAATATTAATTAGGGGGCTGGCATTCCAATTAGACAATTAAATTGCAATCATTTGGTATATCCATCCATCCATAGCACCCAACTTCCTTTTAATCTGTGGGTCTGCGCATATAAAAATTATAGAAAAAAGGTTGTTTTTTGTACTATTCTTCACTTTCATCCTATATTTAGAATGGGTATTATTCTACAAAATGAAATCTTGGATCTTGACATTTTTGTGGTGGCCGCCCTTTTGATTAAACTATAATTTTATGCTTCATTTGTTGTATGCCACATATGTTTGCTCCTGCCATCAAAGTTAGGATGATCTCAGATTAGCATTATAGAAACAGTTCATTGGGACTAGTTTCCTTTTTATATTTACCAAGCCTATTATCACTGGCATGATGCTGCATCCATTTTCTGCTGTATTTTTTATAATTGTCCTTGTTATGTTAGTGTTCTTTTCTTTCGTTTTTCCAGTTTTAGTTTTGATAATAAGATTTTGTTTGTTAGTGTTTTGTTGATTTGCTATGCTATTTAGCATGGAAAAGCATTGCTATTCTTAGCACTATGGATGAGCTACTTATAAAATATGTTGTTATGCAGCAAATTGTTGAACGTTTCTTGCAAAAATCAAAATTATGATATGCATTTTTTTTAACCCCAGACAACTGGAAAGAGCTGTCATCATGCAATAGTGGCCGTTCACTTGAGAAATTAAAAGGAAATCATTTAATTTAGTCAAATGCAGTATTATGTTGTTATGCAGCATATCGTTGAACGTTTCCTGCAAAAATCAAAATTATGATATGCATTTTTTTAACCCCAGACAACTGGAAAGAGTTGTCATCATGCAACAATCTACTTGGCCGTTCACTTAAGAAATTAAAAGAAAATCATTTAATTTAGTCAAATACAGTATATATTGTCTCCTTTAAATTATTTTCACTTTATTTTTTATCCAAAAGTTAGTTATTCCTCGATCATCCCTAGCAAGTTCCAGTGCAATGTACAGGTATTATTTATAATGGAAACTAAAGATGAAAGAAACGGTTATTGGTCGTACGGACTTTTAACATCTATGGGTTCAGTAGAGAATAAAATCTCTAATCTTTTTCTTTTAATTTAAGTGTTAATTTTTCTCGTTGAAAATAACAGCACAATTGAACATGTGATCATTTGCTTAGCTACAAACACATTTATTTATATTCATGTAATATTTTTTGTTCTAAAAAATTATATCTACTGCTTACAGTATACTCAATAAGGTTTCATTGTAGTCCAACCTATGCTAGGTTTGGTTTTGTCAAATTTACTCTAATTTGCATAATGACTCCCCTTTTCTGATCCAATACCTTAACTTGGCTGGAGATCATGCTTGGTTTGTGATGATGCGTCCCAAGGTTAAAGTCCTCAATGTCTAGTTATAGGTAATGAAGGAAGTCATCTTTTTGGTATGGTAAATATGCCTTTGAATAGGTGAACCACGAAGAACCTTCATTGCTTTGAAGAGGAAGTTTGAGAAAACTTAAGCTAGGAGTTGAGAATGGTTTTTGAAGTATTAATATTTTAGAAAGTATTTGTTTGCCTATTCTGGCAACAGGGGAGAGTTCATTGGTAGTGTTGAAGGAAAAGTTCAATTGCTTGCCTCTACAGGTCAACAATTTTTCTTTGGCCAAGAAACCAAAATTCAATTATCACATGTTTAATATGATTTACCTTTCGGATGACTTGGCAACCATCATAACATATGTTAGGCCAATTTAGTTTCTCATACATTGCTTAGAGAATTTATCTTTTTTTTTTTTTTTTTTTCATATACACGAAAGCAAACCTATAAGCTTGGTCGTCTTTGGAAATGTATTTTGATATTCACTAGATTATGAATTATTATTTCATTGCTAATCTTTTCATAGCCTGAACTCACATTCCATCACTGCCATACCTTGTCAATCATTTATATTATTTTGCATAACATTCATGTCGCAAAGTAAAGGTTTATGATATGGGTATAATTAGATATGGAACAAATCATATAGTGTCATTTAAATCATCATATACATGTATCATAACATCATATAGGATCATGGTGTCATGTATAGTATCACTTTCACTCATATAATGTGATGCATGAATTAAATCATCTTTATGACAGTCAACTTAAAAAATCATCATGATTTATGCTTTATCACATGCTGCATGTATGATGTATGACATCTTTTCCAAATGAACAATCTTAGTTCCTCGCTATCATTCAAATGAAGTCACATGGAAATATAGAAATGGAACAGAATCATGCTCCACACATACAGGAATCGATAAAACATTGTAGGACCATATAAACTTCAATATGAGACTTCATAGAAACATGAAATCATTTGATTAGATTCATCATTTATTTTGTGAAAATGCTCTTTTCTAAGACGGGGAAAGCATCCTGCACAATAGAATGAAAAGCCCCTAATCAAAACTCCTCCAATATCTTTCCAATGCTTTTGAGTCATCTTCTCCCTCCTCTTCTCTCATTTTTCCTACAATCCAAATGAGAATGACAAAGAGCTAAATAAGCTAAATAAATGCTTATCCTTACCTTTTTTCTGCAAGCTTCTAGAAGGGGATAGCCAGCACCATGCGAAACATCTATTTAAAATTTTTAAGGTTTTAATCCCTTAGATAAACTTGGGAACAAAAGCCCAATTAGTGCTTGGTGATCGCCATTAAATATTTAAGTGGAAAATATATTTTAAATTTTATTCAATAGTGTCATTAAATTTTCCTAAATTCAAGTTAATTGAGTACTTCTCAACATTTTGGCCATAACCAGCTTTTTTTCTCTCGGAATTGTAAATTTTTTTATGCTTGAGAATTTAACTAAGTTCGTCATTACTATTTTGTTAATTTCTTTATTTAATTTAAGTTTGAAAGGCTCCCAAAAATATTAAAATTGAGATCCATAGTTTTGATCCTGCTCAAAATGGACTGCTTCTCCCTAATCATGATATTCAATGCCATTTATGAACTTTTTAATGCAAATATGAATCTAAAATATATGCATATGAAATATATTAAAATTAAATTTTGAGTTGGCACATATCATGCTTCTTATGTAATTTTTTTTGGTTTATCCATAAAATTTTGTCGCACTTTAATCTTAGATTTGTCCTTTCTGCCGCATTTATTGTATTATTAATAGTTACTTTGTAGACAGACACTTGGGTTCATATAGTGTGATGGATTTAATTATTGTTTTATAAATTTTATTTCCAAGTTTTCATGTGCTTTCCTGTTCCATAACTGAGACACTTCATTATTTTTTGCCTTCAACTCACTCATGTTATTATGTTCCCATCAATGCCTTAATTGTTTTTGAGTGAGCATGCATGTGCATGTGAAACTAAAATTTAATTCAGCTTAGGATAAAATTTACTAAGAATATTATCAACTTCACACCCAATAAAATTACTTATCATTTATTTGTTCTATTTTCTTCTAATCATTGGCTTGAGTTTTTCCAAACCAGGCTCACCTGTGACTGGAGTTCATTCGATCTCATCTTTGGTCAAACCATGTTTTGTTATAATCTGGCCAAATTTAGTCTTGATTTCAGCCTAGGATAGCTTGTTAATTTTGATTTGAGTTCGACTTGAGCCCAAAATTGATTGGATATCAATTAATTTATCTCTTTTAAGGTAAATTTTTAATCCAACATGCACATTCAATCAAAATTTAATACGTACCAAAACAATTGATTTGTCCATACTTGGTAGCACGTGCAGCCATGGCTGCTGGCAGTGGAGCCGGCAAGTTAGTAGGATCGCCAATTCGCTTCAAATCTTTGTGCGGGAAGTCAACAGAGGGTGGTAGCTGAGTAAAGAGGAAGTTTTTATTGTTTAAACCCTTTGCTTGTGATGATACTTTGTTGTGAGTGATTAGTAGTCGTCTTTACTGTTCTCGGATGAGCAAGTACAAAGTATTTCTATTCCAACAAAACATTTTTACAAATCATGTTATTTTCTCTGTCATAGGATATTTGTTAAATATTCTTTATAGATTTTTCTTTTCTGGATTTCTTACTCCTTTTTCCTCTTTTCTACTTCAGGTTTTGTGTGGCAAAGTTGCCTCTAGGGATTTGTTACCGGCAGATAAACTCTCCATGGTAGAATATTTTCAAATGTGTACCTTAAACATGGATGAATTTGGTACTCGGAGCTTCTTATGATTTAACATCAACTTCTCTACTGGATGCAGATCTGTACTTCAGCTGTAAAGGAGTCCGTGTCTAACGCAAGCCTACCTAACTTTGACTAATTTAAGCTCTTTTATTAATAAGATGGAGACACATGATAGTTCTACTTGGATTTTTTGTTTTTTCTTCTTTTGATTTGCTTTTCTCCTGCAGATTCATGGAGATAGGTTTGATTCATTTATGAATAACTTTGAGAAATCATTCGACAGCACATTGAAGACATTGCTGCTGCTCCACAAGGCTTCTAGTTCCAGTAAAAAAAATAGATTGAGAGACAAGAGACCACTCAATGTAGAAGGAGATAAATTGATCAAAGAATCGTATAATAATGATGAAGAATTGGGAGAAGATGAAGCACAGAGCTCAACAAACCAACTTGCTCTTCACATAGAATCAAATCATGAGCTGGTTCGATCTTCTCATAATTTGATTGCTCCTACTTTTAGTCAATCAATGCTGACCACCTTTACAAAATCCGTTACGGAACAAACTCGATGCAATGATTTAAAGGAAGTGGAGATAGGTTTGACTATGAGAAAGTTACAAATGAAGCAATCTCAGATAGCCATAAGTTCTTATGCAAATTGGTTAGAGAAGGTAAAGATATGTATGAATGTGTCTAAAGCCGCTTTCAAAGAAGAAAAACTAAGGAATCAGATCGAGGATTTAAGGCATGCAGAACTCATAAGAAGGTGCATAGATCTGCTTGTCAGCGGCTTGATTCTTATGTGTGCTTTCCTAGTTTATGGAGCTTCAATCTTTTCATACCAGCGGATTACCGAAGCAACGTCGTCCTGCACTGAGATGTCCAGAGTAAGGTTCTATTTGATATAAGTTGTAGTTGTGGCATCTGTTTTTCATTGAGTTTAGAAGCTTTTGGGCATTGTACTACTGTGATAAAAAATTGAATTTTATCGGTGGTTTCAAAAAAAAAAAGATCGTCCAAGCTGGGCCAACCGATTCAACCGTGAACTTGCTCTTTGGCCGGTTTGGTCTAGATTGAACCGGCGAACCGGTTCAATATTTTATGAACCAGGTGCTCTAATATTGATCAATGTTAGGTTTCTTTATTTTGATTGGATTGCTAAATATAAATGATTTAGATTAAAAATAGAGTAAATATTTAAAATAACATATCCTGAAGCATTGATTTAGAATTATGTTCAAAATATTTAAGAGTGAAGTATCCCTAGTTAAAAAAAGTTGTGTATTGAATTAATGAAAGTATTATTATTACATCGGTTCAACCCTTCAGTTGTATCATTAAATCTTGAATCTCTCATTCCGGTTCAGTTTTTAGTTCAGTTTTCTTAACTTTGGTTTTCTTTGAATCTCATAATCAACTTTTTTAATGGTGGATTAGTAAGTTTCCTAGGAAAGTGGCTTTACAATTTATTTTTAGGGCATTTACATAAAACCACCCAACTCCTATGTATTTATATATCTAACACCTAAAATTTGTTTTTCACATTTTTACCACCCAAATCTTTCATATCGCACAAAAAAGACCACCAGTTTAACTTCCAGAAAGTAAAATATATGTTTTTAGGCATAGATAAGATGACAGTTGTATACGTAAAAGGTTGAAGTTTAGATGTTAAATATATAAATACATTTGAATCAAGTGGCATGTCTGTAAATTTTCCTTTATTTTTTTAAATTTTATTAAAAAAAATATTTATCTTTCTATTTATTTAATTTCAGGGAGCCAAGTCCTGGTGGATGCCTAAACCAATTTCATCCGTCAGCTCAGGCTGGCAAATGCTAAGATGCCATGCTATGGTTGTAACCAGAATGCTTTTCGGTTTGCTGATGATTCTGGTCATTGCCTACTCGCTCCTCAAACGATCTGCCGCGTCGACAATGCCGATCACTTCCATTCTCTTACTGTTAGGATTTGCGTGCGGCATTGCCGGGAAGCTCTGTGTGGATTCACTAGGAGGAAGTGGATATCACTGGGTTATTTATTGGGAGCTTCTATGCTCACTTCATCTCTTCGCTAACATTTTTCCGTCGGTCCTCTACCGTCTCCTTTACGGCCATGTTTTAGCAGCACGGAGCGAAACGACAGTTTGGTGGCTGTATAGGATCAGGCGATACACATTCTATGTGACGCTGCTGTTGGTTCTTCCAACAATGGCTGGTTTGTTACCCTTTGGATCTATGATGGAGTGGAAAGATCATTTCAGCGAGAAGGTGAGGATTTTGGTTGTGAAGGCTGAGCAGCATGGATGAGGGAAGAGTTTGCCGGTTTTTTAGCTATGTTTTGACGAATTCCGGCTGATTCGTGGGTGTTTTGACCACCGGAACTTGGCCGACTCATTAAGTCGAGGTGATTAGACCTCTAGCAAGCAAATGTTCTTCAAAACATTGGAGTGTAATTTGGGCTATTGTTGCAGTAGAAGCTTCAATGTTAGTGTGAAATATGTATTTGTTTTAATCATAGTGTAACTCGCTTGTAAACATTTTGTGTAACTTTAAGGCTTGTTCAAGTTTATTGAGGCTGATTTTATTGTAGCCATTTCTATGCATCATTTATGGTTTCATTTCATGCATCCCACACAAATCTTATGTTTACAAATCTAACACCAAAACATTCATATTTTCAATGCATGACACTCAAATCTTTCATAACATCAAAAATACCATTTTTATTAACTTCTTCATTTATAGATTTATAACACCAATGTTATAAATGTAAATATCAAACTTTGTGTTTGATATGTAAATACATAAGAATTGTGTGGCATGCAAATTTCCTATATATATATAAGGAGTTTCATTAGAACATGGTGCATGGTTTGGTTATAATAAATGAACATGTTGAAATACTGCATATATTAATTGCTGAATACCTTACTTGGGACTTGGGAGTAAAATGGTATATTTCTAAATAAATTATCTAATTTTTGTGCCAACATATTTCTATATGCAATTACTTATTTATAGTGAAATGCGAATGAGAGGGAGAGAAATATAGCATGATATGAGTTGAAGAGTTATGTTATTCTATTGCTTACAGACGGAATCATATATAATAAAGGCTCATTTGGTTGTTTGCAGTTCTTAACTATATTTGCAAAAATGATATATATTTTTTCACTTATTTTAAGTATGACAATATAATTACCTTCTTTGAAATCAATATAATTCAAGGAGCAACGTGAGCTACGTTAAGTGCTTATACTTTCATTGTGGAATACAAAGGTCAAGTTTTGCAAATCACGCGACAACAATTGAGAAAATATTAGGTCAAGACTTCAGATGCATCCAAAGTCCTATAGGTGAGCGACACGTGTAAAGTGGACCAATCACAGTGTATTGTGATGGGTCCACTTTACACATGACGCCTCCTTATTGGACTCGAGGTGAACGGGGAGTCCCGACCTTATAGTTTCTCACAAAAATTGGCTAAATTACATAACAACACCATAGTCATCATCTTAAATTATGAGCTTGTTGAACAATATTTGAGAAATTTACAAATTTCAGTATTTATTCTCCCCTTATTACAAATAATAAATTGAAATTATTTTGCATGTAGATCCACTCTTTTTCTATCTGAAATCATGCCTTATTGAGTCACTGGTCAACTTTTTCTTCCTCTTTTTTCACTGGAGAATCAGATAATTTATTTGCAATTATAATATCAAGGGGAAAATTTTTATACAAACACTATACTTAGAAGTTACTTGAGAGAAAAATTCATTGAAGATATGTATTTTTTTAATAAATCATTAGAAAAAAAGAAATAAAGAAATAAACGTATCGAAGGGCTCACCTTTAGCTAGCCTTTAAGAAACGGGCATCTGACCGTCCATTCGTCTCATATAATCCAAAGAGCTAAAGAAGAAACCATGAGCGCCACCATGAATAGAAAGCTGAAAGAACATCATCTTTCTTTGTAAAATGCAATAAGTTAAATGGTAGACTTAGAATTATTATTTTTTTTTCTGAATGGGCACATAAATTGTTTTTAATATTTAAAATGGTGTGTTTGTGTGTGGTATGTCACTACTACATGAGGCTAAAATACGAAAAAAATATTACATCAGGATAAGTTGCATCTGAATTAGGTCTGTATGGTAGTATATTAGGTGTTATTGATAGTATTGTGATGGTATTTTGATAAAATAATATCATAATACTATCAACAACACATTAAAAACTACAATCAATACACGAAATTTATATACAATGTTTCTTCTCAAAAGACCTCAATGATCATGACCAATCCATCTATTTATTTATTTATTTTATTTGAAATGGTTCATAAATAACATATTTGTGTTAGGCTCGATTTGAATTTTCATATTTGTTTGTTTTAGTTATTGTTCGATTCAAAATTAGCTCGAATGATTTAAAGATAATAAAAATTAATATAAAATATTATTTAATTAATTAATTAGAGTCAAAATTTTAATTTTACCAATTTTTTATAACATTTATGGCCATTCAAATAGGGCTCTTAACAATTTGATTTTGAGTTGAGTTGGTCAGCTAAAAAATAACTTGATTCAATTTTTTTACTCGTTTATTTTGATTCAATCTCGATCAAAGTCAAAATTCGAATCAACATTTAATTAATTAATGATCTTCAAGCTAAATTCGTTAAATTCTGACTATTCGATTTAGATCCGAGCAGGAGTGGGCCCAAAATCAGCTTAAAAAATGTTGATCTGATTTTAATCCGATCAAAAATTCGAGTCAGTCTTCAAGTTAAATTCTCAGCGCTACATTCAAATATACAAAAAATAGGAGCAGGAACCATCACCAGCAACGCCATCCATAGGATCACCTTCCGCTTCTTCCCGTCGGTCGACGCGGCGCAGGTAATACCCTCTCGGCGTCGAGGAGTCCCTAAAAGCCGACAACCTCGTGAAAGGGTTCAATCTCTCCGGCTCCTCCCGCAGCCTCCGCCTTCGGCTCCCTCCTCTTCCGCCGCCGGAACGCTCCCTGCTCTGTTCTGTGGAGGCGTGCTCCTCGCCGGGAAGCTGAAACCTGCAAACAGGGCAAGAGTTATGCATTCGAAGCCACGGCACGATGCAGTCGGAGTGGTAAACGTGGCTGCACGGCATCTCCCTCCCTTCTTCCCCGACAAAAAATTCCTCCTTGCAAACAGGGCACTCCGAGCCGCCGCGGAGATGCGCCGCCGTGATCGTCACCACCGGCAATGCATCAATGGAGTGATTTGATGCCGGCGGAGGACCGGTGCGGTCGTTCTCTGTGAGTTCCTGGATGAGCTCGCTGAGATTCGGCCCGGTGAAGTAGTCTCCAAGGTCCATAGTGGGAGGAACAGGATAACTAGGTGGCGGCGGAGAGAGAGGGTGGCGGCGGTGGAGAGAGGGAAAATTGAAATGAAAGTTCGCAGGAGAAGGCGGCGGCAGAAGTGGGGAGGGAATATGGAGGTCGTGGACGAAGGGGCTGAAGCAGCGAGGGCAGAAGATGTCGGGAGTGGCGGAGAGAGAGGGAAGTATGGCGACTGGGCGGCGGCATTGGTGACACCAGAAGAGGGGGAAGATGCGGCGGAGGATGATCGGAGGGATGGGAGGAGAAGGGGGAGGCATTGGGTATCTGTTGTTGATGGAGGTGGGGGAGGAATAGGGTGAAGATGGATTTAATGGGAAGACGGAGGAGAGGGAGATTTGGATGGAAAAGTATATCTTTTATCGAAGCGTAAAGGTGTCGTCTTCTTCAATGGACTGTTGCGTGGGGTTCAAAAAGTACTTGACGGGAAGTTGATTCGATCACGACATATAGGAGATCGAACCCACGCCTTAATATTGTGATAGTGTCATGATTTGGGCTAGCTGGGAAGCCAAACATGGGATCTTGGCTTCCGAAGTTTCGCAGGTTTTCATTAGTATAGTTGAACTTGAGTACAAAAATTTTAAAGCTACTGTTTTAGGATTTTTGAAATCATGTAAGGAGTAATGACAATAAAAAAAAGTAAATGAATTGAAAAAGAAATTAGAGAGAGATAGATAAGCCACATTAAATGTAAAATAGATGAACATTTGTCGTCCATACAAGGAAGAATCAAGCCCCTATAAGAAATGATGAAGAAGATCATAAGTTTCACACAAAACTGTCTCCACTTGTCGTGGGATCGAGCAACTATATCGAGAACGGATGAGAGCAGCAGCAACCAGAAGAATTTGTGAGACATCAAGGAAGCGTCGCTAGTTTAGGCGGATCGAGAGTTGGGATATCGAGCAAAGAATCAAAGAGGCAACACCTGGAAGAAATAACACGACATTCGGACTGCTGAAATAAAAAAAAAGAAAGTAAGATTGAACAAAGAAATAAGGAACGGGTTCGAGTGACAACATAAGGAGGGAATTGCACAACCTTGTGAGGCTTGGGTCGAGTGACGAAAAGAAGATCATAACTGTGTGTAATTTGGGGCTAGAGAAGATCGCTACGAAGAATTTCAACATGGGACAGGGAACCAAGACAAGTGAGAGTCCAATGGAGGGTTGCATCTAAATGCGTCAGTGCCTTTTGTTATGGAAGCCTTCTGAGCGAAAGAACATCATAAGTAAGGATGGGAACGAGACAAGTAGAGAAGATCATATGAGTTTGTAAGGCAGTGATTTTGACACTGTAAATTATTCAGGTAATGAATGATTTTATTCCCTTAGAATTAGGGAGCACTAACATGTTATTGGGTATGAAATTATTGCAATACTTAGGAGAGACTAAGATTAATTGGAAAATCCTGACAATGGAGTTCTAGAAGGGAGATAAGATGGTAGTGTTTTGCTGTGACCCTAACTAGTGCAACACATTTGTAATGCTCAAGGTCATGGTTAGGGCAATCTAGGATGCAAGGTTAGGATTCTTGATTAAGTTGCATAGCATGAAAGGTACACAAGATTTGATAGGCCATCTATTAAAAGCGCAATAGCTTATGAAAAATCGAGCCGATGGACATCAAAGGGATGTGCAATTTGAGATAAAAGATATGATGTATTAAAACTTCAGCTTTATTAGCAAAAGAAGTAGGCCAAACACATGAATGAGAAGCTTTCGCCAAGCTATTTTGAGCCTTATGAGATCACAAAGCACATGAGTGAGGTGGCTTATATTCTAAAATTGCCACATTTTTTAACACTTCACAGTTGAGACGCCCTAGTGGTGATAATGTGCCTCTTCTTAACTTCCCCCAACCTTGACTCAGGATATGAAAGTTCTCTTTGAGCAACTAGAGCTAAAAGTTGCCTGCCAATAATCGACAGACGGGAAATAATGGTTGACTAAATGGAAAGGGTTACCATATTATGATTTCACATCAGAATCATACGATTTGATTCAACAACAGTTTCCTCTTTTCGACATTGAGGACATGTTTTATCGGGAGGGGAGTAATGTTAAATCAACACCGATGACGCTTTCTGCAATTTAAGCCCCCTAATTAATTTGAAGACTTATTTTAAGCGCAAGGATAAAATGATAGTTTATTTATTTATTATTATTATTATTATTTGTTATAAATATGTTTGCTCTTGCTGGCTATTGTTGTATGGAGTTTTAGGGGTTAGGACTTGGGAGAGCTTGCCTACCTCTTGAATGGTTTGAATTGTAGGTGATTACCTAATTGTATATGAGTTAAGTTGCTTGGATTATGGTATATAGCATTTGTTTGCCTTAATTTCTGTGAAAACTCATTGGGGTCCGAATAATAACTAAAAATGTTTATGAGTTATATATGCAAATATGTAAGAATTGTGCGATATGAGTGTTATTCTTGTAGTATATAGGCTTAAATTCAAAGTTAGATAATATGAAATAATTTGGTTAACCAAAGTTATGATATTATATAAGAATGTTTGAGGATAAAAAATGATAAATATATAAAATAATATCTGATGTATGTGGTTCAATCAACTCATTGGTTGCAAGGAAAGGTTGATAATTTTGCTTGAAGATCATCAATAGCTCAAATATCCAATGATTAAAATAAACGTGCCGAGTTATAATCTGAAATCATGAATCAAAATTTTTTTCTAATCAATTTCGAGCTATTCACGGATTGGCTCAATTTTTTCATGATATCTACTTGGATTTTTTTTTCTTATAATTTTTTATATATAAAAATTTATTTAAGAGAATGATACAAAAAAAATTTCATAATGTAAGTTGGTAAGGCTTTTTGGCTTTTATTAATTTATTTGTATTCATTAATTTTAAAGTAACTCAATCCAATTGAGCGAGCTGGCTTTGATTTGGAGCTTGAATGGATCCAAATAGCTTTAATTAGAGCTGGCTTGTTTCGAGTTTGAGTCGGCTCGATTCAATTTCATTGCATGTCAAAAATTTTCTTAAGTATATATCAATGTTAGATGAAGATAAGAAAAAAAATTCCTAGAGATCTTTGTGGAATAATCATATACTTGCAATATATCAGAAAGCCCCTTCAATGAATAGGGGGAAAAACTACATGTAACAGGGTTTGGACGATTGACCCCTTAACAATATCTTGATTCTTTCAAATCAAGCACAAAAAAACTCCTCCCATTAGTATATTCTTCTTTTCATTATTGCTTTTTCCGTGAGATTTGAGTCCACAATCATATCTCGATTCCTAAGACATGCTTTCCTCGTAGCCGAAAAAAAAATTATTACGTGCGGCTGGCCACACATTCGGATGATCGCCCAGATACGGCCACGCCGCCGTGTATCGTAGGGTGGCCCGTCCGGTAGGAATTGTGCGGTATGCATGTAAATCTTCCTATATATTAGTAATACTAAATATGAATTTATCTAGTACTCTCCCCAGAAAAAAATTGATGCCCCTTTGTACTCATAAATTAGCATCAAAATAAACTATTGAATTCAAATTACAATCTGAACTTCATCAGTTGTTCCAACAACATCCTAAAAAGCATCAAAAGATGAAGAATAATAATAGTCAAGCATTTACCCAAAGGATTAACCAAGAACCCTAGCTGATAACTTCCAAACCATGATTTATTTTCTCTTAAGCTTCTCCTTCATCCTCTCCACAGCTGCCTTCAAAGTGCCTTCATCCTTACAAAACGTAAACCTCACTAAACTCTTCCCTTCCTCTGGATTGAGATAGAATACGCTTGTAGGGATGGCAACAACACCCACCTCCTTAATCAAATACTCACAGAAAGAAACATCATCTCCAAATCCAAAAGGAGTATGATCCACCACAACAAAATAAGTCCCACTTGATGGGTGCACAACAAACCCCACTTCCTTCAACCCATCCACCAGAATCGCCTTCTTTGCACCGTAATCCCTCCGGAGCTCCTCATAATACGACTCCGGTGCTTGAAGTGCCGCCGACGCGGCCCACTGCATCGGAGTTGAAGTCGCGAAGGTCAAGAATGCGTGAGCCTGCCTTAAACCCCATGTTAGGTGAGTTGGAGCTATGGCCCATCCAATCTTCCATCCGGTCAAGGAGAACGTTTTTCCCAGGGAGTTCATTGTGACAGTCCTCTCGCGCATGCCGGGAATCGAAGCGATGGAGATGTGCTCGGCCTCGAATGCCAGCTTATCATAGACCTCATCGGAGAAGACCAACACATCATTTTCAATGCAGAGGTTTGAGATGAATTCGAGCTCGTTCTTCGTGAGCATCTTGCCGGTGGGATTGTGGGGTGTGTTGATAAGTATTGCGCGAGTCTCTTTTGTTACTGTGGACTTGAGCTCATTGAGAGGGACGCCAAAGTCCGGCGGGCGGAGGGTGATGGACTTGATATTGGCGCCAGCCATCGAGAGAGTTGCTTCGTAGGAGTCATAGAAAGGAGCAAAGAGAATTACTTCATCGCCGGGATTGATCAGGCCGAGGATGGTGGCGGCGATGGCTTCAGTGCAGCCAGAGGTGACAGTGACTTCTTTTTCTGGATCTACTTCGAGGCCGCTGTCCTTCTTGAATCTTTCAGCAATAGCAGTGTTGAGAGCAGGGACTCCATAGCCCCTCGCATACTGATTCTTCCCTGCTATGATAGCTTGAATTGCGGCTTCTTTGACGAAGTCTGGACCATCGAAGTTTGGGAATCCCTGGCCAAGGTTTATTGCCCCGTGTTTGATGGCGAGATTGCTCATCTGAGTGAAGATGGTTGTCTTGAATTTCTCCAGACGCTTTGCTACCTATAAAATTGGAGAATTATAGTCGCAGTTCAAAATTCTCAAGCTTATGCATAACTATGTTTTACATTTGTTTTGGATCAGTATAATAAAAACAAGAAGAGTAGGATCAGAATGTTCTTGCATAAAAAAAGATGTTGAAGTTCAAGTTAAGCTTAGCGAAAAAGAAACAATTAAAAGAGATGTGACAAAAAAAAAGTAGGAAGTGGATTGAGAAGATTATTTTTAAGGAATTGTAATTGCACCTACTAAAGTTATGCTGGTTTAAAAAGAATCGACTGATTCAGACATACCATATAGAGTAGTGACGAATGACCAGAAATGATGATGATTTAGACATACCATTTAGAATATGCATTAATAAAATGATGATGATTTAGACATACCATTAATTTGTTACAAAGCATGCTTTTCAGAAAATTTAAATCAAATCAAAAGTGTTGAACCCAAAACAAAATATGCAACCAAATGCATACCAAATGATGGAAATTTAATTTCCGCCTCATCACAATGATTACATCAACATCGAAATCATTAAAGTCTGAGCATGTTTGGTGCTTGAAAATGATCAAATTAACCCTAAACATGAACTAGATAGACCCCACGTAGTGGGATTAAGGCTTTGTTGTTATTGTTGTTGTTGTATGAACTAGATAGACCACACTCATTTCTTTCCCCCGACTCAGGCATACCCATAGATGCGTAAATGCACGGGGATATCCTTGCTCCAGCGGCCAATCGAAGAAGCACTAGATTGAACATGAGAAAAACTCAACTCACAAGCATAACAAATGTAGTCATTGATAACAACAAAACACATCAATTTTAGTGCAAGCCGTTGGACGAGACTTGAACCCACAGAGTTCAATGACCACTACAAGCTTCTGTATGAAAAGTCATTGTCTTAGTCATGGCCTTGGAAAACCTTCGATATAAACAACTGATAACTTTCTAAGAAAAGGCAGAATAATAAAAAAGCATCCCAAATCATTCATACAATACATCTTTAATTTTTATAAGCAATTTTTCATTCATCATCTTCTCTCATTCGAACTTATAATAAATAGTCTAAAAATAATTTTAAAAGATAGCACAACAAAATTCATCCAAATCTATAATATTATCAAAACAAGTACATGAAATCTATAATTAATGGTGACTTTGTTGACTGGTAGAACACATACATCTACTCCCCTATTTTCAGGTGCAGGCAAAGTAGGTATAACACAATGACACATTTTCCCAAATAAATCTTTCCATAAACAATTCATCATGTCTTTGAAGCTTGAAATATTCGATTGAATTCATCCTATAATGAGGCAAATTAGACAATGATGATCCCAAAACTAAATGAATAGCAGATGCATATCTCTCAGTTGTACTAATTCATTAGGAAGCTTATCAAAACAAATATCTTTAAACTTAACACATTTTCCATCATCAAGTAAAATGACAATCTCAAGCAATGTATCATTAAACTAAACAACTACTACGGTGTAAACCATAGTCACTCTATTTTTCAAATGCATGTTTATTTTAAAACATGCAACGATTTTTTTACTATATTGGGAGTACTAGATTCACTTGTAGACAAAATTATTATTAGACATACTGGTTTAAGAGCATATGTATTATACCTCCCACAAAGAGTAACAACTACATCAAAAAGCCAAAATCTACCCAAAATTACTTAAATAACATCCAAAGGTAATACACCACACTAGACTCAATCAATATAGATAATTAATCGAGCAGAAACTAAACATATCTGAAGTATGGAAATAGAAATTTTATCTACCCAAATTAGTTGTGAATGTGATCCAACTATTTAATTATGTGGCCAAAGAAAAGCAACAATCAATTATGAGTATAGAAAACTTCTATCATATTTGAAATATAATTAAAATATAACAGTTCTCTTAACCTTGCTAATGAAAAGCATCCTCAAACTCACTAATTTCCTCATTAACTTCATGAAGACCATCAGAACTATTCGTTTCAATATTTTTGTTCTCAGCATTTATATGCAAGTTCATACTGAAACACTCACAAACATAATGACCAATTTAATATTGCTTATGCCTTTATGAAAATCTTAGCTACTGCTGCAAAGGCAATTGATTTTCTCTCAGGCCCTGTTAACCTTGGCATTAATATCCTTAAATGTTACGAATACAATATATTGAATTTGATTATTTTGATGAAATGATGTGCTCCCTGAAAATGTTGTAACCCTCTTAGACGAGAAATATTAACATTTGTTTAAAATTTAATGCCAGCTCAAAAGTATTTTGTCCAAGTTGAAGTGACGGAATGGGGTGATGTCATCTCTCCCTTGATATCAAATTTCAAACAAAACTAAAATCTAGATAGTGCGTTTCAAGATCTTCAATGATCTCAAAACATTGACAATTCCTCAAACTTATTCATGCATTCAATAATAATTGTCCCTTCATTTAAGAAATTAGCACATGAAAAAGATTATTATTGTATGGCAAATACAAATATATTTATTTTAGAAGTTCTTTAATTTCAGTCAGTGATACTATGTTACCTTTCAAACCTTTTCTTTTGTTCCTCAATGCTCATCCAATAAATGTTAGCTTGTACAATTTTATTTATTTATTTATTTGCTGCTTCGTAAATTTCATTTGTCGCTCATCAAAAATGATTTGCAAATCAAATAGGTTATCTACATCTAATATCCAATCAAAGAAAAAAGATTTATGATCAATTTTACCATCATAGGTAAATATTTCAACTTTTATCTATTCTATTTATGCCATCATCTTCATCAAAAATTTTAAGTCTATGGTTTTCAAAGGTTTCATTATTAAGCACCCAAAATTCTTTATCTTGATTTGTTTTATATCTCCCACAAAAGTTGGCATTCAATTCAATTGGCAGATCATTATAATTAGAATCCGCTTCAGGTTCAATGATATGAACTTGATTGGCTTCCATTACCAATTATTGTTTAAACCAAATTAATGGCACCATTCAACTATTGAGATAATGTGGTTAAAATCCCATCCCATTCACAATGTTATACCTTCATAATTAGCCCCACCTTCGAGTGGCAATATAATACCATAAAGCTTGATTACTAATTTGATCAAAGACAATTCAAGCATAACTTTTCCTAATGCAATAAAAAAAATGTGACGCATGTTAATCATGTAAGGGAACCTAGGATTCACATTTCAAAAACCATTAAAAAAGCACAACTTTTTTTTTTTGATGCAAAATAGTAAATACTAGAATTATAACCTCACTGATAATGTAACGAACGAATGGTCTAATAAAATCAGAGAGAAATTTGAACACACAAATAAACAAGCAGTTATAATTTAATCGACCCAATTACAATCCTACTTGTAAAACCAAACCTCGTGTTGATACAAGAAGATGACTTCAGGACTTGAACAAAATTGCAAATTCAGCTTGCAAACACAATGTTGAAAATTGAACGAATTTTTTTCTATTTAATCAAAGATAATAATTTATATGCCTCAAAACACTCATTTAAAAACTCATCACCACGTTGCTAGTAGATATAACTGGCACAAGATCAACCTTCTTATTCACAATAACCATCAAGTTCACAATTTGAATTAAATGAACATCAAGAATTAAAATGATCTCATAAAAATCTGAGCACAAAACTTTTCATGCCTAAGCATTTTTTTGTAAAACATTATAATACCCTATTTAAGCCAGTTCACAATTTGAATTAAATGAACATCAAGAATTAAAATGATCTCATAAAAATCTGAGCACAAAACTTTTCATGCCTAAGCATTTTTTTGTAAAACATTATAATACCCTATTTAAGCCCATGTTATGAATGTACATATTAGATTTTGAATAAATATTTATTTATGGTATTAGAGTTCATGTTATGAATGTACATATTAGGTTTTGAATAACTATTTATTTATAGTATTAGAGCCCTACTCCTAGCAGTCATTGGTGTTGCTCCATCCGATGAGTCATGATAATCATGCAGAGACCCAAAACTCCCATTTTGCTTTTCCTTTCGCATCGTCCTCATGAAGCAATCGCAACTAAAGCTAAGTGGGATGACAACGAGGGGACTACGGGTTAACTAGGAAGGCAACTATGGGAAATGTTAGAGTGGTTAAGGATGATAGCAATACAATCGTGATTGCAATGAGTTGGGAAGTAAACGACGCACTCGAGCGCGCCCTGAGACTGAACCGATGATGCCTTTGGCTGTTAGATCGCGATAGAGTGGTTCGAGCAGCTCGGTGCAGGGCAGCGGTGAAGCGTGCGTGAAACTAGAGCAGTGAAGGAGAGAGCTTTGGCTCTACATGCGTGAGAAGACGACGAAGACTGGGAAATAATTAAATTGAGGATGTCAGGAGATGGAGATTGTGTGGAAGGTAAAGGTTTGGACCCTCTGGGGAAGATAGATCCTGAAATTCTGAAGGTCTTGGTCGGGCTCATATAGGGAGCTAGTATCTCGACGGGAGTCGCTACCTCAGCACCTGCTCCAACACAGGTGAGGTAGATCTCTCTCCTGTGGATCTGAAACTTGATGGACCGACCACATATCTGAGTTGTTCATGTCGGATTGAGACTGCTCTAATAGGGAAGAGACTAGAGGGTTAATTGACAAGGGTCGAGCCAAAGAGTGATAGTGTATAGAGGGATGTGTGGAGGACCTCACATGCCTTGGTTTACACCTGGCTGCTCAAATTGATGGTTCCATCGATTGCCTCATCAATAGATGGCATTCGAAAGGTGAGCGATATCTGGGTGAAGCTGAAGAAAATCTATGTTGGAGTTGATAATCACATGAGAGTGTTCCAGATTCAACATTAAATAGAGACAGTGGTTCAGGATGATAGATCGATTCAAGAGTACTCCATAGAGCTGGAGCGGCTGTGGACAGATCTTCATCACATCTCACTGATGTCGAGATGTGGTGATCTGAAGTGCAAGAAAGGGAAGATCTTTACATATATGAGAATTATGCAGTTTATGGCACATCTGAAAAGGAGATATGTCCTAGCTCAAATGACTATCACTTCATTGGATGAGGTCATTGCTACAATGATACAGGATAAGAGTTGCATGAAGCTATACTTAGGGTTGTTAACTATCGATTTCAAGCCGAGTTGGGAATAGCTCAAAATTGGCTCAAAAAAATTTTGATCCAAAGTTTTGGCTCATAACTTGGCTCGTTTATTTTGATCTGAGCCAAAATTTAAATCAATATTCAAGCAATTAACGATCTTCAATCTAAATTCACTACATTCATAGACCTAACATTAGTAGGGTTGTTAACGATCTGATTTCTAGTCGTGTTGGGGTTGACTCTAAAAAAAATCAATCCAAAATTTTGGCTCGTAGCTCAGCTCGTTCATCAGTTCAAAAAAAATCAATCTGAGCCAAAATTCAAATCAATTATCAAGCGATTAACGATGTTCGAGCCAAACAGCCCTAGCTACACTATAAGCTGAGTGGATTTTCGGGTGCACGATTAGTTTTTGCTACCTCGAGCTTAAGTATGATAGGTGTCCAGAGGAGACTCACAAGTGTTGCAACTATGGTGAAGTTGGGTATCTGAGCAAAGACCTGTCCTAAGCCACCAAAGGAGAGAGAGAGAGAGAGAGAGGAGGACGTGGACACATTTTTTGCCATGGTGGTCAAAAAGATGGAAAAATGGGCTGTTGGGCAAATTTGATGTTAGTAAAGGAGGGAGAGATAGGTGTGATTTTCATTAATGAGGATCATGAGTGTTTGGAGTTGTTGAAAAAAATGAAGAAGAAAGCAGTAGGAGATGGAGCTGATGATGCTTCCAACCAGCCTTCATCAAAGGTTAATATTGTCACTTATGCTCACTCCAACAAAATTATTTGTGATACACATACTCTTGCCTTCATTTCCACAATGAGATCATCAAAATGGATAGTAGATTCTTATATATCTTGACATGTGACAGATACTGCTAAAGAGTTTTCTTCTTATACTCCCCTAGCAGTACAAGAGAGCATCCAGATTGTTAATAGTACAACACAGCCCGTAGTTGATAAGATTATAATGAGGAGTACCAATTATATGACTTTGTTCAATGTTTTACATGCTCTTCTATTCTAGTCAACCTTTTATCCGATAGCATCATTACTCTCCAACTAAAATGCGTTGTTTCTTTTGATATTCTTAAGAAAATCTTCCAAGAGAAATTGATGGGTCAGACATTTGGGACTAGAACATGGCACAGTGAACTCTAATACTTAGACAAGGTGAATCTGGGAGTGTGCAAGATGTCTTATTGCTATATCACAGACGCATGAGACACTCTTGTTTTAGTTTATTAAGTTAGTTGTTATCATTCTTTGTATAAAAAGAAAATAAATAAAAACTTACTTGTGTTGCTTGTGATTTTGGCAAGTTTATTATGAACTCTTATATCAGTTATAGGAATATGAGTTATGTTGTTTTTGACTTGATATATTCTAATGTTTGGGGACCTTGTTCTACAAATTCTATGAATAGTTATGAATATTTTGTGACTTTTATTCATTGTTTTTCTTTTGTTACTTGATTATGTTTCATGAAAAATAGGAGTAATTTGTTTGCTTGTTTTAAAAACATCCACAAAGCAATCCATACTTAATATGGTATAGTGGTGAAAGTATTGAGGTCTGATAATGTGACAAAGTATACCTACAAATCATTTGGGGAATACTTATCAGCTCAAATGATACAGCATCAAATCACATGTTCATAGACACTGACACAAAATAGAATAGTAGAGAAGAAAAATAGACACCTTCCAGAGGTAGCTCAAAGAATGATGATCACAAAGAATGTCTCAAAGCACTTATAAGGGCAAATATTTTTTTAAAACTGCTCAATTGATCAACAGGATGTCCTCGAGGATGTTAAATTAGAAGTTTCATTGTCAGATGTTGAAAAAGAGATTATAGTGAGATCATCCCATTGAAAGAGTTTGGATGTGTATGTTTTGTAAAGGATAATAGGTCATCGGTAGGAAAATTGGATTCCAAAGTTGAGAAATGCGTGTTCGTAGGTTATTCTGCTACCCAGAAGAAGTATTTCAATTGGAGATCAATAAAAAAAAGATTGTTTGTGAGCATAAATATATCACTTAGAAAATTTGAACTTTACTACACCCAGAAGGTAGCCTCACCCTTCGATGAATCACAAGTTACTAAAGATAATGAGGTAAGGGGGTTGAGTAGCAATGATGAGAGAGTGGTACATGTGGGAGCAATGTCTTGTCTTGTGATGTGTGTTGAATCAATTTAGGAACTGAAAAATAAGGAGAGTGAACCCAGAGATGGTGGGATTCAAACTAAAGTTGAGTTAAGGTTGTCCACACGAACAAGAAAGCAAAATGAGGGAGTGGTGCCTACGGCGCCACTTGTGTCAACTAGTTCTTGCCCCGGTCTTCCTCGACTCTTGAGACACCTACACCATCCACCTCCGACTCAGAACTCCCAAATGATATGATTCCTCCTCCTAACCCCCCAGCTTTAATAAGTACCTCTTGCAGCAGTGCGGGACATTTTTCCGATCATTTTGAGTGGAAACATAATATTGTTAACTTTGTTTCATATTATAATATATCACATTTACATGGAACATTCATTGCATCTTTAGGCTTTATCTCTATACCCAAGTGTTAGGAGGTTGCTAAAAAGGATCCCAAGTGAAAAATGATTATGCCTGAAGAGCTTCGGGCTCTCAATAAAAACTGAATATGGGAGATAGTGTCACTGTCGGCGGGGAAAAAGGCAGTTGGTTGCAGACAGATCTTAATAGTGAAACAAACTCCAAAAAGAGATGTGGAGCGGTACAAAATACTAATGGTGACGAAAGGATATAGTCAGACATATGACATAATCAATGAAGAAATCCTTGTATTAGTAGCAAACATGAGCACACTGAGGACACTAGT
>NEWO01000149.1:479266-508521 GCA_003013225.1 Phalaenopsis aphrodite | reverse complement strand
GCGATGCCGCATTTCCAAGGGTCTAAACCTTAGGTTTCCTAGGTGAGGTCGTTAGTACGAGCGTGGCTCGCTATCATGTGTGGTCATTTTCACCTCATTGTTTGCATATGTGTGTCTTGCATTGTTACATATTGTGTGTCATATATCACACTTGCACCTTGCGCCTTGCACGTTGCACTTGCACGTTGCACTTGCACCTTGCACCTTGCACCTTGCACCTTGCACCTTGCACGTTGCACTTGCACCTGCACCTGCACCGACACCACTTGTGTCTCGATCGGTTATCCCGAACCGGTCACATCACTTGTGCTTTAGTCGGCTACCCCGGTCCGGTTAGCACAATACTTTGGTTTGACCGGATGCTCCATCCCGATCGACCTACCACTTGCCCCTTTGCATGTTGTGTATGTGCATGTACATTTTTGTTTGCATTATCGATATCATCTACTTGAGTTGTATTCCTTCGGATCACTGCTTTACCGGCATATCTCTTTTCGGGCCTCTGCCGCTACGGCATGCCTACCTCTGGGTCACTGCCTTACCAGTATACCTTCTTGTCGGGCCCCTGCCGCTACGGCATGCCTACCTTTTGGTCACTGCCTTACCGGTATGCCCTCTTTTCGGGCCACTGCCGCCACGGCATGCCCACCTTCGGGTCACTGTCTTATCGGCATACCCTCTTTTGGGCCTCTGCCACTACGGCATGCCCATTCCTACGAGTCACTGCCTTCATGGCATACTCTTTGTCACTACTTATATGTTCTGATTTTCCTGCATTAGTTTTTGCATTTGCATGTTTGCATGGATAGCGAGTCAGGTTCGTTAGGAGAGTGATCCCGTGTTGGTCGCGATGCATTAACGAACATTGTTTGTTGGGTTGATCCCAGTGAGCAGTGCGAGTTAAGTCACCGGGATTGACATGAGTATGACTGTGCTAAAGGTTTAATAGATTTAACTTGCGTCACCGCTCTTTGTTCTCGGTAGATGGTGTGCTAGGCTAGGATTTAGAGTGTTAGATAGTTTTTTTGATGTCTGGTTATTGTTCTCTATTGGATTGGTTGCCCTAGCCAGGTATCTTTCTTTTACATTATGTTTGTGATGTGATTGCGTGTTGCATATGTGTGGTAGTGTGTTAGGGCGTTCTTTTGCAGGGAGTCATGACTATTTTTATACACACACACAGGTACCGCTATGGGGGAGCAAGTAATGATTTCCAATCTTTTTGCTTGCAGGTGCTATTAGCTTCCCCCACTTTTAAGGCATGACTCATGCTACGTTATGTGCATGTGATTTTCCCGCTGACACTTGTTTCCATGCAGGATTGAATCTTTTTCTTTTCTCTATGTATTTTTTTAGAGTCTAGGAGAGTCCTGTAGCAGAAATAAGATACGGGCACAGGTTTCGAGTCGTTAGTACGGGAACCACAAGGAGGGGACTAGGAGCAGATGCTCGTGCCCCGTATATTAATTCTGCATTTTTATATTGATGTATAGAATTAGGACCAGGCAAGTATATGCGGAGTTCGACCGCCCTTTTTCCTTTCTGGGATTTGTTACCGACCCAGCGGCACCGACCTGTTTATTATTTTGGTTTGACTTGCTCTGCTTTATTTTTGCATCATGTTGAATGTCTGCACTTGCATGTGTTTTTTCTTGTTTTCTTTCTATGTTTTATCTGAGGTTTCACGATATAACATAGGCTCATTAAGGACCCTAAAATTGTAATTTTCTACAAAAATCCTAAATAAAATATTCAAGTTAATTAAAATTTAGGATTAAAATATTTAGGATCTAAAAATTGCAACTTTTACTTTTATGCATATATTAATAGGGTCTCCACAATACGTAGGATCATTCTAGATAACTGCATTCATGTTTGCATGTCCCGAGGAGTCCCCGTACTTTTCCAACCTGACTGGCCCAGCATACCTTCATATAAGTGGTTGTCTAGTGCGCCTAGGGTGTTAGAAGGCTCCCCGACCCAGACGGGGTATAAGTCCTTTTGTTTGGAATATTTCCAGTTTTGTAGCTGAACCTCCACTTCTCTTTCTTTCCTGAGGCATCCTTATTATTTCGGCAGGTATAAGTCCCACCTCTTGGAGCTCCAGCTTGTAGTCATAGGATAGAGTTTACTTCCTTTAACCTTAGGGCTACCGAGGTTCTCGTGGATGATGCAATTCACGGATTACTGACCGAAGATCTTAGATTGTGTTGGATCGACTACCTTCACGACCAGGTAGACTTAGAGACTTAGTGGTTTGGGATGACGGGTCCGTGGTACCCCGACCTGACTACCTCTACCTCCTAGGATTACTTTTCCTTACCTTTTTGTTGAGCCCCTTTGAGCCCTGTCGCTCCTTGACCTCGTTGATATCACATTGACGGCCCGATGCCGATGAGCTGCCGCCCATTTGGGATACGACGATTTGTCCTCTGCCCTTTGGCCCGGACGCGCTTTGACGTATTGGGATATCCCCATCAAGATGATTTAGGTTATTCTGTGGGCCCCAAGTGTCGATGAGCCGCTACCCATTTTGGGATGTGAGAGACTCACTCTCTGCTCGATTTCTTAGCGTGAGCTTTAAAGCATTGGGACTGTTCCCACACGGAATAACCTTCATTTGATTTCCTATACCCCAAGTCTATGAGAATATGAAGCAAAACTTCTTTTATTGAGAGTATTCTTGGGTATCCCCCAAGATGTAATTAACCAGTAGGAAAACGTTCCTCTGGGAGTGCTCTTGACCCCAGAACAGGTACATACACCTGACTCTCTGGTTATGGGTAGTCTATGTAGATACTTCTTTCACGGATATTGGTTTAAGGTGTCTCCGCTCGATCTTGTTTGGGTGGATATTCTTAACCTATCTTTGTGAGGTTTATCGCACGTAGATTCTCCACATTTTACTTTTTCTCTTGTTTGTCACTTTGTCGTATGTCCATTCTTATTTGATTCCTCTCCTCTTCGAATCATTTATAAGGTTCGAGAGGGAGATTTATTCGAATGGGGAAGTATACGATGATCGACAAG
The DNA here is from genome assembly GCA_003013225.1 of Phalaenopsis aphrodite. Lineage (NCBI taxonomy): Eukaryota > Viridiplantae > Streptophyta > Magnoliopsida > Asparagales > Orchidaceae > Phalaenopsis > Phalaenopsis aphrodite. The sequence goes on along the minus strand of NEWO01000149.1, from coordinate 505,491 downwards.
CTAGCGACTCCTTTAAAAATAAAAAAAAGAGAAAAATGAACGGAAACAGTTGGCATGGGATATCAGCGAATCAATGCAGACCATATGGTGTTCTTTCAACATCATGAATGTCACACCATTATACTTGTATATGTTGATGCATCATTGCCACCAGTGATGATGAGTTAGAGATTGCGCAACTAAAGATAAGATTTAAAAATAAATTTGAGGGGAATTATCTTGGACAGCTGAGATACTTTCTTGGAATTAAAGTGGCTTGTGGACTTGAAGGATAGTTTTGTCCCAGAGAAAGTATGCACTAGATCTCCTCACAAAAACAAACATGTTGAGGTGCAAATCTGTAGTCTTTCCAATTGACCAGAAGGCCAATCTGAGTACATAGGCAAGAGAATCAGTTGATCGTGAGAGGTACCAAAGATTAGTAGGTCGTTTGATCTATCTGTGTCACAATCTACCCGACATCTCTTTTACAATGAGCGTGGTGAGCCGCTACACGCATGATCCAAGAAAGGGTCATATGAATGCAGTGTATTAGATTAAGAGGTATCTGATGAGTGCATCAGAGAAAGGGTTGATCGTTAGGAGGAATGGACATGTAGACTTTTTTTTGTGAAGGGTGTGCATTTCACATTATTATAAAATTAAAATATACCAAAAAAACTACAAAAGCTACACAAAAATAATGTGATTGGCATCATCAACCACCACACTCAAAAAGGTGGAGTCACAAATGTGAGCATCCCAAACAAAAGGCCTATCCGAAGCAAGTCGGGAACAAAAATAGGTTGTTTTGTTACATTCCCTATTGGCAAAGAAAAAAAGTACTTGTATAAATTTAGTTTAAAAAGCTAGCTCAGCCCCTATGTCGAGGTGGCTGCTCTACACCTGGATCTTCAAGCTGCCACAAACAGCAGTCATAATCGTTTCATACATTCAATCTTCTACCAAGCTTCTCAAATAGAACACCACATCAAATTTCACCACCGAGCTCCCAATGAATAAGAGATTTTTCGACCGCACGAACGAGCTTCCCCAATTCATCCCGAAAAACCACCCCAATACCTGGTTGTTCATTAGCGAGAAGAGCACCATAAATATTGGCTTTTAACCAGTTCAGAGGAGGGGGGAGATACCATAAATAAGGAGCCAATTTAGAGGACATGCAGACATTGAGGGCTTTTATGACGCTGACTGGTGACAAAAGATCCACCTTCTGAGGTCAACAACAAAGACAAAGAACAGGGTCATGGCCTTAGGAGTTGTCGAGATGACGTGGTTGAGAGTTTTATTGGTCGAGCTCAAGGGAGACTAAGGAACTCAAATGAAGTTGTGGTGCGACAACAAGTCAGCAATCAACATTGTCAACAACTCGGTACAACACACTAGAACCAAACATGTGGAGATTGATAGATTCTTCATCAAGTAAAAGCCGACTAACGGGCTAGTGGAGCTAAGTCATGTAGCAACTAGAGAGCAAGTGGTTGACTACCTCACTAAAGGACATAGTTCATTAGATTTGTCTAGGTTATGTTACAAAACGGGCTTAGTGGAATCGGGCCTTATTTAGGGTCCTAATGGTAAAAGGGAATATTGCAGAAGTTTAGGGGTAGTGAAACATTGCAATACCCTATTTAAACCAATGTTATGAATTTACATATTAGGTTATGAACAATTCTTTCTTTAGTGCTAAAGCAGCAGTACAAATTGTGCCTTGATTACACAACATCAAGAATCAACAGTCCCACAACAAATGGAATTGTACTGCACAACTCAACCATGATTTCTTGTATTGAAATTATCACAAACTTGAAAATAAACCCTCAGAACCGGAACTACAATTAGCAATATAGATGAAGCCTACATCAGTAATGCTACAATCTCAAGCATCAATTGGTGAAATTGTAATAGATCAAAAATTTTGACAAATACATCATTAAAAATTCCTTTTGGTAACTGTTTATTGAAACCATGAGATTTATAAGGAGGAATATACACGGAGGATTACGTCCATTTCCAATACTCCTCACTTCTTCACAGTAAACCATGATGTACCTCCTAAACTCCAAGCATAACATCTCAAAAAAATAAAAGCCAATTATGCATTCAAACTTATAACAAATTTTAAAGAAAGTAAAGCAAAATTGTTAAAAAAAAGTTGTAAATGGCTCTCTAAAAGATTTTAATCATTTTACTCGTAGAAGCAATGACACCACAGCAAAGGGAAAATAAAAACAAAATATCTTTTAAAAAAAACACATAATGACTTTTAATTCTCTTCTAAACTATAATAGGTATAGAATCAGATTACAATATCCTGGATTTTGATGATTAAAGAAAAGGAAAACAATGATTGTAAAATGATGCCCAACCACCCAAGAATCATAGACCCAAAAAGCTGCCTTTATAAAACTATTGAAGTGGAATCGCAAGAATCCAATAAAATATAAACCATAGATGGCTTGGGTCATACTCTTCCATTTAGGAAGCTCCTTGAATGAGATCGCATGTTGCTGACTCCATCCCTTCAAAAATTATTGTATGTAGCTTTTTGGTTTGTTATTTCTTTACTTATTTTCATTAATAATTTGTTGACCCACAGACCCTATAATTGGATTTTAACGTCCCCTCAAATTGGGTTGTATATGTTGATCAAAACCCAACTTGCTGATGAAATTATGAAATGTGGCCCTAGTAAATTTTTGAAGAGAATATTGAAGTTTGAGCAATTCTAGGAACATTGAATGGTTAAGCAGTCTTTTTTATTTATTTATTTATTTATTCAAAAAATTAATCGACGGACTATCTCAATGTGCTTTGTTTTTTCATGGTGGGTATGAATCTTTGCAATACTTATGATGATCTGATATCATAATATTATTTTGGTGATTCCTCAATTTAGACGTTTAATACTTTTAACATGGTAACCACATCCCTTCACATGTATCAAGGACATTACATCACCACAAATTACTTCTAATTGCTCCAAGTGACAAGGTTCCCATACAAGAGTATAATAGTCGGACATAGATTTCCAGTATAAGATATCTTCAGTCCAATCAAAATCTAGTCAGATTTCAACTTTCTCATATAAAGATTTTCTATATATTAAAACTTTTCATGGTATCATCATGGCCACCTCCGCATGTTCATTAGTTGGGTTTTCATATTTTAATTTACAATGTTGATAGGCAATCCACGAATTATTGATAAATTTCTTTATAATAAGTATTATCAGTTGTGGTCCCAACCATTTTTAGTCCACGGGAAATTTTGCATGTTTATACCAAAGCATCTCAATCTCTCAAAGTAAATCAACAAAATAATTTCAATGAGAAATAAGTATATCAGCTTTGATCAAGCCACCTCCATGTCAATAAAGTATGTATGAGACACCGAGTTCTTTACTTCAAATTTCATTGTGAGAAATCTTTTTAATTTGATTAGGCCCTCCTCAAAATCAAATTTTAATATAATTTTGTTCCAATATAATATCTATTGACGAATATATGAAGAACAAAGTGAAATGAGCATTTTATTATAGCATGATTATTTATCAAAAATAGAGAGCATAAACAAGTCAGGGGCACCATGCTTCACACTTTGCACTTTCAGAAATAAAAGTCCACTCGTATTTTGCTTACAAGGTTGTTGATTGAAAAACTAGACAGTATTTTTAATGCTCATTAGATAGAATATAAATATCCAACAAACCCAAATGGTGAAGAGCATCATACTCCATATCTTAGCTATTTCTTCATAATGAAAACTAACTAAACCAAGCTAATAGATCTAATTAAGCTGGCAGAATTCAGAGAGTACATTAGTTGGTTTAAACAAATAAGTTAAACTGAACCAAATATCTTCAACTGATTTGGCTCAATTTATTAAAGGATGATTTGGTTTTAGTTTGGAGGCGAGGCTTATTCAGATTAATTTTAATGATTAGGTTCTAAAATCACAAAAAGAAAAAAAAATCAACAAAAAACTAAAATTTCATCAAAATATAGTTAATCAAGATTTCTTTCTTCCCATCTACTGATCTTGTAGAATGCATTGACATTAATTAGTGTTAAACACCATATTTAGGTAAATTTATCATTCATATTTTGTATAGATGGTTTTTAGAATTCCTTCCTTTATAGGATTTCAAAATCTGGCTAAAACAAGACCAAATTGAACAAACCGAACTACAACGCAATTCTGTTTGGTTCAATCCTACCTAAAATTTGGTCAGTTTGGTTCTACCTATGATTTAGTTTGCTTCAATTAGTTTAATAAATTCATCAACCAAAATCCAAACTAACTGAAAGCATACCATTAAATAAAATATTAGATTTTATGTTAAAATAAAATTTTAGAAATATGATAGAGCTTCAGCAAAATTGCATAACAAGGTTCTTATTCTTGTAAATACAGAGTGGTAAGGAGAGGCAAGCAAAGTTTTTGTTCTTGGAGCATAGTGGAAGATATATGATAAAAATTATAACAGCATAAATAACCATAGCATCTCTAAACCCAATGATCCTATTTTAAATAAGATTTGGAAAATGCCTACTAACTCAACTCCATTGAAGTTGTGTCATTGCTAATAATAAATTCTATCTAGCTTCTCTCATTGTATTTTGTGAGTGTCGAAATACAAATTTGACATAGAAAGATCTACCAGGACATAGGAAACAACCATGAAAGTCTCTACCAACTAAAAGCTAATTGGCACCCACCTAAGGGTTTGAGTGCCAAATCACCATTTTGATGGAGGAAAAATTCAATCACAGGACTTCAGAATAAAGTATCAAGGTATTTACCAACTATGCCTGCTAACACAGCTATTTTGCATGCATGCATTACAGTAAAATGTATGATGGATTTCAAAACCAGAATTTACTGATCATTTTTAACAACAGCGTGAGTCCCAGTGTCAAATACCACAAACTAAAGCCACAACACTTAATGCATCGTTCAATAAAGAAGAAGATTCAGTTCCCCAACCCCAGAAACTCCACTCGTCTTTCAACTTATATCCAGTTCCCTGTTGTATTTCTAAACAAGCACAGGTTTCAAAGGCCGCAAACAATGCAACTGAAAACAAAGAACCATATTCACAGATCACACAATGCTGGTACTAAAAGCCAGATCAGTGACTACTTCCGAAAAGTTCAATCTGCAATCAGTAAATATATTGACCACAAAGTCGCGAATTGCTCAAATCGAAGCAACAGAATTAAAAACAATAAAAAATAAACCTGCGGCTTCTGATGAACAGCTTGCTCCGTGTGCTTCAGCTCTTGATCCGCTTCCTTGTCAGTGGAAACAGTCGAAAGCGGCGCCATTGCAGCGCGAGCCCTGGCAGAAGAAAACGATAAAGATGTATGAAAAGCAGATCGAATACCCCTGGAGAATGCCCAGCAGAGTGAGGGGTTGAAGCCGGAGACGGGACTTAAAAGCATCTCATGATGGATCGAGGAATCTGGAGCAAATGGAGAGAGAATCATGGGTTGATTCCCGTAGATGAGCGAGCGGAGGCTGAACCTGGCTGGGTTTTAGGGTGGAGGTCATTGTACTAGCGACTACTACCGGTCTAGGGAGAGGTTGGAACTCTTACTCAAACCGGTCTGTATAATTTACAATTGAATGATATTATAAGGGAAAATATACATGTACGCCTATTAAGTGTCTAACATCATTAATTCTTACATACATATCATTTTATTTATAGATGAAAATGAGTATTTTATTTTTAAAAGTTAAAATACTAAATTTTTTTATGTATTATGAAAGATTTGTGTGATATGTAAAAACATAGGAATTGGGTGGTATGCAAAAGTTGAAACTTTTTGGGATAATTCGTGAACTCATAAAATTTGGGAGAGACGTTGAAAAATGAGTGAGAAGACGATGATGGATTTTTGAGTGAGATGATCAGAGGGATATTTTTTAGATCGAAATTGAGAGGTCCCTTACCTCGTCCTTTTTTTCTTCTTATTTATATGTTATACAATCTATTTACCAGCACAGGGGTCTAAAGACAAAAACATAAAATTAGGTTATATGTTGTAGTAAAGTATGTAGCCTGAGCGGACTCGTTGTCAATGAGACTGCTGGTGTGGATTGTTATATTATTAATAAATGATGATATACATGTTGGTGGACTGAAGTTCTCTTCCATTTGCCTCATAGAGCTGCCCATCGAGCCTGGTGGTGTAGTCGAGTAGTTGTCGCTGAGTTTAGTGGGAGGTCCAACTAGCTCGTGCAAGTATGTAAAAAGAACTTGAGCAGTGTGAACGAGCTTGATTGGAAGAGCTTGCTTGAAGATTAGGTTAGATAAACTCATTTTGAGAAACTTATAGGAATGTTGATGCACTTCGGAGGTACTTGAGGGATCCATATGAGTGCCAAGGAGCTATGTAGCTTGTCACTTTTAAATTTACAACTAATAAGTACTATTAATTCGGTATGCGTCAGACCATTGAATGCTAGGATGGTAAGCTCAATACATTAAACCAATGAGGCACATTTAGTATTTGGGCTTCTAGTTGCTTAAAGAAACTCATTTTTGGATATACATTTTGTTGTTCGATTCTCTTAACTCTTTGACGGGATATTGCGAGAAGAATGAATCAGAAAATAAGTAACCTTTGTTCATGACTAAAGGGATGAGATGATCGCAACATGCGCTCTGCCTTATCGAGTCTATTCGGAGACATATCCATTCGTATTCAAATGAAATGGTGCTTTCCACCACCAATAAGCTTTGTGGGTTATAGTAACCAAGAGTTTACCTTTGAGCTCGAACTTTTCTTCATCTGGGGCTCGGAAGATACGCATGCAGGGAGTAATCGTGAGTGCATTTGGGTTACTTTGGACTATTTCTCATTTAGGTTCCCTCACTTTCTATGTGATGGAAGCAACTCATTTCATGATTATGACTCATAGATGTTTCAAGTGGATTTTTTCTTACTGAGTTACTTGGGGTAGAAGCACATGTTCTTATAATAGACTTGATTTATTTCATCCATTAGGAGATATGTACTCCTAAGAAGCTGTGGAGAAGAATGTGAAAAGTTTGAAACTTTCTCATTATGGAACATGTTTGGGGCTTGAATTATCCATAGATGTGTACATGTACGGGGCTATCAGGTACTTGTAACGAGTGTGGGTGCATAATTCAACAAGAAAATGATAAAGAAAATAGGGAGATCAATAGGAAAATAGGGAGAAAACACAAAGAATAGAAATCATAAACAAACAAAAAAACTGGAAATAAAAATAAGAGAAGAGAAGAAGATACAAAAGAGATACACTAATCCAATAAAGATATAAGATACATCATAAAAGAGATACACTAATCCAATAAAGATATAAGATACATCATACAAGAGTTCCTACTCTCATAATCGATCGAGATACATGAATCAACACCCAAAAGATTGACGAAAGAAGGAGACACAGTATGTTACCGCCAACTATGAATGGACACATTTTCCAACATCTGACACAGTGGATGCAAATATATTCTCATCCAAAAACCTATGGAGCTCAAATCTCTCACATATTTTTACCTCATTCCAAAAGCTTGTTGCTATCAAGTTAAGGAAGCATACTTCTCTTTGGTGGGAAAACTTAAAGCATGCTAGGTAAAGAGAGAGGCTTTTATACTTGTACTTGTTTTCTCTTCTGAAGTTTTGGTTCATCCAAACCTTATGTTGCACTTGTATCATAGATTGTCGCCCAATTAGGATTTAGACATTATCTTGTTCTTCGTGTTATTCACTGTTTTTCCGAGCTCTTTCCCCTATTTTTGCTGAAACTGATTATCCACACACACCCACCCCCCTTTTCAGCACTATCATTTTGGTATTAGAGCTTTGGGGTTCTCGTGTCTAATCCCTTCTTGAACTGCTTGAAATCGTTTCTGGACTCCTCCTAAGATTGATTGGTGGATCAAGTTGAAGATTTCATTGACCCAACACGTGTAAGATTGATTCTTGATTCTCTCATCCACAAAATCTAGGTGATATATATATATATATATATACATACATATATACAGACATACATACATATATATGTAAATGCCCTTAAATAAAATATTGAAAATAAAACTTTGACAGAAGTTACCAATTCATTCTTCATAGCATTCATGGCCCCCCTTCTCTTTTCCTTGAGCAATTTAAAAAAAGAATGACGAAGTATTTCAAAACTCCCTACTGGCCAAAGGTCCGATCAAAAGATAGTTTTCACAAACTACAAAATTTTAAAAAGGAGCATATGTAAAATGATTGTTGTTAAAAATAAGGGAGCATTTATATTCATACACCACATAATTCTTATGTATTTACATATCTAAATGTCTGTTTGGGCCAGCTGCAGTTTATTAAAAAAACAGTTGTGAAGCTGTTGAAAAATAATCTGATAGACAAAAAACAGTGTCTATGACTTCTTTTTTTTTGTGAAAAAGTAGACCGCTGGTAGAAAGTTGTCACCTCACCTACACAACACCGTTGGGAAAACACAGATTTTAGCGACAGTTCTTTGAAATAGCTATCAAAAAGTACAGTACATGTAAAGTTTCATATTGTGCATTCTTTTAGTATAATGTATATAAATTTATCACAAAGAATTCTTCAAACTTGAAAATTATCTTTGTAAAATTCATCCCTCAATGTCCTTGAATTTCTAGAATACAACTTACTTATAGATTTATAGAGAAGCTATAATGATTTTTTTATTGGCAAAGGAGGCCACTACATCACATATTCATGGTTGATCCAGGTAATTAGGTAGTATTTTTTTAGTTGTCTCAGTACTTTATTGTTATCTAAATATAGTCAACACATCTGCCCTTTGAAATTGACAAATTCGCCAAAATCTATCATTGATCAAACGTTTTTTTTTTTTTTTTGATAGCATATCTATAAAAATACATAATTATATAAATTACATGATTGATTAATTTGTTATTGGTCCACAAAGAATCTATTAATACATTTACAACAAATTAAAAAATAATATTGGAGTAAACGATTTATTAGGTTGTTTTTCTGGCGAACTCACCCACCGTCATCTGCAGCTAGTTGCTGCACATGTCTTTTGCTGACGGCCTAACTTTTTGTTACTACTCTCTGCCGCCTTTGCCAAGTGCTACCGCCCCACCATTCCCTCCATCGCCGCCATACTTGGCTGCTAATAATTTATGTAAAATCTCACATATTTTGAAATACATTATTTTCATTATACTTCAAATCAAATAAAAAAAGTATAAAGTTGTATGCTTATTTAATGATGAACAAGTCCAAAATTTACTAAATACAATGCATATTTATGAATTACATTGATTTTCCACTAAGTAATCAAGTGTATGAGAATTATAAATCACCCTCGTACAATTTTTTTAAGTGCAATTCTCTATTAACTTATACAATTTTTTTAGTCACAATTATTCAATAATATTTTCATTTACAAAAATTATTTCTTAATTGTACATTCATCTAATTATTACAAAAACATGAAAATTGTAATTTCAGCATCAAAATGACTTATTATTTTTTAATTAAGACTCTTATTGTCCATTGTTGTCATGAGCCTAAGGGAATTCAAAGTTCTAATTTACATGGTCCATGGATAGTTTCATTTTTCGTATAATAATGAGCTTGCATAATTATGACAGATCTGTCTGTTTATGTTGGAATATTTTTAGAATGTTGAAATTATTTTGGTTTAGTAGGGTGCTAACACTGGAGTTAACCTAAATAATAATGAAATAGAAATATTATTGTTAAAAATGAAATTAATTAAAACGACGACTTTTTGAAAGAGGAAAAGAAAGATAATAAACCTAAAAGAACACTCTTGAGCGATGATGAGGGTGGTGACTGACTATTAAGCATCAAGTAGGGGTCGAAGTGGAGATGATTGTGAGGGCAGGAGAGTTGGAAGGGAGGTTTGGAAGCACCTAAAAAATAGGTGCAAGAAGTTGTGTGGAATATGTTGGTAGTTAATTACGGGTGGGAAGGAGCAAGCTAGGTGTAGGAAGGTTGGACATTACGACATAGAATAGAGAAGGCACGAGGGGTGCAAGCTGAAATTACGATAATAGCAAGAAAGGTCTTTGGGTGGACGATAGGAAATTCAGGAAGAGTGAGAGACACCGATTGGAGGGCACTGAGCAGGTGGAGGGGATTACAAAAGGATAAATATTTATGCAGAGTCGAGTCACAACCGAAACAATACCCAAACCTTTGGAGATAGTCACCATCTCGAACGAGTTATAGTCGGAGCACCTCGTCACTGTTTGTTACAACATTAGAAAGGAGAGTAGCCAGCCACCTACGACAAGCTAGAAATTTTTTTTAAAACAATAATCTAAACCCTAAGCAAATAAACCACACACAGATATAATAGATAGGAGCAGATTGACTCCTACCGTCTTGGTAAATTAAAGCTATTTTTAGTTTAGGGATTTTATAAAAATAAATAATTCGTGTCGACTTTAAAATCTCTTATAAGATAACAATTTCAAAATTCTTTAAATAGAAGACATTCATAAGTTTGAGTTGAGTTCTAGTGATCTCAACTGCAAAAGTCAATCAGTTAGCTAAATTGATTCAATTCTATGTATTCAAATCGTGAAGAAAAAAAAAGCTTAAAATTTAACACCCAAAAAATATAATGAAAAACTTCTCATAAAAAAAATATTCATCAAACAAGTCACTTATTCCTTCTTTAAAACAACCCAAAAAAGCAAGTCACTTATTCCTTCTTAAAAACACACACTTTCTCTTTCTTTCTCTTTCATTATGCTCTATTTCTTGGGTGTGATTCGCAGAACAGATTCAAATTCGACATTGCTGAAGCCCAAGTTAAACCTAGCAAAAAGAGAAAAAAAAAAATGAACTATTTAAAAAGATGGGTGAAAAAAAAGGTAAGGAATAGATTGAGAATAAGGGTGTAAATGAGTTGAGTTGAGCTCGTGTCATGCCTAAATTGAGCTCGGAGGCTTGTGAACTAGCTCACGAGCTCGAATGAAATTACCGTGAGACCACATTGAATAAGTAAACTTAGTGATTGATTGCTTAAGTGAAGGAAAAGTGTTGTGGCAGCTCAACGAAGAAGGCATCGACAAAACAAGAATCCAACTAGTTGTGTTGACTCATGAGCCAACGAATAGAGCCTTGATGAGCTCAAACTAGAGGTTGTTTCATAAAAATAGTTACAGTTTGAGCTCAAGCTAAAATTTACGCTCCCCCCTAATTGAGAATAAATATTTCGAAGGAACTATAGTTGCACCTACTAAAGTCATGCTTGTTAAAGATAGAATTGACTGATTTATACATATAACATATAGAATAGAAGATGGATTAACAAAAGTATAGATCAAATTAGTGATGAACGATCATAAAAGAAAATTGGTAAACTAAGGATAGCATGGATAAATTTTTTTGCAAAATGATTAGCATAAAATAGGAATGATTGAGAGATGAAAATTTATGAAACCTACCTTAAGTTGTTATGATAATGATGATAGTGATGCAAACATTTCTCCATATAGAAAGCATGTGCAAAACTATGAACTGTAGAAATAAAAAAAATCTCAACCAACATGCATGACCTTCATTCAATTCTAAAATCCTTCAAATCTTATATGAGTTTTCTAGTTTTCAATACAATCTTTTTGTGAACCATGAAAAAGTAAAGGTGCACAAATGATCTACTTTACCTTCACATAAAGCTAAGCAAATGAGCGCTTCCCCCAAATACTTCATATTCCACCTCAGTCAAAATTTTAATGTTCCAGGCAATGCAAACAATATAAAGATGGTTAAGCGTTCAACATATAATGCATAAAATAATAATGGGGCGCTTACATGCAGGGCGTCCAGAATATTGTTATTTACAAATCAAGCATTTGCTTTCTTTCAATTTTCAATTTCTCACTCGAGTATCTATGGTCGTGATAAAACCCCAACCCATTTTTTTCATTTTTATCAAAATCGCAATGGTTTGATCGTGACACATGTAAATGCATGATTTCATACTCCAAAAAACCAACTAGGCGCTTGTCTTGTAAACAACAATGTATGTTGTATCTAATTATCCCTATAATAAAAGCATGTTATTGGGATCATAAAAATTCTCATATGAACAAACACAAATTTTGGTTAAATGCATGCTTTTCAGTAACTATAAATCAAATCAAAAGGATTAAAACAGTAACAAAATATGGCTTCGAAAATTTTTTAGGAAACCGAGTGGACATCAAATGATGGAAAATTAATGACTGACTTATCACGATGATTCAATCAACATCAAAATCATTAAAATTTGAGATGTTTAGGGCGTGAATTGATCAAATGGACCCTAACCATGGGGAAAATGTTGCCTGCATGTGCGGACGACCAATGGTCAGGCGATAGCTCGGCATGGTTGGGTGACCACCCTCTTGGCCGGGCGTCACAGATGAGGTGTATGTTGAGCTGTTACCCGACCAGACACAATAGTTTCTCCCAACCATGAACTAGATAACCGTGTTCATTTCTATACCCCCACTCATGCATATCTATCGATGTGTAAACTTAAGGGGGTGTCTGGTACACACAATGAGTACAAACACATAATTAAGCAAGAAAATGATCAAGAAAATAGGGAGATAAAAAAAGAAAATAGAGAGAAAACACAAAGAATAAGAAATGAAAATAAGAAAAAACTCAAAATAAGGAAAAAGATGGAAGAAAATACAAAGGATCTACACTAATCAAATAAATATATAAAATACAAGAGTTTCATGCTCCAGTAATCGATCATGATACATGAATCACCACTTAAAAAATTGATGAAGGAATGAGACTCGGTATGTTACCGCCAACTACAAAGGGTTGGAAGCACACGCATTCCTATCCACGAAGCTACCGAGCCCAAAGCTCTCACATATTTCCTCCTCATTCCAAAAGCTTGTTGCTATCAAGCTGAGGAAGAATACTTCTCTTTTGGTGAGAAATCTTGAAGCAGATGCGGCAAGGTGCTTCGCTTTTAAACTTATGTTTGTTTTCTCATTGGAGGGCTCGGTCCATCCAAACATTTCCCTGCAACTGTATCATAGATTGATCCAGGTAGCATTTAATCATTATCCTGCCCTTCATGTTATTCAATGTTGATATCATTTTGGTATGAGAGTTTTGGAGTTCTTGGGTCCAAACCTTTCTTAAATCAATTATATCCTCTTTGGGCTCCTGCTAAGATTGATTTGTAAATCAACTTGAGGATTTGGTAAGCCCAATGTGTAGGATTGAATCTTGCTTCTCTCCTTCACTAAATTTAGGTCATATGTAAGTAAACGCCCTTAAATAAAATATTGAAAATAAAACTGACATGTGACAGACTGACTAATTCATTACTTCATATCATTCATGAATGTCATTTTTTTTTTTTGTAACTATAGTTTTCAAAAAAAGACTGCGGAACACGAAATCCAAGTATTTCAAAACTTCCTACTGGCCAACGGTCCTACGCAAGATGCCAAGAATCGTGTTCAAGGATCTTCCTTCCCCCTTTCCTCGATCTCCGCTTACAATCTCTCCTAACACTCTTCTCCTTCCCCCATCCCGCCAGAAACCCGTTTTCTTGCTTCCCCTTTTCCTCAAACCCTAGAAATCATAGCGACCCTACGTACAAGCGCCGCCCCAATGTCTCCCTCGGAAAGCTCTCGCCAATCTCTCCTTCCCAGCTTCCTCTATTCGACGTCGTTTGGACACGCGAGGCTTCTCACCGGGACCCCAAGCTTTCCGGATGCGAGCCCTCCACCGGCGCCGTCTTCTTCTCCGGCGCCGTTCATGATCCAGGCTCCGAGGGAACCCGGTCAGATCCAGATGTATTCGACGGCGTATTACGCTGCGTGCACCCTTGGTGGCATCCTCAGCTGCGGAATCACCCACCCGGCTGTTACTCCTCTTGATGTTCTCAAATGCAATATGCAGGCAATCCACATCAAAAAGCTTTTTTTTTTTGTTTTTTTTCGCTTTTCTTAGCTGCAATTTTTATCTGTTTCGTGTTTTTATGGTTTCTAGTTCATACCAATTTCCTGCTACTGGATTCTGTTTACTTGGTCTGTTATGCTTTGTGACTAATTTGAGGGCATCTGCACACATACCACATAATTCTTATGTATTTACATATCTAAAATCCTAAGTTTCATATTGTGCATGCTTGTAGTGTCATGTATATATATATATGTATTATGAAGTGTTCTTCAAACTTGAAAATTATCTCCATCAAATTCATCTCTTAGAGTTCTTCATTGTTTAGAAATACAATTTATTTATAGATTTATAGGGAAGATATTATGATTATTTTGATCGTAAATTTGGGCACTTCATCAGATATTCATAGTTAATCCAGCTAATTAGCTGGTGTTTTTTTAGATATCTTAGTATTTTATTGTTATCTATATATAGTGCACACATTTACGCTTTGAGATTGACAAGTGCGCCAAAACCTAAAATTGATCAAATGTTTTTTGTTTTTTTTTTTTGGCAACATGTCTAGAAGATATATAATTATTTAAATTACATGATTGATTAGTTTGTTATTGGTCCACATATAATCTATTAATATATTTTAAACAAATTAAAATATAATATTTGAGTAAGGATTTATATAAAATTTATTAGGCTCTTTTTCTGGCTTTTATATAAAGATAAAAAATAAAATAAAGTATTTATAAATAAATTGCCACCAATATAAAATAATTTAATAACATTTATATGAAATATTTGTTACAAAATTATGAATCTTTTTTTTTTTAATGTTGAGCGAAAAATTCTTAATTGCATAATTTGTTCTTGAAGAAAAACAAAAACTTTAATTAGTAAGGGGTTGTTGGGTAAGCTATAAAAGGAGGGCACTATATTCTTTTTGCATGAGTTTTAGAAATACAGGTATTTGATCGAAAAAAATCCAAATTTAGTTTATTCTTAAGTTTGTTTTATGTGTATTTGAAATTCTTTGGATTTGGTTGAATTCCAAATACATAGCTTTGTGTATTGTGTTGTTGGTCGCCACTGTCGCTGCCAACCCAACCCGTTTTTCTTTGCCATTAGCTACCGGCAAAAGCCACTGACCACAGTCTACTGCCAGTTGCCTCAGTCTGTCTCTTGCTGAAGTTTTCGGTTACCGTCTGTTGCCGCCATCACTAACTACCAACCTATAACCCCCATCGTCAATCGCCGCCGCCGCCCTTGGCTGCCAATAATTTATGTAAGGTCTCACATTCTTTGAAATACATTTTTTTCATTATACTTGAAACCAAATAAAAAATGAAATCATACATTCATTTTATGCCAAACCAAACAACTCCAAAGTTTTCTAAATACAATACGTCACTTTTGTATTGCATTTATTTGACACTAAATTACTTTATCAACAAATCAAATAGCTCCTTAGGCAGTTAGGTGTATATAAATTATAAATCTCATTATCACGACCCTAATACAATCTTTTTCACTGCAAGTCTCTCCTTTTAACTATTGTAAAATATTAATTACAATTATTTAATAATATTTTCATTTACAAAAGTTATTTTCTTGGCTCTGCACTCATGTAATTATTACGATAATATGAAGATTCTAATTTCTTCATCAAAATGATTTAATGTTTAATATATATATATATATATATATATATATATATATATATATATATATATATATATATATATATATATATATATATATATATATATATANTATATATATATATATATATATATATATATATATATATATATATATATATATATATATATATATATATATATATATATATATATATAAGTTACATTAAGTTGGAGATAGATCCATGTATACCCAGCCATACAACTCACCCAAAAAGGAAAAACCCCAAGGTGTTGGGCTCCAGGGTTGGATGTATCGGGCTAAATCTCTCTGTTACCACTAAAGATGTTCAAAAAAGTTTTATCTTAATGTAGATTGCACCACACACGTTGCACTGCAAGCCTATCAATCCAAGCCCAACATAATTTGGGTCCACAAATTCTAACACCAGAAGAGTAGGAAGATTTATATAACTCTAGTTCAACACCTCGAAGAACACTTAAAATGAACAATCCCCAAATAAACATTTATAGAACTGACCCAAATGTTGCACCAAGCTTAAACATGAATGATTTAAGCATGTTTTATCTTTCCATACGCCGCCATGGAAATGTAACGAGGCCGCTTATTTTTGTGTCAAGCGAGCCTTTAGTGGTTCTTTTCTTTTGATTCATATAGATGATGATAGGGAACTCTCTATCATACTTGTACATGTCAACTCTTTTTTTTGTACATCATAGATGCATGCTTGCATAATTTTGTATCTTTTGTTTATTTTTGAATGCAAATGCATACTTTCACAAATGATATTATCTCCTGATTTTGAAACTTTTTTTCGCTCCATAGAAAAATTGGTTCTTTTTCTCTCTACTTAAAAGCCACCATTGTCGGTGTAATATCTGGCCTTTAAATCTTATAATTTCATCACAGATAGATTCAGCAAAATATAAAAGCATCTCTTCAGGCTTTGGCGTTCTCCTTAAAGAGCAAGGTGTGAAAGGTTTCTTCAAGGGTTGGGCGCCGACCCTGCTTGGTTACAGTGCTCAGGGTGCCTGCAAGTATGGGTTTTACGAGCTCTTTAAGAAATACTACTCCGACATTGCCGGACCTGAGTATGCCGCCAAGTATAAGACCTTGATCTATCTTGCTGGATCTGCTTCTGCTGAGTTTATTGCTGATGTTGCACTTTGTCCAATGGAGGCTGTGAAGGTTAGGCTTCAGACTCAGCCGGGCTTTGCAATAGGATTAAGGGATGGGTTGCCCAAGTTTGTGAAAGCTGAAGGGGCTGTTGGGTAGGTGCTTGTTTGTAGAACTTGGCTTTTGTTGCCTTTTTTTGCTGTGTTTTGTACTAATTTTTGTTTTTTGTTTTACTGTGCAGGTTGTACAAGGGATTGGTTCCACTCTGGGGTCGCCAAATTCCCTGTAAGCAAAAAGATAAAAAAAATGAAGATAGATTTACATACATACCACGCAATTTATATGTATCTGTTTATCTAACACCTACAATTTATACATAAATACCACCTTTTCTATGCATAAAAATGTGTATTTTACTTTTTAGAAGTCAAAATGGTGGTATTTTTTATGTGATGTGGAAGTTTTGGGTAGTGCAGAGGTAAAAAATAAAAAAAATGTGTGTTAGATATGTAAATACATAGGAATTGGGTGATATGCATATAATGGCCCAAAAACACATTTCAAAAAAAGTCTTAAACCGCTCTAAATTTTTTGAGATGATTTACATACATACCACTTAATTCCTATGTTTTTACATATTTAACACCAGTACTTCAATTCTTACATGCATACTATTTTACTATGCAGGGCGTTTTTCACTTTTTGAAACTTATTTTTTATGTGATATGAAACATCTGGATGGTATAAATGTAAAAAAACAATGTTTAGGTGTTCAATATGTGAATACAAAAGAATTTGGTGATATGCTTGCAATTGCTCCAATTTTTATTTTGGTTTAATATTGAGTGTCTAAAACTTACAAACATGTCAAAATAGTGTATGCATTTTTCCTGAACTGCCTTTGGTTTGATGAACTCCAACAAGGGAGATTTCAAATTTACCCTGAGGTTTTCCTAATTCCACCTCTGCAGATAAGTAATATAAAACCACCTAACATTTGCAGATACTATGATGAAATTTGCGTCCTTCGAGACCATAGTCGAGATGATGTACAAATATGCCATCCCTACGCCGAAGGACCAATGCAGCAAACCTTTTCAGCTCGGAGTGAGCTTTACCGGCGGTTATGCTGCTGGAATCTTGTGCGCTGCCATTTCACACCCGGCGGACAATTTGGTATCCTTCCTCAACAATGCCAAGGGAGCTACAGTTGGTGATGTGAGTTCAAATGTAGCTTTTTGTTCTTGTTTTTGTTGCAGTTTTAAAGCCTTCTTGTTCCTAACGGTAATAACTGTGTGGTGTTTTATCAGGCTTTTAAACAGCTAGGTGTATGGGGTCTGTTCACTCGCGGTCTTCCTCTGCGCATAGTCATGATTGGAACGTTAACTGGAGCGCAGTGGGTGATCTATGATTCTGTCAAAGTGTTTTTTAATCTGTAAGTGAATTATTTTTGTGCTCCGGTTATTTGTTTAAGGTGCATTTGCACATAATCCACTTAATTTTTATCTATTTACACATCCAACACCTAAACTCTACTTTTTTATGTCTGTACAACACAAATGAACATGACCATTGCCGATTGATGAATTTGCTTTCAGGCCAACAACTGGAGGAGCAGCTCCGGCGACATCCTCTAAATGAACTTCAGCTGCTGCTGCTTTTTCAGGCATGAAATTCTATGTTGGTTATTTTCAACATCAAACTATTATGTTTTTCATATATGTTTTTCATAGTTGTTGATTGAGGTTTTATTGCAATAAAAGAAAGGTATTCCATCATTCCATGTAATTGAAAGACGAGTGAATGGGTTTTTTTGTAATAGTTTATTTTACATTGATCTAAGTATCCATTTATGTTTGAAATTCATGAATGCATGTAATTTGTGGTGATTAGGAGCTCTTTATCAAGATATTTAGAAGGAATTACTGAGATGATTTTTGTTTGTCCGTATTCGATTTCCTGCCATTTTTTATGAGGCCCAAAAAAGGGAAAGTTTTTATACATGCAACACAATTTTTTATGTATTTATATATCTAACACTTAACATATTTGTATTTATAATATTGATGCTATAAATTTATGTATGATAATGGTATGCTCGCTGTGGTGTTAAAAAATTGTGTGTTATGATTGTAAATATGAAAGTTGAAATGTTAGATGCGTAAATTTGTAAAGAGGTGTATGATATGTATGTAAAGGCTCCCAAAAAATTGGAAACTTAAAATACATATTACACAGTTTTATGACATCTGAAATATGATATTTACTTTTGTGAAATTTTATGAGTTCCATCTTGGGTGCAACTCGAACGAGATCAAGGCTAGTGGCTCGTTGAACTCAATTTCGGCTTTAATGATTAGGTAAATACGAACACAATTACATAATCAAAATTCTTTTGAATTATGAAGATTTACATGCATACTGGTCAATTCCTATGTGTTAATGTAACTAACATCCTTAGTTATGCATTAAAACGTGTGTTTCACATTTTAAAGTTTAAAATTGTTGAATTCAAATATGTCTGGTAGACAATGCCTAAGAAATAGAATGTTGGATCGGAAAAAAGTGATTGAGAGAGGGAAAGAAAATGAAGATGAGAAGAAGACTTCTCCCTGTGGGAGGGAACGTGGAGTGTTCCCCAAACTCGTAGACCGTTGTAATTTTATAAAGCTTGTTTTTATAAGTGAGGAGAAGCCAAAATGTCGTTTTTAGATTATGAAACTCTCATATTTATGGAAGACAAGTGGGG
This sequence comes from Phalaenopsis aphrodite, assembly GCA_003013225.1. Classification (NCBI taxonomy): domain Eukaryota; kingdom Viridiplantae; phylum Streptophyta; class Magnoliopsida; order Asparagales; family Orchidaceae; genus Phalaenopsis; species Phalaenopsis aphrodite. The sequence continues at coordinate 486,000 of NEWO01000149.1, read as the reverse complement.
TAAAAAGTATATAAAATTTACATATTCAATTGTGCCTTAAAGAGAATAAGCAAATGACATTTAGTCTTTTTTTTTAACTCTTGACTGTTGGATAGCCTCGAGAATCTTGATGGAATTAATCGGTCAGTTGAGAGAAATGACTGACCGACCAACTGACATGAGATGGCTGGAGAAGAGATCTAGCCAGTCGATTAATGTGAGGAGGAAGAAGGAGAGAGCTTTGCCAACCGACTCAAGCGAGGTGGCCAACTGAAATATTTTTTACCTCAAACGAGGACTTTTTTGGCCTGGCAACGTCTTAGCGTCATTTTTTGCCTATATAAAGAATAATAGTATTTTGTCATATGATATAAGAGATTTGGGTGATATAAATCTAAGAAGTATAGGTGTTAGATACATAAATGGACATTTAAATGAATATTTCATGTTTCTATTTTCCTTAAACATTCATTCGAAACTTTTCATGTATGAAAATTCAGCTGACATAGTTTTCGTCTTCTTTGAACGTGAATGATACGAACCCGTCATTTACTATTATTTAACAGTCCATCACAATAAAAAAATATTTAAAAATAAGGAAGATTTACATACATACCACTCACTCACCGCTTATTTATATATCAAACACCTAAATTCTAAAATTTACATATATATACCACATTCCTTCAAACATTAAAATGCATATTTCATCTTTAAACACTTAATATAGTTAAAGTATAGGTGTTATGTATGCAAATGTTTAAGAATTGGGAGTTAAATATGTAAATCAGCCTAAAAAATGTGCCAAATTCATAAAAAACAACTATTTGAACATCATATTTGAAAAAAATTAATTTGGTTAAATAGATATTAATTGCAATTAGAAACAACACGGGGTGGTGGCGCAGTTGGCTAGCGCGTAGGTCTCATAGCAATGTTGAGTAATCCTGAGGTCGAGAGTTCGAGCCTCTCTCACCCCAATTAATACGGAGAACTGTGATGAAAATGCCCCGTGGTTGGAAGGGATCCTTAATCACTATCACCATCCTACGGTGATAAGGGCAATACTCTGAGTTCTTCAAATTAATTTTTTAATTTTTAGACACTCATATAATTCTTATATTTTTGCATATCATCATATTTACATACATATCAATATCATTATTTTTTAAATAGTGAATTTATAAAACTAATATTTTATGAGTAAATATTAATTTATGGATGTTAGATGTTTAAATTCATGAGAGTTGTATAATATGTATGTAAAATTTTATATTGTTTTTAATTAATAATAAGAAAATTTTTTTTTGAGCAAGTTGAGTGCTCGAACGAACACATTTAAATTTTTTTCATCCTTTTTAGTTAATATGTTATACATCTGATATGCTACGGTTATTCCAACATTCATCATAAATCTGGTGATATTGCACGGATCTCTGGGAATCTTTTAAACAAGAAATATTCAAGTTTTGATAAAGAGTCGTCCAGAGATCGGCACTTATAACAAATCAGATCGACAAGGCAGAGACACAATGTTACCAAAATTGGTTTAATCTGAACCAAATCAAGCTTAGATCAGACAATTAAACCACTTTTGGAAACTTTCTAAGCATATTTGGAGGTCAAATAAATGTTGCATCTGGCGAGCTTAGTATTGAATCGAGCTCCTCGACAAAACGAATCCAACGAGCACAAGATCGCTCAATTTTGGCATTGTTAAGACATTTGAATGTTATTAAGCGTTGAATGTTCAAGTGAAGCTCTCCGAACCGTCCGATTAAAATAACTCATATTTCAGCATTAACTGCACTCAGTATTCTATAAATAGAGTCTCACTTCTCTCATGAAAATGAGGAGACCTAGAGGAAGGGCTTGAAGCCTTGAGAAGTTGAAGTCCAGTGTCACTCTTGTCATTGTCGACCATTGCCAACCACCACCTGTCAACCGTCGTTCACCACCACTTGTCGACCCTCGTTGATAATCATCGGCTTCCGCCTCTTCTTTGCGACAAGATTATTCCTATCTCAACATAATAAGTTTGAAGACTTAGTAACCATTTTCTCGTTTGTGGGACAATGAGTCTTTGTAATCAGACCCTGTGGTTTCCTTTTAATGGTTTTCCACGTAAGAACTTGTGGCATTATTATTAATTTTTTTCTCTTCTGAGTATGCGCCGAATCTTCGTATCATGCTAGAACGATAATATATTTATTACTCTACTGCGAACATTCAAGCATATAATAAAAAAAAAAACCCCTTGATTTTACAAATTATCCCTTGAAGCATTCATGAGACTTCAATCTATAACCTCTTAATGGTTTGGGCGAATGTCATTGGCCACTTAATTCAAGTTTAATGATTTGAATGTTTATTAAATAAAGCATACAGTGTTGGTTGAAGTTTTCTCTAATAAATTGTAATAGTTTGCAAATCAAATTCAACTCGGATTCCTGTTAAATCGGCCAATTATAACTCTAATTAAAATTTCACAGTGTATAAGGGGATGATTTGAATTAGTGATTCAAGGAATGACTAGTATTAGTGTTGAACTGGTCCACCATATTTTACAAGCACTCATGACCACAAAACTACACTTCCTATAAGGTTGTTTGTATTATCATCAGTTTCAAGAAGCGACGAAAGCAATGGAAGCCATGGATGTTATTTTACTGTGTTATCGTCATATTCTTGTAATATTATGGTTGTATTATCATTCCTGATGTTTTTGATGCCATGGATGTTATTTTACCGTGTTATCGTCGTATTCTTGTAATATTATAGTAATATTATGGTTGTATTCTTATTCTTGATGTTTTTAATACCATGGCTGTTATTTTACTGTGTTATCGTCGGAACAAACCAAGATACTACCGCGGAGTGGAGAATACGATAAAGGAATATTCCAATCAAACCGGGATAATGTAAAAGTGTATTATTTGTATTGACTTTAACAATCTAGTATTTGTCTGTGTTCACTATCTAAGTTTCTAATGTAAAATTCAGAATCTTCGGTGGCTGAGCACTCCACAGTAAGTCCACAAACTATGTAGCAACTTTGCTTCAAATAATAAATATAACTGCCTCGTATAAACTAAAGCACATTGCCTCAACACGAGACTACTTTTTACAGCGAGAACAATTGCTGATTGTTCACATTTAAAATCTTCATCCTTCTCATTCCTTCGCTAAGAATTCATGACATTTTCAAGACCCAAGAAACTTTCAGTGAGGGTGCTTGTTGGCTTGAAGGCTCAATGACAAATGTTATTCATCGACTCACTTCTTTGCGTTGAAAGGATCCCCATCCCAAATATGTCCTTATTGAAGGCTATTGACCACTTATGCTTGATATTGTACAAACTATTCAACCAAACATTGCCATGTAGATTTCCTAAGTCAATCATTGTACATCATGTTTCTTCAAACTCTTCGGAGTTGCATCTACCCAGGCATTTATAAAAAAACTCATTGACTTTCTTGGTGCTCACACCACAATGGCCTTTTAAAGACAATTTCTTGTAAATATGTCATTGGCATAATCTATGTCTGGTGTGCGAAAGACACTCTTCGATGGCTCTAGTCATTGCTTGATCCTGGTCAGTGAATACTGATATCAGATGCTTGTTATCCATTATCCGAATAAATGGTTTAAATAACCACTTGAATGAGTCAACTATTTCGTCTGACAAAAAATCAACTCTAAATAAAACATTCTGTCAGTGGTGATTCACACCGACAATAGGAGCACAAAATAAATTGTATTTATTTAGTCTATAACTTATATTAAATATTATGACATCCTCAAAGCAATCGTAATCGAGCCTGGATATCCCATCACTCCAAAAAATTTTAACAAACTACCAGACTCATCAATCTGGATATCCCATGCAAACATTGTATCCTCAACTTGCCTCTCAGTGAGCAATCATAAAAGATAATTAGCGTCCCCCCATGTTCAATTTTAACTTTTTGATTTCTTTGTATGAAATTATAAGCATCCCTCTTCGTGCAATCAAGGTTTTCCACACCTCCAAATTTTGTAGCCAGAAAAATAAATGCATGTCTTCTTCTAATCCTCGATTGTGTCATAAATCTAAGCACTTCTGCATTGATATCACTTATCTTTCTGCTGGAACACAATAGAAGTTTGTCATCGTCCTTCGCCAAAGGATGGTTATGACTCTCTATAAATTTCTTAATCGACCAGTTATCTTCGACATCAACGACATATCGGATCATGGTTGGAAAACCAGTCATTGTGTCCTTCTTCTGTACTTCACTGTCACATTGTTATTCAATTCTTGCTTGAAACCAGCATCACCACAAATGAAATCATTTGTCTTAATCATTTTTGAATTTGACCAAAAGCCAACGTAGTCTTTCCGCATAATAAATCCAATTTGGTGTGCATATGCACAATATTGTTTATATGCTTCCTTCTTATTATGAATCACTGTGCGAAGCAAACTTTCAACAATTGGATTAATGCACACAGTCACAGGCTAGGGAAAATCCAAATTTTAATATATCTTCATTAGAATGACAAAAATAACGCCTACATAAAACAAATTAATAAATCCAATAAAACTAGTCTGAAAAGATACAGAAATAATACCAAAATACATAATACCACCATAATAATATAGAAATAATGTCATAATAACATAAATGTAGTTCAAAGTCATTAATACAACAATAATACAATAATGCAACCATAATAACACTAAAATAACACTAATTACAATGACAACATAACACTATGAAAATACCAAAATATATGAAATATATTATGGTTGTATTACGACATTATAATAACACAATGTACAGTTCAAAACGACTGTGTTATTTTAGTGTTATTATGATGTTATTATGGTAATATTAAGATAATGTAAGTGATTTTTTCATTCTGGTGATATTTTGTTGTTATTATGATTGTATTATGATTCTAAATCCTTAAGCTAAATATCATGATAATACCTAGCTAACACCACATCCATCCACTAACATAACATTAATGTTGCAGTCAAATCATATAATAATCAAACCAAAATAACTCCGCACCAGTAAATAGAAAGAAATAAGTTCATATGCGAAACGCTTCGGGCCTCAGCTAATAAGCTCAGCTCATTGGCATCATTCACACAATCATTTTGTGATTCCATCAGCATTTCTTGGTCGAGAGAGAAATCCATCGGAAGAACCCTAGTTATTGAATATGATTCTGAATACGAACACAAATGGAAAAAGAAAATATTTCCTGAACACTGAAAGGAATTAAAGCTGAATATTTATGATTTGACGGGATCAAAAATGCCAAAATATACGATTTGGCGGGATCAAAAAGTGACAAATAGGCGCTTTTTGGATATTGGGCGGGGCTTGGGCAGAGTCGTGCTGTAAAAGCAATTTTCGGCTTATTTTTTTGTTGGTGGGCTCATATAATCCTGCTATCGTTTTTTTATTAGCTACCGCAAATAACCCTGCGTGCGGTCTCCAGACTTAATAATTCTTCCTGACATGAATATCATGACACATATATCGATACATATTTTTTTTAACAAAAATGTTCAAACTTTAATTAAAAGTCATCAATAGCTCCAATTTCAGCGAACATATAGTCAAACCAACTAACTCGACAAGACTGATCCAATAACACCAAAATTGGTTCAATCCGAACCAAATCAAGCCACAATCAAACCATTAAATAGTTTTTGAAATCTTTTTGGACATTTTTGGAAGATCACATAAATGCTGAATTGGGTGAGTTTATAATCGAATCGAATATCATAATAAGACAAATCCAACGAGTCAAATATCACTCCATTCAAACTTCGTTATGACACTCAAATGTCCATCAAACGCCGTCCGATCAAGAGAATCTTTCCGGGTCATTCGTTCAAGAGAATTTTTTTGGGGCGTCCGATCAGAGTAGTTCAAATTCTCTCGTTCATTATAGTTGGGACTCTATAAATTGAGCCCTACCTCTCTCATGAAAAGAAAAAGATAGTTTGAAGCTTGAGGAAGAGTTGAAGTCTAACACCACTCATGCAGTCGATGATGGTTGTCGACCACCACCGACCATAGTCAGCCACCACCTGACGATCGTTGTCAATTGCTATCGATCGTCGTCCGTTCTTTGAAACAAATTTATTCACATGTTGACATTGTAACTTAGGAGATCTTGTAATCATTTTCAACTTATAGAACAAGTGATTGCAATTATAATCATTATTTTATAGTAAAAGTTTTCTGCTGAGCCAAACCTCAAGATTTTTTTCTTTACGAATTTTCTACATAAAAACATCTAGTGTCATTATTAGTTATTTTATTTTATTCTCAATATGTGTTATATTCTCTTGCAATACTAAGATGATAATCGATTACTTTATCGTTGAAAATATTCGAACATACATCTAAGCAATAATGCAATTATATTTAACCTTTAATAAGTATGTTTACATATTTAATTTTGATGATTTTTACGGAAAGAAATTGACATTTAAATATGGAAAAAATATTACATCAGTACTACGCACGTAGAGTAACGTGCGTACCCAATGAAATCACGCCACGACACCCTGCGCGACAGAGAAAAAAAACGGCGGAGTAACACGGGGAATATTCCCTCATGTGTTATTGTGTGTTATTCATGTGTTACTGTCTCCTGGGAATATTTCTGGTGTTATAATAACACCAATAACACATGAATAACACACAATAACACATGAATAACACAGACGAGAATATTCCCCCGT
>NEWO01000149.1:411280-478366 GCA_003013225.1 Phalaenopsis aphrodite | reverse complement strand
TTTCCAACAGCTACGAGAAGCGACGAAAGCAATGGAAGCCGGGGAAATGGAGGCGGAGCCGGCGAATGTAAAGACAGCCCACGATGCGCTAGATGAGATTTGTAGAGCGGTGGAGGAGATTGCGGCGAAGATTCTCTTAATTAAGAAGGAAGGCAGGCCCAAATCTGAGCTCCGAGAGCTCAACACCCAAATGGCCCTCTTGTTCATTACCCTCCGTCAGGTTAGGGTTTGTTTTCAATTTTCTGAATCTGTTTTCTGCAACTTTCTTATGGCATTGTTTATTTATGTTTTACTTGCGGCAATTTGGAGAATAATTTCACGGGCTGTTCTTTGAGGAAAAAGTATTAGGTTCTATTTAACTCCTCCTTTGTTTGAAGTTGAATCGAACCATATTGGTGGAAGAAGATCACATTAAAGCTGAAACAGAGAGTGCAAAGGCACCGGTGGACTTCACAACGTTGCAGCTTCATAATTTGATGTACGAGAAGAATCATTACTTGAAAGCCATAAAGACATGCAGAGATTTTAGATCAAAGTATCCTGATATAGAACTTGTCCCGGAAGAAGAGTTCTTCAAAAATGCTCCAGAAGATATTAAAGCAAAAGTTTTGGCAAGTGACCCAGCTCATAATTTGATGCTGAAAAGATTGAATTACGAACTTTTTCAGGTATTTGATCTTTGCATTCTTAAACCTTTATAGTTATTTTATTATCTGTCTATCACACTAAGCAAACATCTTTGTTAATACTTTAGAACTTTCTCCTCAGTCAGATTAGCAGTTCCTTAACTTGTTTCTAGCATGAAATTCTTGAAGCAATCTAAGTATTTCTGAGTTAGATTTAGAGACCATTGACATTATTTACGAGCTAGTTATGTTAACTGAAATAAGTGTTTTTAAGAAATTTATTTCTTCTAGATGGAGGAAACTGCTATTTTCTCCTGTATTCTCTTATTCCCATATCCCTTACTTGCTTCTCTATGTTCCCCATTTTATTGCAACTTCATATAATTGTAATAACAAATATGTCGGCCAAACAATAGGCATAGTACTTAATAATGATTATTGAGATATACACGGCTACTTGATTTTAGGAGATAGAGATATTGATTGGTTAACAAAAAGTGACTAAAGAATGAATGAATTTATGAAAGTAACAAAAAGCTCTTGCTATATGCCCATTTTTTTTGGATGTGGAATCCCAATTCTTTCTTGTTCATGTTTTGAGCAACTTCTTTGATTTTATTGTTGTGGCAAATTGATTGCATACAAGAAAGATGTTTTACATTGTTTCGGCTTATTTATGTTTTTTTTTTTTAATTAAGGCTTAAGATTCATTTTGTTTTCTAGATGAGTTATCACGTTGGATAGTCTTAATTTTAAATTAGAATATGATTTTATCGTTGTAACTCTAATTCCTTAAATATGTTGTGGTGTTTTGCAATTCAACTTCGGATCTAAATTGGATTGAAGAGATGCATTTTTAGCCTTCATTTTTGGTTTATCGATGTAACTGAGTCAAGTTGCTCATGAGTTGACTTGAGTTTAGATTGATAAATTACTTATAAGCTGAGCTCAATAACCAACAAATCAAGCTTGAGCTAGCCACAACTCGAAACATTGGCTTATGAGCTAGTTCATTTAAAATATATTAATATAAACTACAGCTAAAATATGTTAGAGTTCAAGATTTTAAGTACAAAATTTCTAAAATATTCAAAAGCTATATTTCACTTTTTATCTTAGGTGTTTTTATTATTTTTTTCTCTAAAAATTTAATTTTTATCATTTAATTATAATAAATATTTGAATGAAAATTATTTTATTTCTTTCCTTATAAGTAAACCATCTCATCAACCAATTTAAATTTGTGGAATTAAACTCAAGCTCAAATTCAATTAATTAATCAAGCTCAAGTTCAAGTTGAGGACGACTCAAATTTGGCTCGACTCATTTACTCTCAATTGGGAATTCTCTCCCCTATAAGGTTTTTTCTTGCTTCATTCTTTTTTATGTCAATGTCTTCTTTACTATGAGCCTTGCGTTCAAATGAGGATATCTCTTTTCCTCATTTGTCTCTCTTATATGTCAATACATAAGATAGCAAATGCTTTTGTCCACGACACAATGTAATCATACATTTCAACAATACAAAATGTTGTGCGCCATGGTGCATGGAGATGCACAACACACCCTCGGCTCCATCTGTATTGTGTGCCACAACACATCAAAATGGCACACATACTATCTATGTCATGCACACTATTCAACACATTATTTTGGTGTATTGATTTTATTATGAAGTTTAATAGTTTAGCAATTTCAATGATTTTTAATTGCAACTCGATAGCAAAAAAAGCAGCAGTATGAATTATGATCCCCTTAATGATATAGTTTATTTGCAATACAATATTGCCTTGATTTGTAGATATAATTATCATGATGTTTTTGATCCTATCCATTTAAATGATATAGATGATGCTAATGAGTGATTTGCATGAAGAAAGAATGATGTGTTAGAATAAAAAATGAATAAGTTTTTGTTGATGAAGATTTGACATAGAATATTGCTACAAAGGCCACTGATATTTATGAAAGAAGCTGTCATAATCAAAAGCTTTCTAAGGACAGAGAATAAATCTTTATCTAGGCTTAATATTATCACAAGTGGAACCGGAGATAATGAGGGTGATGAAGATGATTATGATTTAAGAGAAAATGAAGATGTTGATAAAGGAAATGTTGTTTTTTTTTTGTCTTATTATGTTTATTATTTTTTTGATGAGTACTTTAATATTTTATGAAAATATTAGACTTGCAAAAAATTTAATATATATTAAATAACTATTTTTATTGTTTTTATTACCATGATATATTATCTTTTAATTTAGTAATATTTTATTTATTTTTAATTTTTTAATATTTTGTGTCATGGTTAAAATGGAGTGCACTATGTTATGTGTTGTGTTATATGGAGGTCTTCTGTATTGTGGTGCACCATTCATCATTGACAAGTATAAATGTAATACACTTCTTTCTCTATTATTCTCATAGTGTCTTTTGTCTTCTTTCTAGTTTATTAAAAAGATTTTATGTTCTTTTAATTTAAATTTTATTTTAGATATTTTAGTAGTTCATTTTATCTAGCCTCTCATGATTCTCATAGTTCTTGGCTTGTGCTTTTTTAGCCTCTGCAAAGACATGGTCGTTAATCTAAAAGTAGAGTTCATTGTTTTTTATTTAGAAGCCACTATCATTGTTGTCTAAAGAAACTGCATTTGCCCTTATTAAGAGAAGCCACAATCACCATTATCTAGAAGATGCTGCGAGTTCATGTCATTTGTAAGCAGTGAGCTTGGGAGATTTTGATGCTAGAAGGAAGAAAGGGTATTCCAAACATGTAGAAGAAGCACACCAATAAAAACCCATAAGCCAACTAAAGAATCTCATTCATATTCCAATTTGCATGTTTTCGGTGCACTCCCTTTTCTAAACTATAATGATTTATTTTCTTTCTTTCTTTCTTGTATTTTTTTTTTTTTTTGCATTTTTTTTTCTTCGATATACTTGGATTTGTTGTTGGTTAATTGTTAGTTTTGGTATATCTAATTTGTTTTAATACTAGATATATTATCTTACTATATCGTTATTGTTATTCTTGTTATTTGACATGTAGAGCTATCATCTAAATGTAAGTCATATTATTACATTCATTTAGCTAAATGAAATAGAAATGGCTTAATTTAGGTTCGAAACTAATTTGGAAACATTTGTATTGGTGCTGGAAAATAATAGAAGTTATGTCAAATATATTTTTTTTGTGGTAAAGTTACAAATGGAGAAATTTTTTGTCACTTACAACATGCTGTTGGGAGTTATATAAATGCTAATATGGTAGTTGCCTTCATTATGTGAATGATAAAATTCAAGAGTCTATGGACAAGGAGCTAAAATTTTATTAGTGAAGTGTACATGATATTTAGAAAAGGTTACAAATACACACAACAATTTTTGTAATCTTTACAGAAGATCATTTTAAGTATGATTGTTTGCTAATGGCTGGTTTTTGGGTATCTCGTAATGAAAATGAATTTAATATTCTTTTTATAATTTGTTAAGTGGAATCATATTTATAAAGTTAATTGATGCTATATTTTATGCAAATTATGGAATAAAATTTGTTCTAAGTCTTGAGTAATTATCTAAGGATTGGACCATAGTGTTCTTCAAATTGTAATTGATAATGTCTTAGAGGATATTTTGGTTGGTAAGTCACTGCATCACATCATATTACTTGTTTGGCAACTTTTATGTATTTCTTGGTGAGCATTGTGTTTCTTTTTATAAGGAGGTTTTTGTATTTCATTTCATTTGCTGCATATTGTTTGGACTTGATCGTGGAAGATATTTTCAATATTCACAAATTAGGAGATGATTTAAGAGAAATATGGCTTTGCTTCTTTTCATTTATTTAAGGCCACAATTACTTGTTTTGTCATTGCTATTTTTATGTATGATGATTATTTTGAGGAAGATTATTTTAAGGATGATATATGAGGGACTTCTCAAAAAATATTTTTGCTGTTTTGAACCTCAGCTTCAATGTTAGCATTTTAACCTGATATTACGCATTGTTATAACCATGTTGTTTTATTTGCAAATGTAGTTTTTTATTTTTTATCTTGATAAATTATCTCACAATTTAACATCCTTTTATTAATCTTAAGTATGTTAAAGCAATTTATGTTCTATTTATATGGCATTATTAGTTTTTTTATCAGGATATTTTTTAAAATATTGAATTATCAATCATTAGTAATAATTTTAATGTTTTACTCTAATTTTAAAATTGCGGGCTATTGCAATGTGTCATGTGCCCATTGCTTCACGATGAACTACCTTTGTTGGCAAGTCTGGATTCTCCTCCGAAACCAGATTTATTTTTCATGTTGTTGTCTTATCTTGTCTCAAATTTCACTGTCGTAGCTGTGATTCATCATACAAGAAAGTTATTTACTAATAAAATTTCATTTCTGTCCACTTCAGTATTACAATGAAAGCTTATTCAACTTACAAGCCATTACATTTTCTCCTTTTTCACTCGCATCCCTATAAGCTTCACCGATCAGTCCCTCAAGGTCTCAAAGTTTCTCTTTTCAATGTGACCCTTTATGCCTCTGGCTAATTTCCTGATTCCAAACCGTCCAAGGCATGCCTCCTGATTTCTTTCAATGATTAGCCCACAACTTATTTTTGAAGAGCGCAAACCTCTTTTGTTTCCCCCTTTCTAGTTCACGCTCAAGTCTTTCTACACCAAAGTAACAATCAATGATAGATTTTATTTTCATCTATTACACTAACATTTGCTATCGCTGTTTTCTTTTCTCTGCACTCGCTCTATGTCTACCTTCCTATGTTGTGCTTGCACCTCATTTCGTGCACTTCTCACAGCCACAAAATTCATATTTTGCATCTTATGATTGTATTCTCGATGTTTATACTTTCTCTCCTACATCATGAGGAAGCTTCCGTGTAATATCCAGTTCACTTACTTTATATTTTAATGTTAGTATAATACTTTTTTTGCACAATTTGTTGATTTTGAGGCTTATACTTGAAAACGTTTTGAGGCTTAAGCCTATTTTTACGAATAGAAAACACCTCGATAGCCAATTGCATTATTTTAAAATATTATATCTTGGAATTGATTAAACAACGCGTTCTACTTTTCTTATTTAATTTATTTTTTTTTTCCTTCCAATTTCATGGTATAAATCTGCACATTGAATTATCTATTTTTTAATTTATTAATTGAAAATAAATTTATAATATTTTAAGGGCTTAGATGCTTTTCATATGTTGACTTCATTCATCAATGATTGCCTTCTGAAGCAGATTCAAAGAGAAATGTGGCACTATGAGTTCTTAGCTTTGCATATGCAGAATTTCTTTATCATGATTTCTTTAATCCTTTCAAAATATCACTTTCTTAAAAATTTGATGATAAACTTAGTGTCCAAATATTTGTTCATTGGAAAGAGGAAAGTGCCAACATAATCCCCTGACCGTTTACATGGAGCTATTTTAGTTTCAAGAGTTTATAAAAATTCCAAATTAATCCCCAAGCTTTTTAAATTGGAGCTGAAATAATTTTTTAGGGGTACTATTTTATCAGCTCATATTAAAAGATTATGTAGACTAAATTGACACTTTTATGGACTCCGAGATTAAAAATGACCCCTACAAAGAATTAGGAGACTATTTTGACAGTTTTTCTTATCGGTGCTTATTATTTATGTCATTTCTTTACTTTATTATGATGCATGTAGTTTGTCCTCCGTAATAAGCAACATTGGTCTTTTTGAAGAGAAAAGAGTTGTGCAAGCTTCATGAGAAATTGGAGCTACACAAAAAAGGCCTCGTGGAGACCATAGGAAGCCGAAAAAAATTCCTTTCAAGCCTACCGTCGCATCTGAAATCCTTGAAGAAGGCAACGTTACCTGTGCAGCAGCAGCTAGGGATTTTGCATACCAAGAAGCTAAAGCAGCATTATGCAGCTGAGCTACTTCCACCTCCTCTTTATATTGTCTACTCACAATTAACGGCTCAGAAGGAAGCTTTTGGTGAGAAGATTGAGATGGAGATCACGGGAAGTGTAAAAGATGCTCAAACTTTTTCTCAGCAGCAAGCAAGCAAGGAAAATGGTAATTTCTTGGTAGTGTGAGAGTTGTATGAATATGATTTTTGTTTCATTCACCCTTGAGATTACGAGATAACTTAAAGTTGAAATAATTCAAAAGAGAGGAACTAATTTATTAGTTTTTCATTTGGAATCACTTTTGATTTTTATTTATTGATTTATTTTGTTTTATGTATGTTTTGAATTAAAACAAAACATGTTTAGTATAACATAATTTGCTTGATTATTTTTAAAAATACTCAAAATAACTTTTAGATATTTTGAGTGTTTTTAAAAATAAAAATATTTAGAAAATGCAGTAAACAAGCATGTTTTTATATGCATAATTCTTCTATATTTACATAAATTTTTACATATATGCCATCTTCTTTATGCATGAAAAGGTGTATTTCGATTTTTTTAAAGTTAAAATAGTGTAGTTTTGATGCGTTATGAAAGTTTTGGGTGACATAAATATAAATAAACAAAATTTTTGTGTTAGATATGTAAATGTATAAGAATTGGGTGGTATGTATGTAAATACCCCCAAAACAAAAAAGCAAACAATTAAAGTGATCCCAAACAAGTCCTTAGTTTTTCTTATACGAACAGCTAATCCATTTGATGAATCTTTCAGAATTCCATGACAGCATAGTTGTGTGATTCAGGTACGCCGTCAAATATGGAAAACATTAGGTTGGAGGATGATGCACCTGATGAAGAGGATGATGTTCAGAGAAGAAGAAAGAGGCCAAAGAAGAACCTTCCTAAAGACAATGGCGATCAAGGAGGAATCCTCCAAACTCATCCTCTCAAAGTTATTGTCCATGTTTTTGAAGATGAAGATCTTCAGGCTAAACCTCTGAAGTTGATGTCACTGAAGTTTGAGTATTTGATAAAGTTGAATGTTGTATGTGTTGGAGTTGAAGATCAAGAGCAACTTTCTGATGAAAATATTTTGTGCAATCTTTTTCCCAATGACACTGGCACTGAACTTCCTCATCAGGTTAGCTACCCCCGCCTTTTTTCTCAATATTTATGGAGAAATTGGTTAAACCTATGTAACTGAATACTGGATTTTAACTGTCAAGTAGAATTGCTGAGGCCACAACATGCCTCATATAATCTCTAGGATAATTATCTTATATTTGCTGTTTATGGTTATGTATTTTTGTACTTAAAAAAATTAAAATTTTTATTTATCATTGGTATAAATTGAAGTTTTCATGATTTAACAATATGTATGTTCTATTTTTTATGTTTTTATGTTTGAATTATAAATAAGTCTGCATAATTAAAAAAATTATGTTATTAAATAATTTTAGTAGATTTATGCTTTATTATTATGATGAATTTTATTAAATTTTGTTAGGAGAATTAATTGGTGGTTGTTAATTAATAATTTTGTCACTTGCCTTAATGTTACTTGAATTTATTTGTTTACCATATACATGTAAGGCTCAAATGCTTGTTTGGTTGTTGGAGCTCTGTTGCCAAGCAAATTATTTATTTTTGGGGCATTTGCATGCATAACATCCAATTCCCATGTATTTACATATCTACCACTTAAACTTTACATTTTATATTTATGTCGCCCAAATTTTTTCATATCACATAAAAATAATAAGGCTTTGTTGTTGTTGTTATTGTTGTTGTACATAAAAATATCATTATTTTAATTTTTAAGAAGTAAAATACACTTTTTTCTACATCATTATTTTATACATGCATGTACATATGTCAATACATATGAATTGAGTAATATGTATGTAACTCTTTATTTTATGCATGAGTTTATGCATGGGTGGTCAGTTGTGGCCAGTTTTGGGTCAAAAAATTTTTGTAGTTTCGAAGATCAATTTGAACTTCAAGCTGATTCATCTCTAGTTTTTTTTTTCGTGAAAGATTTACGTACATATCACTCAATTCTTATGTATTTACATATCTAACACCTAAACAATTCTTATGTATTTACATATCTAACCCCTAAACTTCAATTTTTAGATATAAGCCACCTTACCTGTGCATGAAATGCATATTTTACCTTTTTTAGGTTAAAATAATGGCATTTTTTATGTGATATGATTTTTAAAATTGAAAATAAATGCAAATGGCATTTTCATTATTATAAAAACTTTTGCCTTCTCTTGTGACAACAATTTTGCATTTTTATGCAGACAGCTAAGCTATATGCCGGAGATTTTTTGTTATTCGGTGATAGAAGTAGTTCTAGACCATATATGTGGGCGCAGCATTTAGCTGGAATGGATTTCTTGCCCGAGCTTCCTCCACTTCAACGACGCAGTGAGGATCTGAAAAATGAACTGAGAAGTGCCAATATATCTTCTGGACTCTCTCTTTATCGACACGAAAACCGAGTTCAGACTGTTTTGCAAAGGATTCGCTCTCGAAAAAAGGCTCAATTGGCTCTTATGTGAGTCACTGCTCTGTTAGTTTTTAGTCCCGAGTCATTAACACAAG
Organism: Phalaenopsis aphrodite; assembly: GCA_003013225.1. Taxonomy (NCBI): domain Eukaryota; kingdom Viridiplantae; phylum Streptophyta; class Magnoliopsida; order Asparagales; family Orchidaceae; genus Phalaenopsis; species Phalaenopsis aphrodite. The sequence goes on along the minus strand of NEWO01000149.1, from coordinate 469,207 downwards.
GAAATGAACCACCTTTTTTTTTGTTCTCAGATTTAGAGTGAGTATTAAAGCAGTTTACAGGGAGAGAGACCATCAACTATTGAATTTTTATGGAATTTTAGTTCATTTTAGATTGTGATTTTATAGGTTTATATTGTTTTGACTGCCATGGTTTCCCATGAATAGATTTTATGTAAATTTACGTACATACATTACAATTCTTATGTATTTACATATCTAACACCAAAAGTTTGATATTTAACACTTATAACAAGTTGGTGTCATAAGCTTATGCACTAAAAGGTGTATTTCACTTTTAAATTGCAGTAATCTTGGTACTTTTGTTGTGATGTTAAAGATTTGAGTGATATGCATGTCAATATATTTATTTTTGTCCCCGCACATACACTCAAAGGCCTGCGCAAGACATATGCCAGACTTTGAACTTAGGACCTTTTGGGGCTAAAAAATAAAACTTTCAACTTTTAGGCCGAGGTGGCTTGCATGATATACATGCAAATATGAATGTTTTAAGTGTTATATATGTAAATATATAACACTTATGTGGTTTGTATGTAAAAGCCCCTATATTTTGGTGCGTTTATTTCATGATTGTCATATTTGAAGGTTTGAGGTCCTCTTTTGGCTGCAGGGAGCAGCTCAATTTCTTGGTGAAGCTCAAATGGCCATCGCTGGATACCAAAAATGTCCCCTGGGCTTCGCACACCCCTCTTTGTAGTTTGCAACAATGGTCGCCCGTAAAACATGTCGCCGACTCCTCATTATCTTCTATTACTGCTGATAAAGTTGCAGCTTCTGCAGACCCCGAGCTGGACGGTAGATCAGCTCCTCCATGGGAAGTAGAGAGCGCAAGAGAAGATGGTGAACTTCCAATGGCTTTACCAGCTACAATTGTACTACTGGCAGATGACTCAAGCACAAAGATTTCCAATGAATCTTCTGACCTCGACATTTCTCGAAGCCTGACTTTGATTTCGAAGAACATCACGCCTCCGAAGATGCTCAAATCCTCAAGTTTCGGCCGGCATGAAGACGATGTGGATCTCATACTTGACTATGAGAGTGATGCGGACGAGAAAATGTGCGTCGAATCGGAAACTGAGATTATTGGTTTCATCGACGAACCATGGGTCGACCATGCTGCGAGTGAGTTCCATCTAGTTCTATGTAGACAGGATGGAGAGGAGCAGAAGATGAAGTTGGAAGCTACGGTATTTTCTGCTCTTTATCTTCTGTTTGTTCTGCTTTTATGCTGTTAAAAAAAAGGCAAAAAAAATTGGACTTTGAAATTTTCAGGTGAAGATCGGTATAGAATATCCTCTCAGAGCCCCGTTTTTTGGTCTGCGAATCTCATCGAATGGTTCTAAAGATAGCTTTGAATGCTACAATGAACTTCGTGCCATGGAGTCTGAGGTTTGTCATAATCGATCACTACGGATGAATTTTCTTGCTATTAGATTTGTTTTCAGATTAGTGCAATTAGGTATGTAAGCGAGTTGAGTAGAGCTCGAGTCAGCATGAAACTTAAGGCTTAATTCTATGAGTTTGACCCCGCTTGCTTATTGCCAAGGAGATAAAATAAGAATTGAGCTTCTAAGAGAGAAATAATAAAAAATCAACTGATATAAAGTATAAAATATTATTTCTGAAATATTTTTAATAGTTTAAGAATAAATACTTGAATTTTAATATATTTTGATTGGCTCTTGAGCTAACTAGTCGAGTCCAGGCTGGCTTGTTAGCTCATCGAACTCAGCTCACGGGTCACTTTTCGAGTTGAGCCAATTCACGAGTCTACTTGGCTCTGCTAAGAACTTCATCTAATCGCTGAAAAGCCATCTTGATCCTGCTTTTGAGGTCTTACTAATCCTTTCCTTTCAGGTGAATTTTCATATTCTCAAAATATTGCCGGTGGAGAGTGAAAATTACGTATTGGCTCACCAACTTCGTTGCTTGGCCATGCTTTTTGATTTGCATTTCGGTACAGGAAGTGAAAAAAGGAAGGGTAGTTCTGCTAATGCTAATCTACCTGCACGGCTTGCAAGGGGTAGGGATCGCAGAAGGATGCTTTCTTGGGTTGGCGTTGGATGTACAAATGAATTTTCTTTGGGGCATTGATAAAATGCACCACCCAATTCCTATGTTTACATATCTTAACTTTTAAGCTTTATTTCTTTTTACTTTTTGTTTTATTTATTTATTTTTTGCTTAATATATATTACTCAGGCAAAATCAAACATTAATACAAAATATTTTAGCATAGATAAAAGTCCAATTATGGCAAACTTAAACATAATCAAAAGCTCTTGCAAGCCTCATGCCACTACTACATAGAGATAACATCCCTCATAGTTATGTGATCAAATTTATATTTATTTTATGCTCTAAGAATATTATATACAACTTGCATTAAAATTGCTACGTCGAACAACACTCAATTATCAAATAAAATTATGAAAGAAGTAAAATGTGACTCATTAACAAGTGACCTTATGATGGGGACTCTCATGGTTTCGCTCTCAACTAAGGGTGTAAACAAGTCGAGATGAGCTCAAGTTACCGTTGGCTTAAGCTTGACCTTGATTAATACTCTCGAATTTTAGTATAAGTCTAGGAGTTTGAGCTGACTCATGAGCCAATTTTTATATTATAAAAGATATAAAATAATATTAATATAAGGTGTAATAATAACTCATAAATATAAAAAGTAATTAGAAGATTTATATTAAGAGAACACTTAATATAAATCACAAAATATTATTTTTTTTAATATTTTTAATACTTTAAAGATAAAAACTTTAAATTTAATATATTTTTAGTACATTATATATCAAAATTATTCTAAATGTGCCCGCTCGAGAGCTATTGGGTCGAGTCCCGGTTAACTTGTGCTTCGCTTGTTAGCTCATCGAGCTCAATTCACAAGTTACTTATCGAGCCGGCTCACCAACATCGAGCTCAATTCACGGGCCACTTATCGGGCCGGTGCACTAATCAGCTGGACTCACTTAAACCCCTACTCAGCCTCTATGATTTTCACAACTTAATTTTAAATATATGCTGGCAATACAGGCCGACAGAAAATAATATTAAGTTAATGTATTGTTATTATAAAATGATAAATATAAAAAGTAATTAAGAGAAATAATAAGAAATCACTTAATATAAAATATAAAATATTATTTTTTAATAACTTTTAATACTTTAACAATAAAGTTTTCAAATTTGACCTTATTTAACTATATTTTATAATAAAATTATTTTAGTCGTGCCCGCACACGAACTAATGCCTCGAGTGTGGGCTAACTTAACATTTTGCTTGTTAGCTCATCGAGCTCAACTCAAGAACAGCTTATCGAGCCGGCTCACTACTTAGCTTGACTCACTTACATCCCCACTCGGCCACCATGATTTTCGCAACTTAATTATGAATATAGGCCCACAATTAGAGATACATCTCAACCAATTCGAAGTCAAACACAGGCACAGCTCCTTCCTCCTCACAACCAACCCTCCATTATTCTGAAATCACATGTTCTGCTTTTATAATTCAAAGCATTACGGAAGAAATATTAAAAAAATAAAATAAAAGGCTTTTCTGGAAGCATTCTGGAGTGCCAGCTGTCCGCTATAGTTGTAGTTGTACCAACCTTATCGTGAGCGATACCTTTAAATAATAAGTGATCTTATCCTGTTGTCACGACCCCACTTATTGGGTCCAGAACATAAAGTTGTACCCGCGGGATTTTGTAACCCTTATTTTGTCGTTTTCTTAAAATGAAGCCGCGCCTTCTTTTTTTCTTTTGCTATATTTGGCAATGGCAATGGAAGAAATAAATGTCGGCATATTTATTCGGAGCTGAAAATTCAAAGTACAATTATTGATTTTTTTTCCTAAAGAAGAAAGTGCAATTATTAAAATTACAAAGGACCAATGACTTGCATGCAATTCCCATGGTGGAATCAAATATAATATAAATAATTTTGGTTAGAATTGTTTTTTTTTTTATAATTTAAATATTACTAATTTATTAATCATTTAATTATGAGATTAGTGTTTAATTAATCAAATAAAGTATAAATTGTATTTATTTGACTAGATTTGAGTCTAATTATCTCAATATTTGCATACATATTGTGTTTCTTTTACATTTGTATGATTAGTTGAGGTTTGTTTGCTTTCTTGATGGTTCTCGTGCAGACGTTTGATAAATATGCCTCATAATGCTTGAGAAGCAATTAAACAGGCAAGGATGATAACTATACAATAGAGGCGCCGGGCTAAAATAGCATGATCTAAACTAGTCATCCAATGAATCATCTGACTTAACCTCGGCCGGAGCGATCGCCATGCGACCGCTTGATCAAGTTGACTGACTCACAATATTGGCAGATCCAATCCGGGGATCACACTTACGGTTCTAGCTATCCAAGCTTCTTTCAAGGAAGTTCGATCACAACTAGTCAACCAACCGACTTTACCTCGACAGGAGTAATCACCAAGTGGTCGGTCGCCCCTGTCAACCAAACTCAAATAGCCAATCCACTAACAACAGTTGTATTACACTTAAATGACACACAAGCCTACTATTAAATTAGCACATTAATTGCTTTAAGGATGGTTTCAATAATCGTTCCAATTTTTATGTATTTGTACGAATACATCCATATATAAAAGAGGAGGGGTGGAAATGAATAAAGGGATTTTTTCCCCAGACTCCTCTTTTTAGAATTCTTCGCCTGCTCTACTCTCTCTTAATATCCTTCTCTCATGCTCCAACTCTCGAGGCGTGTTTTATCTGAATGACATTTTAGAATTCAACAACAATATATGCTGATCGTTTATTTTCTTTGAGAAACTAAACAAACAAATTTATTTGAGTTGAAAATACCATTGTCTTTATATATATATATATATGAAATCTTAAATGGATGTATTATAGAATATTTCATTTATTGGGCTAATTAAAAAATAAAATATCTTAGCTCAAGCTAAATTACTATTTCTCTACATTAGATTTTAATTTCATTGCTTTTGTGAATAAAATTAATATTCTATTTAATTTTCTTTCCTACAAACTTAGATTTATAAAATCTTAACAAGTAACTTTTGATAAGTTATAAAATGTATCATGATAGTTATATTAACATAGAAAATAAAATTTTATCATATATTTTATATCAAAGATATTTATATATTTATATCATAAATATTTATATATTTTATACCATAGAAAAAGAGAGATTATACAGAGAGAAACTTAAACAATATGATATTCTACCTCATAAATCCTACTACTTGTTCTATATACTCAACTTTTAACATATTAGTTGATATTTATAGATGTAAATTTCCATGCAATAAAAATACATAAGCGATGAATGAAAAATGAAAAAAAAAGTATGGGTGTTTCTTTTGGTTTACTCTATATGCATTTAAGCGGAGGTATTAAAAACTTATGCACCTATATGTTCATTATATTTATGTATGATGTGCCTAAATAGATGTTGACAAGTTATGACATACATGAAAGTTCGTATATAATAGGAAAAAAAAGTTACATCTAAAGTTCTGATGCAAAACTTTATCATGACTCAATGCACATACGTCCCGATTCTACTAAATCACCAAAGTTTAAATAGTTTAATGCATGATGGGGCCTGACTGTACACGTGACGCATCGTAATTAGAGTCCCGATGTCGTTTTACATCAGGACTCCTAATGTAATATATTTTTTGTATAATAGACTAGGGAGGTATATGAATAAGTGCAAATATAGAAATTTTGAGAGATTAGCGGCAAATACAAATTTTAAATATTCTAAATGAAAAAAAACAATATTTTTATTATGTACACAAATTTTCATTGTGACACTTGATAAACATTACATATAACATGATTTTGTATTATGTTAATTTATATAAAATAAATCTTACTTTTCCTTTCATTATAGTATTTGTTAATTTAATTAATTGTTAACCCCTTACATTTTTAGGTAGTAATTTTCATTTTAGCCCCACATTAATCTAAACATTGCACGACATTTTTCAAAATGTTAGATTATTATACTATTTTGTTAAGACAACTTGTTATTATTTGTCAAAGGGGGCTTCTATTTTCATGGTTAAGACTTTGCAATTAAATAAAAAAATATAAGTTTATAACAACTTCTTAACGCCCTGACTACTCATTTGCAATAAAAAAAATGTGCATATAATATTATGAATTTATGGTGTTATAATATGTTATGTATGAAATTAATTTAAGCAAAAAGCGGAATATTGGTATGGTATGTGCGCATGTTCATGTTCCACTCTTATATTGTTTAAGCCAAGTGTGAAACATTGACTAAATATCCATCTTTGGCTTAGAAATATTTAAAAGTAGCGCATGTTAGCCATGTTGACTTGTTAATAAAAAAAAACTATGTAAAATGTTTAAGTATGTTTATGAGTTTAAAAGCAAGATGTGTTTATGATTTTATTTGTATATTTTATGGAGGTCTGAGGTCATCATTTTGTGCTCATTTAAAAAAAAAGTCATCTCTATTTTACCTTTTTTTTTTCTATTTATAACACTAAGAAATTTTTATATCTATTGAATCTGAGATTGTCTTTGGAATCACACCGAAATAATAGATCTTGGGACAGGAGGAAGAGAGAAAGAGGAGTGCTCAAATGAGTAGTTAAATGAGGGAAGAGTTGTGTTTCCCTATTAAAATAGGGCATGTACAAGTTAGTCAAGGTATTATACCCCTGTGATCGAGGGATTTACTGTTCTTCGACTCGATCATCTGGGCCTATGAGATGAGACCATTGATACTGTCAGTTGTTCTGTTGGATAGGGACCACTAGTCGGTTGACTCTTCAGGTAAAAATGATTGACTGGATTACGAAGATAGTTGATATTAGCTGGCAGATGAACTGATTCGGTCGTCAGCCCTCAATTCTTGCGGAGGGAATTCTTACCAGTTGAGTAAAACTAGACCATTAGAAAGAGGTTAAGTACCAAAACTCAACAGGTAGTTCACCCGTTGGGAGGGAAGATCTTGTTGAACGTGGTTGAGGCTTGTGACTCCATGATGTCCCAAGAGAACCCTTGGTTGTCTCTGGGATTAGGATGTCATTTGGGTGTGCATTGTTGAATCAGTTCTTGGAATCTTTGGCTGACGTGAGCCAGACTGTCTTCTGGGCTATTGGGTCATCTTTGCCACATCATTTTTCTTAAATCGTTGGAATGCTTTGAGATTCCCACAAACACATTTATGTGTACAATATCACATAAACAATCATCATTTTAACTTCTAAAATATGAAATACACATTTTCATGCTTAGATAAGTTGTATGTGTGTAAAGTTTGAAGTTAGGTACAACTATATATGTAAATACATAGGGATTGATTGGTAATCATCTTTCGAAAAAAATTGCATTTCTATACAATCATTAATGTAGTTATATTTGTAAGTGTTTATGTTTAGATGCATGTGTGTGATTAGATTGCATATATTCATGTGGATGTAAGTACACATACCTGGTCACATGTACATTCCATAATTTATAAGATTTCAAGTAAATAGAATATATGAACAACTCATGTTTATCTCGATAAGTTAACATGTTGAATACACAATTTTACTTATTTGCTTAATGAGGCGAGTCGTACAAAATATTAGCTTGCTCTAGCTTGAGTGATATACTACCCTTTATAGAATGAACATTTGAAGAGAATCATGAAGATTTGATGTGATCATGTGATTAATGATTCAAATCAAGCATAAATATGGAAGACATGTGGATGATAAAATTTTCATGATTTTTTTAGATTACAAAGTGTGGCACATTTAAAGTTATTTACTTTAATTGTTACTAATCAATTAATCATTTTAATAAATTATTACTTAATTAAAAAATATTTAATTTAGGAGAGTCATTTTGCACCTCAATCTTTGTAATGAATGAACCCAATATTGTTATCAACAAAAAGGAAGATACTAATGACTATTCATGCCCATAATATTTTGAGTATATTTTGATGACAACATATATATGATTGAATGCTTTAATAATTCAATATGTGATTATAAATTCAATAGAATGGAATGCTTGCAATGATGAAATTGTTAAAATATGAGTCATGACAAGTGGCCACACAAAGTTTGAGATTATATGGATAATATACCTAGGATTAATATTAAGGATTTTATCTTTGCTCTTTTAATCTTTTTTATTACAATTTTATTTCTAAAAGTTTGTAATTTTAAAATGTCTAATTTCATGACTTCATAAAATACTTGTTGTTTGAAAATCCTCTAAAGCTAATTTAGAACATTTTGGTAGTTATATACAAAAGTATAAGGGAATTAGTTTTTTTAAACTCTTAAATTTAAGATAGTGCTCATAATTTTGACTATACATATAATTTTAATTTCACATATGATTATAAATTACATAATTGACACATTTTGCATATAATTTGATGAATAATATTAACTAGAGAATGGATGTTATAAAGTCACTTTAGCCATGATGATAGCATTGAAAGTAAAAATTTTTCAACTTTTACCTAACTAACGATATCTTGATCAAAAGAAATTTCTAGATATTTTTATATGACCATACATACAATCAAATATCATATATAATCATCCAAAACCAAAATTTTAGGTTCTAACTTGCCAAATTATTTTGCAATTTAATTATAGTCATTTGGAGGCCTTATAAACTAATGCAGGTTTCATAAATATTTCTTGGATTGAATCATTTGAGAGTTAGATAATTTCACTGATATATCCCTTCATTCTTCTTATTCAAACCTTTATTCTTCAAGATATCAATAATTAAAGTCACATCCTAGATCAAAACTAGTGCATGAGCCATCAAGCTTCATAAGCAAGTGACATTGCTGAGGAGTCGTCCCTTTCTAATTGACTAAAGTGTTTTAAAAAGGTTGTTTTCATTTTTGAATTTGATTATCAAATTTTGGCTTTGCTAAAAATCTTGGAAAACTCTTTTGTTTTTCATTGTTATTGTAATTTTAGTGTCATATAACACTCACCTAAAAAGTTAGCGTGATGGTTTGACATTTTCTCTATTGATTCAAGGAATGAAAGCGCTTGTCTATAGTGGCCAGAGAATAGTAAAATCTTAATTTAAGTGGAATTTATATGCTAATATATGCTAGTTGGGACAAACCATACAAAGTTATTTTGTTATTTCCTTAAATTAATTTTCTAAAGGTTATGATTATACTTCTTTTGACCTTTTAAGAAGAACTTGTAATCTTAATACGAACCCTAACGAAAGTTAAATAATTTCTAAAAGGATTAAGTGTGCCCACATTTAGTGGGTTCCAATTTTATAGGCATTCTTAAATATACTACTAGGATTCCAACAATACGATGGAATTTTAATAAATTAATTCATAAAGGCAATTTATGAAAGTCTTCATTCAGAGGGAAAAAAATCTAAACCATTGTTTTCAAGAGAAAAAAAGAATTACAGTACTATCATTAAAATTAAAATTTTATTTTACTCGCAAAAGCGCTTCTAAATGAAGAATAATCACAAGCAAGGGAGGGTATCTTTGAGTTTTCTTTTAGTTTCTGCATTTTTTTTAACAATTAAAAGAAGGACATCATAATACGAACATCTCCTAATTACAGTTCTCACCTGAGCAAGATCTTAAAGTTTGTTACCTTCAGTAGATTTTTCACTGTAATTACCACTTCATCCTATTACTTATAAAAAATATGTAGAAAAAATGATTGTTGAATAGTAAGGAGCCTCTTCTACTTAAGATTGGTGGTATGCATGAGAGAAGTGAAATAAATGTTGGAGGAATTCTAAGGAAGATGAGTTAAAGTAAGAGATTCACTACCAAGAGAGTTTGCCCAGATGCATGTGCAACAAGTAGGAATGGAAGGAAATAAATTTGAAAAAAAAAACTTTTATTGCAGACTAAAGAAAAAAAAAAGATACGATAGAAGATTTCATTGGTATTTCAAAGTTTCCAAGAAGAGGGTCATACAAAGTAGAAGTTTGAACAAGCTTGAGACATGTTTCTAGGGTTTAGGATGTGGTGATTTAATGAGTCACAAGAAGTTCCTATAGCAATTATTGTAGCAAACTTTGAGACAAAAGAGAATCTTTTACAAAGCTTGGTGTGTGGGAGATCCATCATCGTGGCAAAGAAAGAGACAACATGGCTAACCCATAACATCTCAAAAGTACTTAAATTCTACTTTAGACAAATAAAAACTTTAAAAGAATGTAAAAATCACGTTCTCAACGACCACAAAAGGTTTTGATTATTGGAGAAAATTGATTGATTCATCCAATTGAATTTGTACAAAAAAATGTGTCAGCTTTAATCGTGAGGAGATCCGGTGATCCAGAAGAAAGAGAAACAAAGGAGGGCCCGCCAACAAAAGATTTTGAAGCCTACTTTTTCGACCGAGTGCAACTGTCCAAGCCAAAGCTAATAAGGCTAAAACCTTTTGAACTGCGAGACCGACCAAAGACAACAAAAAAGATATAAGAACGAGCCGATCCAGAGAAAATTCGATTCATTGACATCTCCAATCATCCTATAGGCATCCAAAGGCCTCTCATCTGGGGTCAAGAATCAATAATATGACCATATCAACCAACCAAACTTTGTCAATCAAGCTAATCCAATCCAGCCGAGTAGATCTCAACCAACCGAGACACATCAAATTAAACTTAGCTAGCAGATCAAAAGACCAGTTCAACAATAACTCTATACACGTAAATTACCAAGAATACCCTAGACAACCCTTTTTAAGCATAGGCAAAATGTAACACCATCTTATTTTATCTTCTTTTCTATAAATAAGGTGATCATTTTACGAATAAGAGACGATCGATAGTACTTTTTACCATTCACTCATCTCTCAATCCCTCTCCTTTCTTTTACTCATTCTTTGGGCGTGATTCACACACAAATTATAATTCTTCAATTAATCTTGCTTTATATATATATATATATATATATATATATATATATATATATATATATATATATATATATNTATATATATATATATATATATATATATATATATATATATATATATATATATATATATATATATATATAACTCTCGAACAAATATTGAATCCACAAACTATCAATAATTTTCTTAAAACCTTAGGTTTCTTTATATTATACAAAATTTAGCCTAAAAATTACATTTTGTCTTTAAGTGCATTGATTCCTTGACTGCTTAAAATTTTCAGGAGCCTTAAAAAATGCGTTAGTTAATACGACGGTGAAAATTATTTAAAATACACGAACAACCATACGTATATATGGTTAAATTTCATTTTAATTTTTAATATTTAAATATATTATTGTTATATATTACTTTTTTTTTTAATAATTAGTATATGCTCGCAGATTTCAACTCTGGATGTGGGCTGATTGAAGCTTCAAAATTTGAAACTCTCTCCAGTTATGCAGATTCAACGTCACACATCATTATTAAACAATTTGTTCCCACAAAAATATATAGCCCCGTCCCCAACTCCATCCCGACACCTGTCGCCCATTTGCCGGAAACCATAGAGGCGATAAAGCTAGCCCATAGCACCGTCCAGGTCTGTCCCTCTCGCTCTCTCTCTCTCTATTTTCTCTCATGCTTGTTGAACCAAACTTGCGATTTCGGCTTCGATTATTCCCGAGATTTCAGCTCCGAGTGGATTTCTGGAGTTTTGACTGGGACTGTGATTGGAGTTTTGTTTAGGGTTTCGCCTGTCATCTTACCGTTTATTGATGCTCTCCAGGAAGCGAGGGATTGACGATTCGATCATTGAAGTCGCTGGAGTTTTGAAGGAGGAGGCTGCAAGATGAATTTCAGGGGAGTGGGGGTCGATGGAAACGATGCCCGGCAGCAGCCAGGAGCTGCGCAGGCGCTTGCGCGGCAGTCGTCGGTTTACGCTCTGACCTTCGATGAGTTCCAGAGTTCGATGGGTGGTATAGGGAAGGACTTTGGTTCGATGAACATGGATGAGTTCCTGAAGAACATCTGGACGGCTGAGGAGAGTCAGGCCATGGCCGCAGCCCTCGGCGCATCCGACGGCGGCGTTGTTGGGGGTTCGGTTGGGCTTCAGCGCCAGGGTTCGATCACTCTGCCGAGAACTCTCAGTCAGAAAACTGTCGACGAGGTGTGGCGCGATGTTATCAACGAGAGTGGCGGTGGTGGCTCAGGGGCGGGCGTCGGCGGATCTGGATTCCAGCAGCATCAGCGGCAGCCGACCCTTGGCGAGATGACCCTCGAGGAGTTTCTGGTACGAGCCGGGGTTGTGAAGGAGGAGATCAACATGTCGACATCTAGACCGGCTGTTAACGGTATAGCTTCTTCTGGCAACAACGTTTACTATGGAAACTTGTCGGCTTCAGGAACAAACAATACTGGGATCGCTCTCGGTTTTCCTCAGGCGGGTCAAGGTAATTTGGGCATCATGCCGGCCTCAATCCCTAGTAATTCTAGCGCTAATCTCCCCATGCCTGCGTCGGGCACAAGGCCGTACGCCCCTCAGCTTCCGTTGGGCAGTAATGTCAATCTTGGAAGTCCTAGGGCCGTGAGAGGGGGAGGACTTGTTGGCATTGGCGATCAGGTAATCAGCAATGGTTTGATCACCGGGGTGGTTGGTTTGGGGGTAGGAGGTGTCAACGTCGGCGCGTCGGTATCTCCGGTGCACCAGATTCCTTCTGACGAGCTTGCGAAAGGGAATGGAGATCTTTCTTCTTTGTCTCCTGTGCCATACGTTTTCAATGGGGGACTGAGGGGAAGGAAGTGCAGTGGAGCAGTGGAGAAGGTTGTGGAGAGGAGGCAGAAGAGGATGATAAAAAATAGAGAGTCTGCTGCAAGGTCTCGCGCTCGGAAGCAGGTTTTTTTTTTCCGTTCTTTTCTTCATAAGTTAGTTATTCAAATGAACTGATGATTGTATGCATGTGATTTACTGCATGTAAGTTGATCTGATTGCCGTGGATTCATTCTTCTGTACGTGTTTCCTCTCTGTTTCTTGTCGAGTGTGCATGACTTCTGATAAAAATTTTGCTTTCTAAATAAACTTAACGGAAGGGATTTTTTCTAATTTTCCACGGATCACATCAGCATTTATATGAAATAATTTCCCATTTTATAGAGATTTTAGTACTTCCACGAAAGATTAACATCATCAATTCATAAGAACCAAGTATTCTATTTTGGGAGTGTTGTTTCACACTAACTATCCTTATTTACTAAATTAGACGTAGTATTATTTTTTGTTTAAAAAACTAAAAATTGAGGAGTTTATGTGGGGAAATCAAAAGGGCAAAATATAGGAGATATGTTTAGAAATTTATCATTTAATCTTTCGGTCTCTTCTATATTTTCTTAGGAATTGTTCCACAGCTGCGTATATTTTGGGGATTGTTTCAATTGTATTGTTCTCTTGCTGAAAACTATGATACCTGAGATAGCTGATTTTTTTTTTTCATTACCATGCTTGTTGTTCCTTATGAAGTTGCATAGCTTTAATTTTTCCTTTTCATTTTCAATGACTAGTGTTTTGGTTGGAAGTAAGTGATTGTTATGAGCCAAATCTTATTACTTTCTCAGTGTAAGTTGGATTTATTTTGATCTTATTTATCTGCAAAGGAAATGCATGATTAATTATCATTGTTGACTTAGCCAAAGTAGATAATAGCATGCTGGCTTGTGGGATTTTAACTCAAGTTACTTGTAACAAAATAAATAATTAAATGGGGCATTTGCATGTATAACACACAGCTCTTATGTATTTACATGTCTCACACCAAAACTTTCATATTTACACACATAGCACTTAAATTTTTACTATCACATAAAAAATGACACTTGCCACTTCTTAAAAGTGAATATACCTTTTCATGCTAGTTTTAGAACACCAAAGTGCTGTGAGAAAGTAAATATGCAATTTAGATGTGAGATATGTAAACGCATAAGAATTGTGTGCTATGTGTGTAAATTTACGTAAATAAATAAATGAATAAAACTTAAGTAACTTTTGGCTATGAAATGCTTCACATCAGTGGGACTTGTAGTTTGCTCTTACTTCTCTATTTGGACTAGGCTTATACGATGGAGCTAGAGGCTGAAGTTGCTCAACTAAAGGAGCAAAACCAGGAACTTCAAAAGAAGCAGGTATTTCCCATTAGCCAACTATTGGTTAATTTAATTTCCAAATTTGATATGCATCTCAGTGATATATGTTCTTTAAAGAAACCCCACATTCTATAATCTTTAAATCTGGAATGGACCAACATATCTAATTTTTATTCCCATCATGGACTAACTTTTTTTTCCTCTTATTCAATATCATTGCTTTGAGATTGTTTTAATAACTCGGAATAATGATATTCTATTAAGTTCACCGTTTAGGAGCAAGAAATTTTTGCCTCAGTACAAACAGTTCTTATAGAGAAAGTATAGATATTTCTGATGAACGAACATTTCATCCCTAGCATAGTTTAGGAAAATTATAATTCTAATTTTTGCTTAGGTACTTAAGGCAACTGATGCTTGTTGTGCTTGGTCGACTCGAGTTTTGAGTTGAATTTGCATTACTCGGAATTGGCAATGATAATTTTGGTATACTGGTTGTATGGATTAAAAAATTTCCAATTACTTGCCTTTATTTTGGTTTTTATGCCGCTTAATGTGGAAACCACACTCAAATTTGAATAAAGCTTAAATGTAGTTGATGCTTTGTTTAAAATAACTATCATCTAAGTAGAAAGTTGAATGTATTTTAACTCTTTTTTAGCTTTGTGTATTACCTATTTTGTATGGATACGAGCGTTATGGAAGACTTGTAGATGTAAACCTCCTTGATTTTTTTCTCTTCTAAAAAAGAATGTTCTTATTTTTTTCTCTTCAAACGCCCTTATAGATGTAAACCTCCTTTATTTCTTCTTCTTTTTCTTGAATCTTCTTATCTTCTCTCTTTTAATGATATAAAATTGATGAGACGAGGAATCTTGAAGAGAGGAATGAGAACAATGGCTGAACTATGATTTCTAGTGAGTGTGAGAGTGTTTATCTGAAATTTAAAAGGGGAAAGCTTCTATAACATAGTTACATTTGATTTTCTCTAATCTAGGAGGGAGCCATCCCCATCTCCCATGGTTTTACCACTAGATGAAACGAGTATCTTAGTCCTTGAAGAAGATTGGGAGAAAAAGGAGAATAGCATATTCTATTTTTGTAGTAAAGAGAAAGATATTTAAATTAGTGTTCAAGGGGAGAGATATTGTACGTGAGGAGAGAGTAAGGGGATTCAAATCATAGAATTCCCATGGATTGGAGAGAGGGGCTGCCTGTTAGGAGAGAAGAGTTGGAGGGAAACGAAGGAAATAATTAAATGCTTAGTTTCAGTTCATTATAATTAAAATAGTATCATCCTATCTTTTATTTAGAAAAAGGTTTTCTAAATTAAATTCAAAACTAAATCTATCATCTAATTCTACTTTAAAACATGAGATCAAGAAGGATTTGAGTTTATTTGTTGCATCAACTCCATCACGACTAGAAAGCTTGCCTTTAGATAGCCTTATTTAATATTACTCTTCAAGTTGATTTGGCACAATCTTTATGAATTCTTAATTTGTGATCTAATAATTTCAGTAGGAGGTTAATTTTTTAAACTTTTAGGTATTTATCTACTTCCAAAGCACCTTTGATAATTTCATCAATATATTTGTTCTATGTTGTGAACTTGTGTTGTAATTATATTTAAAGCGAAGGATCAACATCATTATTTTCTTAGGTAGAAGATCCATGTGTACAAATACTGTGCAGGTGTAAAAGGCTCAAAGGTGCCTTGATATGATTTTAGATTTTTAACATTAAACTATAATGTTATTAAATTTGAGCTAGATTGATTGACTGGGAAGTTTCTTGCTTTTGTATTGATATAGATTTTATAAAAATTACAACCCAAAGGATCATCAAGGATATTTTATATATATATAGATATAGATATAGATATATATATGAGAATTTTTGCCGATTCTCAGGTTTCGTCTTGCTTCTCTCCCTCTTGAATTGTTCCTTTCATTTAGTTTTTTATTCTCTTGCTCTCTCTTAACGTCCCAAGCACTTTTCTAATACCACATTCTTTTATTTCTCACCATGCTCATCTTTTTTAGTTTTTATTGCTTTAATAGTTGTATATTGTATGTTATTTTGTTATATTGAACCATCCAACTTCTTTTTCCATTGTTTACAAGTGATATGATGCATAGGAAATAATATATACAGTGAACTTGATGAATGCGCATAATTTTACGAACTTTTAAAAAATTTCTAGAAAGAAACATTGTGATGCTAGCATGCTATTGTAGTGCTACTTTATCATAAATTTAAAGGTAGTTTTGATACGCATATACGTAAACTTTTATTGAATTAAATTTCATGAAATGATGAAATATTTCTTGAAACTTTTATTTAGCTAATTGAAAATTTTCATTTTCTTATTACAGTTAGGTTCATTTGTCATGATGATGCAAGTAGCAGTATGAGTAAACTTTTTATTGAATTTAATTTCATTTTTATTCAAAGTTGTCCAAATTTTAACCTTGAATATTGTTGAACCTTTATGAATAGCTGAATTCAAAATCAACTCCACGAACTTTGTCATGATTGCCTTCCTTTCTACCAGTTATGTTTAGTCTTAACGTGCAACATTGACCACCCAATTAGATTCAAGCCTTGTCAAGTATTGGCTAGGATTTTCTGATTAGGTTTTAGATTTTTGTTGAGATTGAGAAATGAAAGTGTGGTTGTTTGAAATTGTTTTTGTTGGTCTTTTTAACTTGGAGGGGGTGGGACTGGAAAGGTTAAGAGGGGAAGGGGAATTTTATTGACTTTTAATTTATCGTAGGGATTTTGGCTTACATGTAAAGACTTGCACGCTTTCAGAAATGTTTTCTTTTTCCTTCTTGTATCATCATCTATTTATTTTGTTATTGTTCACGCCATGAGTAGCTCATCTTCCTTTTATTTCATTTATATTAGAGCTAAACAAAGGTAGGACATCAATTGTGGCTAAAGTTTAGTGATTTCTTACTTTTGTTTATATTATTATTTGTATTTTTAAATTCCGTCTCATGGCTTTTTACTCTTTAAGAAATTTTCACAATTTTCTTACCATTAATCCTACATGGACTTGAGGGATTGGTGGCTATTTTGTATTGATTTTTTTTATCAATTTCAACTCTCTTTGAAAAATTACTTGGATGATGAGTTTGTCTTTCCCGTGGTGTGTTTACAATTGTCCCTATACTTCATTATTTTTATTTTTCTTTCTTTTCAATGGGGTTTGGTAGCTATTTAGTATTTGATTATTTAGTGAATGTAGCCTTTTTGAAACAATTTCGCTTGAGTAGTTTGTTTTTTTATGCTATGATAAGGACAATGGTTTACTTATTTTAATTTATTTTAAAATTTTCAGTATTTATTTTGCTTTTTTAGTTGTATTGCTATTTCTACCAATTTTGTTGTTTTATCACAATTACTTTAAATGCTGAAAAAATTGATATATTTTTGCTGTAGAGATCTGATTTTCAAAATGATCAATTTTTTGGTTTATCTTGAAAGTGGGGTCATCATCAAAGTTAAATCAAAAGAAAAATCTAACAGTAATCTCTTTATGAAAAAAAATACAATCATGATTTTATGAAAAGTTTCTTATTTTTGAAATTGTTGCTATGTTAATAACTTTCCTGATTTGATTGTTCATAACTTACCTATTGCCACACTATTTGATTGTCACTATCATAATTTCTTTCTCTCTCTTTCTTTCATTAAGGCATCAATGCTATGAAGAAAGTTTTAGATACTTTTCAATTAAATATTTCTTCAATTTAGTAAGATGACAACTAATTATACAATCAAATCATGAACATTCATATCTTCTCTTTTCCAATGACATTATATAATAATATGTATTTTGATGCTTATAAACATAGAGCGAGTTTTATTAGAATTTCAGTGGCTTTCTTCTATTAATCTACTCTGATGAGTATGCCTAGAAATATTTTTTGTACTTTTATGTCTCTATTCTTTTTTGAATAGTAATATCCTTTCATTTATCATACTTATATTGTCACGGGTAGCCCCCTTTCATTTACATTGAAGGGCAATGGGTTGGAGAGAGGAGATGGGGGAGGGTGGATTAAGGGGAATTCGAAAATGCTTAATCTCAATTCATCATAATGAAATTAATGTCATTTACCTTGTTTATAGAAAAATATTCACAAATTAAATTTAAAACTAGTCCTATCATTTAGTTCGGATTCAAAGATGATTTAAAATTTTGAAAATATGCAAAAGATAAGCCCTGCCTAATTTAAATTAAAATATGCCTAATAAAAATATAAAAAATCAAATTCATGGACTGATTTGGTTTGGATTCAGTGTCTTTGAATCATTTGATTTGGTTTTGGCCCATGTTTTGCATCAAAATTTCAGGTAATAAGGAAGCTATTAACAAATTAGTACATGAGAAATGATGATATTAAAATGATCATAAAGAAGATTTGATATATTAAATTATAGCTGGGATGACATTTATTGACCATGATGAATTAGAAAATATACCTAGATGGTTGGGGCATGTTCTTTGGAGTCTGGAATATATACAATAATAAGATGAGATAATATAAATGTGACGGGAATAGAAAAGAAAGAATAAATCAAAGAAAACTTTTCTAGAAGTTGTGCAAAAAAAAAAATTGTTTTAAACTAGATTTAACTTAACATGCAACGCAAAAGAATATAGACGGTGTGGTGAAGATAATGGTGTTGATGAGTTAATATTTCAGCAATGTTACATTATTTGAATAGGCGGTTTATGTAGCTTGCCTTTCAAGTTTAATTGCATGCTTCTCCGTGGAGAAATCTCATTTCATTCAAACATCACATGTCAATTTAAACCTCAGCCATATGCATGTATGTATGTGTTTGTGCCTACATACTACGAATCTTTAAGTGTTACAAATTATTTAGTAATTTAATTAATTATTTATTTATCGTGACCTGTAAATTTCATGCATATGCTCTACAGAAATTTAATAAAAATATACTCAAGTGAAACCCATTAGGTCAATGGCCCCCTCGCTTCAACCTTCCACTAATTTTTACTTGGAAATTATTCGTGAATCCTGCTTCTTACTTTTTTTTGGAAATATATTCTTTTCTCTTAGCAATAACTTGCAATGATATTGAAGAAAACCTTTGTATATATTTTCCTTTTAATTAGTTTTCATAATAATAATGTGTAATTCCTATTTATTATGTATTTTTTATAAATTTACGATCTTTTTCATTCTTTCACTTGGGTATCAATTAAAATAGTATTTCTGAAGTATGGAAGCATTGTGATCGTATGTCTTACGGCTGTGGAGGAATTTTAAGTTGGCTAAAGTTTAAAGGTGGTACTAAGTGGAATTGTCAGATGAGGCTCAAAAGATTATTAAGTTTTTGAGAGTTGGGGTATGATAGCATCTGGCTCTAACAATCATAATAAACCAATGCCGTAGATGGTTTCAAATGGTGTGCTGGGAACTGTGGGCTGTCTTTGATTAATGAATAAAATTCTCATAATAAATGAAATGCTAAGCAGAATAGCTGTTTCTACGCATGAGTTTCGTGAAATTCATATTCAACCAAAAAGATATGCTGTCCTTATATTTTGAACCATGCTGTTTAGAACCACGATTAATGACTCTCTAAATTTTTGCAGGCTGAGATCATCGAGATGCAGAAAAAACAGGTAAAACCTCTTTCCCTGCTTGAACATTTATTTGTGCTCTTCTTTTCCTTGGGTTTTTTGTCCGGTCACATTTTGAATATTTCTTTGTCAATTTTTAAGAATGACGTCAGCAATTACCTGTCTTTTTTAACCTTTCTGCATATTTTACTTTATAATTTTCTGATCAGCTACTTAGTAGTAGCATGTTCAAATTTTCAAGTTGGACGAGGAATTTCTTTATTAATTAGATTTACAGTTGACGTGCATATTTCTCATGCTCTGTTTCTGCTCTTTGTAAAACTCTAGGATTTACTTTTTAAAGTTTCTTCTGATAAATAGTTTGGTATTTTTTGTGACTGGAGCCTTACATTTAGTTATCAAAATTGTGGGTTTTGTTTAGTCAGATGATGTTCTGATGGATTTAAGCTATATGCATATTTTTAGAAATCTGGCCCAGTAACATTTTGAATAACGCACATTTTAGTATATCACATTTTGATGCCATGAGTTTTTTTTCCACATATCAAATCATGAATAAGGAAGTATTCTTTCTTGTATCATTCTGTTAAATGAATGCCATAGAGAGGGAGAGATCTTAGTTACTTTAGATGTATGATTTTCATTATTTTTGGTTGAGAGCTGATTTTAAACGCAAAACAAACACTCTACTCATTCTTAGAAAACAGTTATTGTCAATCTCAAGCCCAGATCCTTAGCCATTGCAAGAAATGCAATCGACATTCGTCGAGTAAGAGTGGTTTATAATTATTTTTTGTTTTCATATTAATATTATTCCATGGAATCCACCTACTCAAATGCATGAAATGGTTTGTACCTTTATTGTGCATGGAATTTTCTTCCATCCCTTCATATTCATCTTTACATCTTACACACCTTCTTCAGGCCTTTCTGATGAGCCTGATGGGCAACTTTTGATTTTTTCTACCACAACTTTCTACTAGTGATTGTCCAGCTTTTGTCGGTCTGGTTAGAAAGAGTTTAGCTGCATGGTTCTTTGCTTGTGTGCGGAATGTCATGTCTAGCTATGAATACATAGTCATACGGATGTGCATTTGCTATTAGATTTCCTTAAATTTATTTATTCGATAGAATCCCTGGCATGAATAATATATTTTTTCTCTTTAGTGTGCTTGGCATTCTAATACGCCTCAGCATCGAAATCAGTGAACAAACTAGGACGAAATCACAATAGATTGGTGGAAAAATACAACTAAGGGCTGCTCTTACAAAAATCAAAGGAAACAATCAAGATACAAGGCTGATCTACCATTCGAGAGGTAGATCGTCTCTCTCACACCCTAATCGTCGTTAGGAACACCATAAGAAGATAGCAAAACAACAGCCACAAAAAACATGCATGAAAAAATAAAGCAAATCCTAGGTTCCCCCTTAATAGAATCCTTTTACAACATTTTAAAACAAAACCCTTCCTTTCCTTCCTCTGCGCCTCACACGGCTCCCTCTCCTTCTTCCCTTGATAAGGGTCGGCCCTTCTGTGGGCCAGTGGGATTGCAGTCGGCCGGTCCAGGAGAAACTGGCTGCATACTGAGCGTAGTGTTACTCTCCTACCAAAAAAAGAACCTTGTTCTTATGGTGGAAAGATTAAAACTATTTGTGGATCACCTCATTAGGCTCTTATGTTGCATTATAGTCTTACAATCCTTTCCACTTAATCAATACCTCCATCGCTCCCCTTACTCAACGCACTCTTTCGTTCTCTAATGGCTCCAGAATCATCTCGTAGTCATCCTTCAGCGTCAGCGGTGGTGTAAATGAGAGTGTGATCTTCAAACGATGTGTGCCATCACCCCATAAGGCCCAAAGTATCTCGGTGAAATTTTTTTGCTCCTTCTCCTGACCAATTTCTTCTGTTCGTAGGGCCTTAACTTCAAATAGATCATGTCCAAATTGCACCTCTTCTATGTCTATCCATTTTTTCATGATTTGTTGAGCCCTCAGAAGATGTCTCTTAAGTTCTACTAGTGTTTTGCCACTCTCCTCCAAGTATTGATTAATGTTGGATACCGGTGCAGTGCTCTGCCCATAATATATCAAGTGAGATGGATCTCGCCCATACAATATCATAAAAGGGTTGTTTCTGTTGTGCTGTGGGACGAAGTATTATATCAATATTCGACCCATGTAATCCACTTAGCCCATAACTCGGTGTATCAGATACAAATCAACGCAAAAATATCTCCACTCCTGTTGACCCCTTTATTTGCTCATCGGTCTGTGGATGATATGCGGTGCTCCTTTTAAGGTATGTCCCTTGCAACTTAAATAGTTATTTCCAGAAGTGGCTGAGGTACACCTTGTCCCTATCCGAAATAATCGAATCCGACACCCCATGCAAATGGACTACTTCCCTGATAAACACCACAACGACTGAGGCCGTCGTGTAGGGATGTCGCAATGAAATGAAATGTGCATACTTAAGTGATCCACGAACACCATAATCACTGCGAACCCTTCTGATCGGGGTAACTCCTCTATAAAATCCATCGTCACTTCCTCTCAAACATTCTCCAGCAATGCTGTAGTAACCCCATAGTGATGTGTTCAAGTACTTGTGCCGCTGTCACATATCACATTTGCCACCATTTCTCCTAGGTCTTTGCGCATCCCTAACCACTAAGGCTTTGTCACCAGACGATTGTAAGTCTTTTGCACCCCTGAATGTAACCCGATTGCACTGCCATGAAACTCTTTTAATAATTCAGAAATATACTCCGACGAATTGGGTTGCCCGAATCGCCCCTGGTGGAGTAATTGCTGTCCCGCTCAATGCATATCCTAGATGACTGTTCGGATCTTGTAGTAATTAAGTCTTTATTCTACTTAGCTCCTCATCCCTTTCGCTCTGCTATCTCAAGGCCTCCCAATTTAGAACCAAGAGTACCGATAGGCCCGTCAATTGAGGTTCCTCCACCTTTCTTGACAGTGTGCCAACTGCCTTATTCTTCAATCATGGCCGATACTGGATTTCGAAATCATACCGCAGTAGCTTGGATAGCCATCTCTAATGCTCCTTAGTCACCATGCACTGCTCTAAAAGATACTTTAAATTCCTCTGATCCGTCCCGACCAAGAAATGTCGTCTCAAAAGGTAGGTCGCCCCTTCTGAATGCCAAGACAATTGCCATCAATTCCCATTCATTTACTGACTTTAGCCTCGCTTAGGCTGTAAGAACCTGGCTGAAATAGGCAATCGATTGTTGATCCTACATGAGCGCTGCTCCCAATCCATATCCTGACGCATCCGTCTCCCACACAAATGATTTCCTTAAATCTGGAAGCGCTAATATCCGTACGCTAGTCATGACCCTCTTTAGATGTTCAAATGACTGTTTGGCTGCTTCCCCTCAATTGAAATTGTCTTTTTTCAATTGCTCCGTCAATAGCCATGTTATCCTGCCATATCCTCTCACGAACTTTTGACAGTAGCCTATGAGTCTCAAGAATTCTCTCAATTCCTTCAAATTCCTTTGTAAGGGCCAATCAACCATAGCCTCGAACTCGGAATGATCCACTGCTACCCGTCCTGGTCACCACATGCTCTAGGTACTCCACCTGTAACTGAGAAAAAGAATATTTCTTCAAGTTAACATACAACTGGTGCTCCATCAACGTCTCCAGGACTGTCCTCAGGTGCCCAACATGTTTTGGCTCTGTACTACTTTAGATTAGAATATCATCAAAGTAAACCAAGATAAATTTCAGGTGAAAAGGTTGAAAAACCCTATCCATGAGGAATTGAAATGTCGTCGGGGCATTGATGAAACCAAACAACATCACTAAGAACTCATAATGTTCTTCATGTGTCATGAATGTTGTCTTGTGCACATTCGCTGTCTTCATCCTGATTTGGTGGTACCCTAACTTAAGATCAATTTTTGAGAAAATGACTGCCCCATAAAACTCATGTAGCAACTCATCAATCACAGGAATAAAAAACTTGTCCAACACTATTTTCTTGTTCAAAGTTCGACAATCAACGCAGAATCTCCAACTATCTTTTTTTCCTTCATGAACAGGATGAGAGGGAAAAAAATGACTCATAATTTGCCTGATAATCCCAACTTCGAGTATCTCCCCGATCAACTTCTTTTTCTTATCTTTCTGAATCTGGAGGTACTTGTATGATCTTACGCTGATGGGAGAAACATCCTCCTTCAATGTAATAGCGTGCTCGTGCTACCCGCTTGGTTGTTGAAAAAC
This sequence comes from Phalaenopsis aphrodite, assembly GCA_003013225.1. Taxonomy (NCBI): domain Eukaryota; kingdom Viridiplantae; phylum Streptophyta; class Magnoliopsida; order Asparagales; family Orchidaceae; genus Phalaenopsis; species Phalaenopsis aphrodite. Next base: position 445,160 of record NEWO01000149.1, on the reverse strand, counting down.
ATCAGTAAACTGTTCTAGGAGTTGTTTGACTCTTAAAAAACTTTGCCAACTCTGAATCTCGAACCTTCTCAATCCCCGCAACTCCACCAAGTAACTCAATCCTGCTCCTCAAATTGACTTGACCATGGTTTTGGGCGACACGATGGTTTTGCATATGCTAGCATCTCCTCTCAGCACCACCTTCCTACCTTCAATTTGGAACTCCATCGTCATGGTCGTCTAATCATCCTTCATCATTCCCAACATTCGCAACCACTTCATCCCCAAAATCACGTCTATGTTGCCCAAATTTAAATTTTTCCACCACCTGTAAGTCATGTTGTGTCATAACCAATCTCTTGCAAATTCCTCGACTTTTCTCCGCATTACCATCCCCATCATGACGCCAAAGCTCACTGTAGTTACCAGCTTCAATCCTAGCTTTTCTACAGATTGATTTGAGATAAAGTTATATTTGGCCTCGTTATCCACCAACACCACAATTGACTGTTCCCCGATCCATCCCTTCACCTTCATGATGTGATTCGGGGTAAATCTCACCACCGAATTGAGGGACACCTTTATCACATCCAAATACAGATGCTCCTCCTCCACTGCTTCCTCTTCTAATTGTTCACTCTCTGTATCATATTCTGAACTAAAAGAACTTGAAGGACATGCTCCTTACAATGGTGTCTTGGGGCGTATTTCTCATCACATCGGTAACACAATCATTTTGCTCTTTTGTCCTGCACTTCTGTATCTATGAGACACTTGAAATTACCCCTGGGTCTGGGTTCGGTACTCTTCTCCTTCGGCTTCTCTTTCTGAAATGATATCGTCTGGGTCCTCGGTGTCGTGACTGTCATGGTGCTCTTGTAGATTGCCACCTTTGCCGATCTTCTTCACCTGTTTCTTGTCCTTCATCATCTGGACGAGCTCCATCATTTGCCTCAATGCACATGGTCTCAAGGGGCAGATGACCGCTCGTATGTCGGGCTTCATACCTTTCAAGAAGTTCTTTTCTAAGTCCGCTTCAGAAATCCATTCAATCTCCATGAAAAGAGCTCGAACTTCTCGGTTCTCCATAACTGTCCCCTCCTGAGTCAGAGCATAGAATTGCTCGTGTTGGTTTCTTCCCGAATGGCTCGGAAACGTTTCAACAAGTAATCCTTAAGCTCCACCCATAAGTATATCGGATATCTTGCCTCCATCCACTGGAATTGCGCTAAAGGTTTTCTCTCCTAGAATAATCCCGCTAGGGCTGTCAAAACGGCTCGTTCGCGAACAACTCGTGTTCGGCTTGCTAAGAATCTCGTGTTCGGCTCATTCGCTAAGTTAACGAGTCGAACATGAACAGCACAGAAAAAAATTTTGTTCGTGTTCCGCTTGTTTTGGATTGAAATACTACTAATCAATTATATATATATATATATATATATATATATATATATATATATATATATATATGTCTTTGATGAGTAGTATTTTTTAAAAAGCTTAATTGACTACAAGACTATAAAGATTTATAATCAATTAAAAGTATAATTAAAAAATAGAATAAAAATTATTAAATTAAATTCAAATGATGTTTTAATATAAACAATAATTTTTAAATCTTGCTCACCCTTAACATCTTATGGCTACTTGATTAGGATTGTCAAAACGACTCTTTGTTCGTGAACGGTTCGTGTTTGGCTCACTAAGCAAATGAGCCGAGCACGAACACACTTTTTGAGCTCAAAATATAAACGAGCCGAACACGAGCTGAGTTTGGGCTCGCTCGTGTTCGACTCGTTTACACCCCTAAATCCCGCTGCCATGAGCTTCTATTCCTTTGCCTACCAGTTGATCGCAAAGTATCGCTCCGCCCGGTACACCCATTCATGTGCATCTTCCCCTTCGAAAATTGACATCTTCAATTTCCCAACCCTTACTTCTTCACCTCAACCTCTTCTTTCTCTGGTATTTCCCCCCATGTGTCTAGGGTGGAACTTCCTCCGGTCATAGGCTTATCCCACTCCTGAATTCCTCATTCCTCCATCGTGTTCTCTTCATCCTCCTCCATTGAAAGTCTCCACTCCCCATCCTCTCGGAGTCATAGGGGGATGATCTTGTAGGTAGATGAGGTATTCTTCGTTGTCTTCTTGCTCAATCTCCATCCCTTTTGGATTCCCTGATCAACCCTTAGTTATAACTGACAACTGAACTGACTGGCACGACCTTGGCTTGTATCTCCAAATGCTTTTTCCATCTTCTCCCGCATTTCTGTTATGCTTTTAAATTCATTTTTCATTGGAGTTTCATTGAAAAAAAACCTTGTCTTCCATTTTGGCGAACCTCTCTTTCATTCCTGATTTGATTTGTCCTACCTCGCCTTATAGCACGTCTACTTTCTTTGTTGTCATTCCACTAAGATCTATGTTTTGATACCAATTTGATATACCTTAGCACCGAAATCAGCGAACAAATCACGACGAAATCGCAGTAGATAGGTGGACAAACACAACTAAGGCTGCCCTTACAAAATCAAAGGAAACAAACAAGATACAAGACTAATCTACTATTCGAGAGGTGAATCATCTCTCCCACATCCTATCATTAAGAACACCACAAAAAGACAGCAAAACAAGAGCCATAAAAAACATGCATGAAAAAATAATACAAACCCTAGGTTCCTCCTTAATAGATCCTCCTGTATCATTTGAAAACTTTCCCTCCAAACTCCCCACAAATTCTCCTCCTTGAATATGTGATTATGCCCATAGTGGATCCCACACCCCCTTCCTTTCCTTCCTCTGCGCCTCACCTGACTCCCTTACCTTCTTTCCGCGACAAGGGCCGGGCCACTGGATTGAATCGGCTGGTCCTGAAAGGATCGGCCGCAATACTTAGGCGTAACACATTCCCACGTTCCTTTAAATTCATTTTGCATACATTTCTTCATGTAGCTATCACAAGTTTCTTAGTGTGGTTTACAGCTTTTATTCGTCTGCTTGAGTGGCTTGACTCGCTGGTACCGGGTAAAGTCTGTAGATACATTTTGTAAGCAGCTTGCCAAAGCTATAGGCTATACAAGGCTATCACATACATTACTGTTGCCTTAGTACAGAGTTGCTAAAATCTAAAGAAGGCATGGTATTGGACTGTAGTTAAAATTTTGGCTCTGGTTAATCCATTCGATGATTTCAAATCAATTATAGTTGGGGCCTCTAAGGTATTAGCCTTTTTTGGAATTGTTAGCTTTGCCTTTTTGAGCTTCAGATTTTTTATGGGGTGCAATTTTTAGCAAAAGTTACAATTTTTATTTATTTTTGGGCCTGGAGATGTTATATGTCGATTACCATGGACATGTGATGAATGGACTAATCTTAATCCACATTACGTAACTTGAGAGTCAAGGCCAAGTAAGATCGTTTTAGTTTATAGAATTATAATATGCAATTTATGATTGTAATATAAAAATGAATTATAGATTATTTATTAACAAAGGAAATTCCAGAGGTCCCAAACAAAAGAACTAACATTAGTTCGGAATGCAAAATTTGAATAACAGTGCTGCTAAGAAAAGCTGTAAACCCAGTACCCATTCAGATGAGTTGATTACCATTGATGTTGCTTCTTAGAGAGTATATCTTTCAGGTGAGCTGGATCTACTAGGTTCCATTTGTTTGGATAATGATTAAACTCGAGGTCCATATCATGAACCGATGAACTTGAAAATTCAAATACTTTTATTTGGTAGGATATTGTTGCAATGATATATGATATATTCAAACACATTAGTGCATGGATGTGTTCCAATTTTTTTTATTCAGGAGCATATTTTCTTCTTGATAATTGCAACTTGTTGGAGGATTTCTGGAGGCAGCCCTGGATTTTTTTATTTTTTATTTTTAACTTGTTTTGTATAGGTAGCCCTGGACTTTCTGAAGTTTGTTTGAGATTAGTCATGGCACTGTTTTGGCGGTCAAAAGTTATCACTATCCTGCTGAACCTTTTGGACGTTGTGCCAGTTCTCATCAGAGCCTAGTAGTAGTGCCTGATGGTCAAAATTTCCTGAAGCATTTTACTGCAAGCTTTGACAACTACTATGAATTTCTTTTTTTCATTTTTTTTTGAGAAATTCTTAATGTAATTTAAAATTAATGTTGATTATTGGTTAAATCCAACATAATGGCAAAATTTAGCAAATTTTATGGCTTTGTAGAACATGTTTCAGGTTGTAACCTACCAAATGAGTCCTGAAGGACAAGTATTCCCTATACGGTGCTGTGCTGAACTCCTTTTTGTTTTGTTTTCTCTCTTAAAAACTTAATGTGTTGATGTATTTCTTCCTCTAAGTCTTCCCCTGCTGTTTACAAGCCTCTTCTTATAGGTGCCACGATCCCTGCCTACCTGTCCTCCCTTCTCCTTGCAGTTATGTATGAAACAATATATTCATGAACCAGTTTATTAATGTTATCGTTGTTATTTGTCATCTCAGCTCTGGAAGGTACCAACTGCTTACGTTCACTATTGCTTATCCTAAGCTTATAGTTATGATGTTTGGCATCATGTCTTTTGGGTCCTAGAATTCTTGTATAGTGTTTCTATAGAGCTTTTATCTGTTTGGAAGTAATTACATAATATTGTCTTTATTTTATAATATATCTTCTTAATTCAACATAAACTCCCTGTTTTTGCATCCTTATTTATCTCTTGTATTTGTCTATAAAAGCATAAGTATTATAATGAAATATTTGAAGTTTTTTTTCAATTATCTTTATGTGGTATCAAAACATAATTAAAGCTAACAGTCGATCACCTTCCCCCCTTTATCTCTTATTGATTTTTCCTATGCTTCTTTCCTCATTATGCTTGGCCTTTACCTTATCCCATTTCACTCGAATGTTGCGATCACCCATGTGTTGCAATTTCGGTCTCGTCTGTTGTACGAGCTCGCTATCATTTACCTATTGCAAGCATTTGCATGCCTCTACTAGCAACATCGCATCTTACCATTCAAATTTGTCGCAAGACCTTTTCCTTTTGCCAACCTCGCATGCTTGCCATAACCCCTCCTCCCAATGTTAGTTTTCTCATTCTTGTGCAAGTTGTTGTCGCTTTCACATCCCCACTTGCACATGTGTCTCATAAATGATCTCATTTGGTGATTGCTTGTTTACAGCTTCAATTAATTGCTGTTCTTCTATCTATATACATAAGTAACTCGTCACTATCCTCATATTTTCTTTATACTTTTCGTTGATAGCTTCCTCTACTTTGTCCGAAATAAAATGCTCCTCCAAAGCCGATTTTATTATCAAAGTCAATGATATCAACTATAATTTATGAAGGCGATTAAGGCACACGTCCAAGATGCCTCTCAATTTGAGGTGCACAAAACATGTCTGGAGGCTTGTTCTTAATGTTGCTAATGAGGGTTGCATCTTTTTGAATTGAACGTTTGAGGCATGCTCCTCGATGAGGTAATGTAAACAATTTATATTAATATATTATATGTCAATATAGTTTATATTATATCTGATATATGATCGCATGCTTACATATTTTATTCTATATTTTATATACATTTTGATTTGTTCAGACACCCCCATTCGACTCAATATATAGGTTGATTGTCCAATCTGTGTGGCAATGTGAGGATGGTTGATCAAGAATCGTGGCAAATGAGACTGAATCATAAGTTGATAGAATAATTACATGTGTTGACTCTTTTCAAATGAGACTACTAACGATCTTGATTCTTACATTGTTTTTAAATTTTATGTGACTCTTTATCTTGAATCTCATTTTAAACTTTCATTTTACGCTAACATTGAGGATTTAGATTTGTTTTCTCTGATTATTACGTGATTATGTGATTTAAGTCCACATGACAATGAATTAACTAAATATGTTAAAAATTTGTCTTATATTTATAAATTAGTTTAATTTATGCATATATTTTTATTTTTTTAATTTTTGGCTTGTGGCTTTGCTTGGGCAAAACACCTTAATTCTTGCTCTAACCTTCTTAAACTTTGCTATCAACCACTCTTGTGCTCTTAGATTTTGCATTTTCTCATTTGCTTGTATGAAAAGCTTCATGATTTGGACTCCCCACCTTTTGAAAAAAATATGCTTCAACAAGTATACAAAGTAGCAAGCCTTTGATTTAATTTTTTTGATGATGATGATCAATGGCTTTGAACCTACAATTGCTTCCATTGTGATTTTCTTTCTTTAGGTTACCGAGCTTACTATGTGTTTTCTTTTGATCATAATGAAATTACTTTTTCGCTAACATAAGAGGTGATCAAGTCTTGTGGCTTTAATCAAAATTCCTTTCCAAGTTAATCATTCCAATTGATTTTTTTCAGGACCTTAGTGTGCATATGATTGATGGAATAAAGAAGTGAGTAGCATTTATTATCTTTTTGACATTACATCCATTATTCTCTCCTCTACTAGTTTCTTTTACTATTGGGCAATGGCATTGCGTCGTAGTCACTCTCCTATTTATAATCTTTGTAATTCCAATCATCTTTTCTCTATTTATAAGTTTGAATGTCAAGCTGAGTATCGTAAACATTACTGCATCTTTTTTTGTGTGTCAATATCTTCTCATAGTTTACTCCTTTTAACTTGATCCACTTTGATGATTGCATTGTATCCAATCATCTTGATTTTTGTTATTCACTTTAAAGAGATGTCATTCCAGTAGATTTTTTAATCCTGTTTTCCATTTATATGAGTGGGGTTGATGTGTTTTCTCTTTTTTCTTTGGTGGAGGACAAGATTAGAGAGAGTCTTCTTAGATGGTTTGGTCCCATTAAATATATTTTTGTAGGATATTACTATGCTTAGAATGGTTATTTGTCTTATGATCCAATTACATGTTGTCCTATGTATTTGTTGATGTTACCTTCCATGAGGCCTTTCCCTGCAAACCGGTTGCCTTTTTCAGTATGAAATTTTCTCAAGGTACTTGACTTTTACCTCTTGCTCTTGTGCGTGCTTTTTTTCATTATCGGTTTTGCAAGTCATGCCTTCCAGTCTACTATGATTGAGCATCCTTTGACACTTGAAACCTCATATCTCAATCTCTCAGTTGCTCTCCTTAAATATACAACATTGTTCTTACTGCCATAATGAAGGATGGATTTTACTCTAAATGAATGTAAACAATGCCTTTCTCTAAGGAGAACTATATGAAGTAGTTTGTTTGGGGCAACCTCTTGAGTATGTTCCTCGACGGGAAAATAACATTTGTAGGCTTTAGAAAGCCATATATTATCCGAAATAGAATTATTGTACTTGGTTTGATAAACATTGTAATGCTTTTATTGGTATTGGTTTCTCAAATTGTTCAATTTATCACACTATCTTCATCTGCTATTTGTTCTAGGATATTATGATTTTTATTGTCTATATTGTTGACATTCTTTTCATTGGATATGATATTTTTGCTATTGTGGAGGTAAACTAAATATCTTTGAAAGTTATTTTTTATTGAAAGTTTAGGATGATGAATTTCTAGATATCCGAGTTTGCTTACCAAAAAATGTTTCTCTTTCCTAAATGAAATATGTCATGAACCTATTAAAGGAAATAGGACTTCCTAGGTGCAGCATGTTGACTTTCCAGTCGATACCCTTACAAAATATATAATGGCAAGGAAAAATTTGAAGGAACTCATTATTGTTGTAATTTGATTGATAAATTTTTTTTTCTAATTGTCACTTGCCTTGACATTTTGATGTTGTGGCAAGGAAAAAATTGGAAGATTATCTCTTATCATGTTTTCAATGAAGAACAATTGACATTTTTTTTAATAAAGGCTCTGGAATCACTATGTTTCTACAATCCTTACAAAAACCTGGATCTTCATAATATAAAGGCTTCAACATAAAGGGAAGTGTTGCTCTAAGATTTTATCTGATTATAAGTCGGCAATTATTTTAAATTTTATTTTTATTCTATAGCTTATCCTCTTAATTATGGATATTGTAATTACAATTATCTTCACATTTTGTCTCTTGCACTAACATCAATGTTTCATTTGCATAAAAAACCACTCGCGCAATGATGATTACAATTTTTAACTGAATGTGTAATTCTTATACAATCAGGTCTTAGAGATACTTAATCAGCAGCGTGCAACTAAGAAGTTATGCCTGAGGAGGACGCAGACAGGTCCCTGGTAAGCCAAATCTTGGCTGAAAAAGTTTACATGGTTAATTACATTCTGCCCCGTGAGAGGTTGATTTGTATCTGTAGAAAGAGACATGTACCCTTGCTGTAAATTAAGGATCAAGAGTGAGCTATTGTAGATAATGTTTCCCATCCCTTAATTAAGTTTGGCCCTTTTCATGTTTCCTGTTTTGAGGCTGGAGCACTTCACTTTTTGCTCTGCTTTTATTCTCTGCCATTATCCATTACATGGCATGGAGTAGTTTCATTGACTCAGTTATTATGTATGAAGACTTTATACACGATATGAATTATACTCGCATTTTTAAGAGCTATTTATCTGTGGTTGTATTTCGATGTTTAGCGGACCATTATGATTTTAGCAGGGACAGCTTTTATGAGCATAAGTGGCTAAGGGGCCCAGGTTCAGGTTTGTGTCCAAAACTAATTTTTTGTATAGCCTGCTGGTTTTTGCGTAGCAGTATATTTGAGTTGTTTGATGAGAAGTGCATTGTTATTTATTCACATATTCTGATAATTGTTTTATTCTGTCATTTTGTATATGAATGGTTCTCTCACTAGGCTTTAGAATATATATATATATATAGAGAGAGAGAGAGAGAGAGAGAGAGAGAGAGAGAGAGAGAGAGAGAGTTTGGGTTGTGGTTGTGTGAATTTAGTGTAAAGTAAACGGAATGCAGAAGTTTTCAAATTTTAGTTTGGTTGGATTAAAACAGAATGCAGTGTAAAATTTGATGAATTTTTAATTCACTCTGCAATTTAACATTAGTGTTTTTAGAGTTTGTGTATTTAGGAAAATTCCAAATAGACTGCAAGTTGAAGCTCTTGTTACTGCTATCGACAGCTGCCGCCTGCTACCTATTTCCCGTCATCTGCGGCCCACAGCTAGCTGCCACCGATCATGCTTTGATTTTATTTTGCTTCGAACCGATCACAAAATATAAACTCTTATGTTTATTTTAGACTGAATTAAACAATTCTAAATTATTTTAAATATATTACATTGCGATTACATTATTTTTCTTTCACTGTATTCATTTTTTTAGCAAACCAATTCGCATCATCACAAGCTACTATCCATATTATCCCGCAAATTGAAGACTTTTTGGTTGGAGCCAAGGCGCCCCAACTTATTGGTTAAAGTGGGTTGTGCTCTTTAAAAGTCAACAAAATATGCTACTTTTATTCTTGATAATATTAAATAATAAAAATTAATCCAATTATTGAAGTTCACTTTAGATCCGATGCACGGTCAATAAGATTTTATCATTTAGCATGATTTGCGATGCATTTTTTAATAATAATAATTTTTAAATTTTAAATTTAAGATCGTCGAGAGTTTGGTTTTAACTAGTTTATGGTCAAATTGACTGTCTCGATATGATGAATCCAATGATGTTCAAGTTGGGTTAATTTGGGTCCAACCAAGCTCAAATCTCATATAAGTCATTGAAATACATTTGGTGGCTTTGAATTGTCAATTGAATGTTTAAACAAGCTCCACATTTGAAATATTTTTAATCAAATTAAGCATTTCGACGAGAAGAGTCCAATGAGCCTATAATCACTCAATTCCAAAGTTCTTAGGACACTCAAATAGTTAAAAATTTCTTATTAATCAAGGGGGATAAAAATGAATTTTCCAATCAGGCAGTTGAGAAATTATTTATCAAATGACTAAAATGTCCCTCTCCATGGGTTATACATAGAGAAAAATATTACGTCTGGAGTCAGCACACAAAGCTATGTCCGAATAACAAACATGATGCACCGGACGGAGCGGAGGAGAAAAAATAATGCCCACCGTGTATCACGTCTGTGCCCACAATATTTTTTTCTATAAATAATTCTTCTCTCTTCACTTGGGAAAAAAAGAAGAGAAATTCCATAACCTGTTATTGAGAGAAGTCATGATGATAATCACCAGCCTCCGTAGCCACTGACCACCATTGTCCACCGCCTGTAGACTGCATTGACCATCATCCGTTAGTTGCCGTCGACCACTGGTTGCAGGCGACCCTGTTTGCAAACGTTGTAGTCTAAATATGGACTTTTGTGCCTAACACCTAAATTGAAAATTGGACAATAATCACTGGCCTTCATAGCTGTCAACAACGGTCGAACACAGCTCATGGGCCATCATTGGTCATCGCCGGCCGTCACCGTGCGTTGCAGACCACTCATCACCAATGACCCTTCAAATATGTTTTGTGCGCCTAACACCTGAATTAAAAACCTATTGATAATCACGGAACTCTGTAGCCACCGGCCCGCCTATTCATAATTGTGAGAGGATTTTAAGTTAAGTGACCATGTCACAATGAAAAGCCAAATAGCTTGAACTCGGCTGGCAGAGGCTCGTCTCTCCAATGCAGTGACCCAGATTCGAGCTAGGCCATAAACGGCTTCAGCGACTTTCTGTATTATAAGAATTAGAAGAATGACGCTTGGCTCTCCACCAAATGGTTGCATCGTCTGATCGTGTCACATCAACAATTGCCACCACTTACAGGAACATCTTATCTTACGCTGTGTAATTGACCAATTTGAAAATTTATCGCTTTTTAATAAGTTGCAAATAAGCAAATTGCCCACCACTTAAGAAAAATGTAAAAATGACTGAGAACCAAGTGTTTGAATAACTTCTCATTGAAAGTACTTTGTTGTTTATCCCTTTTTAACCGTTTGATTGTGTCTCTTGGAATTTTCAATCAATATTCTCTACTCAACAATACACCTATGGCTGCCAATACTTGAGGCTTGCCATTTCGCATGATATCAATAATGCAGCCTTTCTCGTTAACTTTATGGGCCAATTAACCCCATAGAAAAATATTATGTGTGGCGAATCACACATCCGGATGATTATTCGGATGTGGATACACCGTCGTATCACACGACTTCTCATCTGGATCATTGCCCAGACGTACATACGACACTTGCACCAACACTATATATTTTTCTTGTCATGATGGATTGGTATCCCTCTTTGCAAGGTGGTCATAAAAATAGGTGAAATGCAAGCCATTTTGATGCATAAATTTATGTTAATATCAACATTTTCATGCACAAGAAAAATGCTATTATATATATATATATATATATATATATATATATATATATATATATATATATATATATATATATAAATATATATATATATATAGTATTTGTAATCCTTTTTTTATAAATAGATACTAATTTAAAATGTTAAATATATTATTTTGTGAAGAACAAAATTAATATTTTTAATATATCCATATTGCTATTTGTTCAAATTTTTATTGACAAACATTAATTTAAAAATAAAACAAAATCTTAATGTGTTTGTCCAACTCCTTTCAATATTTTTACCTTATTTATAATTCTAATAACTTTTAAAATGTCTATCATCCAATTTTTATACATAGTACCTGAACTTTCTTACATTTATATCACCAAAAATGTTTATATCACATATAAAAATCATTGTTTTAACTTTTAAAAAATAGCATATACCCTCCCATGAATAAATAAGATGATATATATTTGAAAAAAATTGAATTTACGGTGTTAAATATGTAACATAAGAATTGAGTGGTATGTATGTAAATCTTAATATAAAAAATTATATAACAATATATTATTTTTCATCATTTATTGAATGAATGATTTTAGATACTTACTAAAGTATTTTATTAAAATATTGAAGAGCAATTCACCATATAATAAACAACTTTTATGTACCGAACTAAACATATTTTTGAACCAGTGATTAAAATGAACAAAAAAATAATCCTTGTTTTAATGAAGAATCAAATTCGCGTTCTGTCACCATCCAACTCCCTCGTGAGCGAGAAAAATTGCTGCGCTGCGTACGTTAGAAATGTTATTTAGAAGTTATTAGGGGTTATATCCGTGTTATACTCCTGTAAATTTTCTGTAACATATCTATAACTTATCTATACTTCTAATATATTCTAGTAAGTATCACATTTTTATTTTCATATATTTGTATTGACAAGGTAATAACCCGCCGTTAGGGCTGTCAAAAAAGCTCGTTGTTCGCGAACAGTTCGTGTTCGGTTCGTCAATGAATTTGTGTTCGATTTGTTCGATAAGTAGACGAGACGAACATGAACAAAATTTTTTTGTTCGGTTAGTTAAATGAACCAAATACGAACAGTGATGCGTTCGTTCATGTTCGAATCGTTATTGTTCAAAATATAAAATAATTTAAAATAATTATATGTTAAAAATTTATGATATTCAAAAAATTAAATTTTATAAATTATAATATATAGTAAAATAATAATAATTGTATATTAATATACTATATTAATAATATCCTTATATATATATATATATATATATATATATTTATATAATATTAGTTATATTATTAATTTTTATATATTAATATTAGAGATGTCAAACTGGTTTGTTGTTCGCGAACAGCTCGTGTTCGACTCGTGTTCGGCTTGTTCGTTAAGAAACGAACACGAACAATAATCTCACGAACAATTTCAAACATAAACTTATTTCAAACAAACTAAATTTCAAACTAACTGAACACAAACACAAATCCAATTTAACCGTGTTCGGTTAGTTTACACCGCTACCCCCAGTACCCTCTAAATAAATAAGCTCGTGAGATACAGTGCGCAGCTCTGGTTCTGATCTCCGATCCTTTCTCCTGTAAACCTCGCCGGCCTGTATCTCTCCTATGTTATGGCCTTTACAGGAATGGAAATCCGAAGCAAAGATGGAGACAGCTAGGTCCTATTCACATCACGGAGCGCGGTGGACAGTCCGACTTTTGCCCTGGCAATGAAGAGATAGTGCGGGGGGAAATTCTTTAAACCGATTTTTGACAGCTGCATTATGATGCTCTGATTCATTTTCAGAACAGCGGATTAACAACGCTCCTGGTCAACAGGGAGGTGATGGAGTCGGGTGTATTTCCGGTGAGGATCACTAATGTCGTTGGTAGGCGTTTCGGAACCTGTTATGCAACCGCATTATTTTGTTTCCGCTATCTTAGATATAATTTGAGCTGCGATTAAATTGCTGCTATTCATGTTCTGGTTTGGGTTGTAGTGGAGCGTTATAGTTTTTATACCTCTTTCAATGATACTAGCTAACTGGTAACAAGGATGCGATCAGATTTTCTATATGCAATATAATACATACATACAACTATAAACAGTACTATGTATGCATTCAACATATGTATCCGTCATTGTTTGTCTGGACTGTGGAGATTTACTAGAAGCTTAGAAGCTTGTGGATGCCCTTCTTCTTATCCAAGTCCTTACCCTAGATCTCTCCCCACATTCTCTTAGAAATTCATGTTTAAACTTTATGACACAAATTCCAAAAAATAAATAATAGCCACGATATTTTAAATTCATGATTTTTAGATATCCATAATAAAGTAACACATACATGCATTAATGATGATAAGATTTTGTCTTGAAGAAATTTGATCTTGAAGAGATGAAGTTTCTCTCTCTAATCTCTTGAAATTTTCTGTACTTTCTGATGAAGTTAAATGTACGAGGTGTGTTAGGAAGAGAAAAGACTCATTCTCTAAATCATGTTCTATTTAACCACCATCCATCAAGGGGGTTAAAAACCAATAGAATTTATGATAATTTAATAAATTAATTGATTTTTTATTATTAAAATCAATGACATAAGTTAGTAGTCCTTATTTATTTTAGGGATTACATGAGTTATAAAATTAATATCATAAGTTATGACATAAGTTATGAGTTAAGATAATTAATAACTTAAGTTATCTTGAGTTACAAAAATAAATATCATAACTTATCATAAGTTATGACATAAATTATGAATTAAGAAAATTAATAACTTAACTTAAGTTATCAAAATAAATATCATAAGTTGTCATAAATTATGACATAAGTTATGAATTAAGAAAATAAATAATTTAAGTTATCAAAATAAATATCATAAGTTGTTATAATTTCTGACATAAGTTATGAGTTAAGAAAATAAATAACTTAACTTATCAAAATAAATCTCATAAGCTATTACAATAAATGTAAGTCATAAATAAAATATAATATTTTTTCACTTGACTCACTTAATTTTAATAATGCATAGCATACTGTACAAAATGTAAGATAAATATTTCCTTATATTGGTTAAATCATAAATTATTTAATAAGTATGAAATTAATATGAATTATGATGGTTGTGATCAAGTTATCGACACAGTTCCTTCCATGTATCACAATATCAATTATTTACTTAGCATAATGAAAATTAACATTATTGTTCCATAATTTCTATTAAAAGACAAATCTTGTTGAACGTCATGCAACATAAAGTGTACACTAACGATAAGAACAAGATTTATAAATATCAGAAACAAGAAAAATTGAACTCAAAGTGTCAAAATACAGAAAACATAAAACATAAAACTAATCAAGGGTTTTGGTAATGCCCATTCTCATGACATGTTTGTTAAATATTTTTAGTGGCAACTCTTTCGTTAAAATTTTAGTCAAAGGATCTGCAATCATGAGATTGATACTAATATGCTCAATTTACACCATATGTTTTTGAACTTCTTCTTTAACGATAACATATTTTAATTCCATGTGTTTAATACATTTAGAATACTTGTTATTTTTTGGAAAAAAAGACTGCTGCAGAGTTATCACAATAAATTTTCAGCAGCTTGATAATACTGTCGACAATTCCAAGTCCCAAAATAAAATTTCGCAACCATAAACCTTGAATTGTAGCTTTGAAACAAGTCACAAATTCAGCTTCAAAGTGGAAGCAACTGTGAAAGTCTGCTTTGCACTTTTCCATGAGATTGCTCCTTCAGCCAAAAGGAACAAATAGCCAAATGCTGATTTTCTGGTAGCAACGCATCTAACAAAATTTGAATCTGAATATTCTATAACTTCAAGAACTTTAGATCTTCTATAAGTGAGCATGTGGTCCTTTTATTCATTGTAGATACCTCAAAACTTTTTTTGCAGCTTTCCAATGATCTATTATTGGATTACTATGATACCTGCCCAGCATCTCAACAACAAAACTAATGTCTGGTATGGTACAAGTCTGAACATACATTAAACTTCCAATAATATATGCATTAAAAATTTCTTTCATTTGTTGGCGTTCGAAATCATTCTTTGGACACTACATAAGAATTAATTTATCTCTTTTTTGATTGGAGCAATACTTGCTGAGCACCATTCTATATTGAATCTCTTAAGAACTCTTTTGATATATATTTTCTGAGACAACCCTAACAATCCTTGTGATCTTTCACGAAATATTTCAATTCCAATGACATATGATGTCTCACTCATATCTTTCATCTTAAAGTTCTTAAAGAGAAAATTCTTGGCTTCATATAATAAACCAAGATCATTAGTAGCCAACAAGATGTCATCAACATACATAATGAGAAATATGATTTTGCTCCCACTGACCTTTAGATATATACACCGATCAACAATATTTTTCTTTAATCTAAAGGACGTGATGATATCATTGAACTTAAGATACCATTGTTGGGAAGCTTGCTTAAGTTCGTATATTTATTTCTTAAGTTTACACACCATGAGATCCTTTCCTTCAACCAAAAAAATCCTTCAGGTTGACTCATGTAGACTTCTTCATCTAAATTTCCATTTAGAAAGACAGTTTTTACATCTATTTGGTGTTACTCTAAATCATAATGAGCTACTAGTGCTATGATAATTTTAAATGAATCTTTCTTAGAAACTAGAGAAAATGTTTCTTTATAGTCGATGTTATCTTTCTGAGTGAAACATTTAACAACAAGTCTGACTTTATATCGTTCAACATTGTCATTCGAGTCGCGCTTATTCTTAAAGTCTCATTTACACCAGACTCATTTACAACCTTCAAACAATTCAACGATTTCCCAAACTTTGTTGTGATCCATTGATTTCAACTAATCTTTCATTACATCTAATCATTTAGAAGAATTTGTACTTTTAATGGCCTGTGAAAATAAAACTGGATCTTCATTGACTCCTAAGTCAAATTTAGATTCGTGTAGATAAACCACACAATCATTGGAAATAATGACCATTTTTTGTCGTTGAGATTTTCTAGGTACTTTTTCTTGTGGTTCATCTAATGTATGTTCATTAGTGACAGTTTCATTGTGGGGTATTTGATAATATATTTGCTATTCTTGTAAGTTGTAAAACTGTTCAACAACTGTAGGAGTAACAACTTGAGAAAAATTTTTTGGTAAAAGAACTTGAACCCTAATTTCTTGGATCTCTATTTTATGTGGTTCCAAACTCTCACTAACTTCACCATTTTCAATGAACTTGACATTTCCAGCTTCAATAATTCTTGTACTGTGGTTAGGACAATAAAATCTATACTCTTTAGATTTTTGTGGATAACCAATGAAGAAACAACTGGTTGTTCTTGAGTTAAGTTTCTTTTCATGTGAATTATATAACCTTATTTCCGTTGGACAACCCCAAACACGCAGGTGTCTTAAACTAGGTTTCCTTCCTGTCCACAGTTCAAAAAGAGTCTTTAAAATTGTTTTACTAGGAATTTTGTTTAACCAATATGCAGCGGTCTTTAAAGCATGCATCCACAATGATGAGGGTAAAGAAGACTTACTCAGCATGCTCCTAACCATTTCCATTAGAGTACGATTTCGCCTTTCTGTAACACCATTTTGTTGTGGTGTTCTTGACATAGTGTATTGAGCACATATGCCATTAGTTTGAAGAAATTTAGCAAATGGACCTGTACATTGTCCATTTTCATTGTAAGTTCCATAATATTCATCGCCTCTATCAAACATGATAATTTTAATTTTTTTATCTAATTATCTCTCAACCTCAGTTATATATACCCTTAAAGCATCTATAGTTTGAGATTTTTGATGCAATAAGTAGACATACTTATAATGTGAAAAATCATCAATAAATGTGCTAAAATATTTTTCTCCACCAAAAGATGAAACATTAAATGATCTACAAATATTAGTGTGTATAATTTCAAAGAGTTGTGTGCTTCTTGTGGCGGCTTTTTTAAGTCTGTGATTTGTGTGCTTTCCTTTAATATAATTCACACAGATGTCAAGTTCAGCAAAATCCAATTTATTAAGTATTTGTTTATTTACTAATCTTTCAATTCTTTCTTCGGATATATGACCCAAACGTTTATGCCACAAATAAGCTGAACTTTCATTCATAAAACCACGTTTAGTACCAATATTTTGAGACAAAGTCATCAAAGTCTTAGAAAAAAAAGTTATCAAGTTTAAGCTTATATAAGTCATCACAAATAATACCGGAATTTATGAGATGATTATGTTTAAACAAATTGAAACAGTCATTTACAAATTTAAAGGAGTATCCAATAAAATTAAGTTTAGATAATGAAATCAAATTACAAGAAACAGAAGGGACATAAAATGTTTGAAAAATGTCTAAATGATGTCCAGTATATAAAATCAACCGATAGTTCTAATAGCTTCAACTGACGCTTTGACTCGGTTTCCCATGAAGATAAACTTTTCATTTGGGTTTATGATTTGGGTTGTAAGAAATCTCTCTTTTGACACTCATTTTGATAGTGTCCATACTTTCTGTAAAAGTGACTTAATTCTTTTATGTTTCTCTTTGTGAATTGGGACAGAAGACACATTAATCTTTAGTGGTCTTTGCTTGCCCTTTCCATTCTTCTTTCCATTATTATTTGAAGCTCTTCTTTGGTGACCCATGAGATTAATAAAGTGATTTGCTCATTTCCTAAGTCTTGCTTCCTTTTGAATGAGTATACATTATAGTTCATTCATATTCCACTTATCTTTCATAGTGTTATAGTTCATGTGAAATGGACCATACTCAGGAGGCAAGGAGTTAATGATAAATTGCACAAGAAAATTTTTATTCAATTCCATTCCCAAGGTCTTAAGTTTTACTGCTATGTTCGTCATTTCAACGACATGCTCATGCATAGTACGGGAACCATCAAATTTCATGTTGGTTAACGTACTCAATAATGTCTGAGCAAGAGACTTATCAGCAGAGTCAGACTGAGAACAATTCTCAACAAATTTCATAAATTCCTTAGCACTTTCAGTGTTAGAAAATGTACAATTTTTGTTGTTTGCTACAGTCATTCATATAAACATTAAGTTTAATCAGTTTGATTTTTCTCAAGTTTTATAGAAAGATATTTGCTCAACACTGCTAGAATTAGTAAGAGCAGAGGGTTTTTCAGTCAGGAGTGTCAAATCAAGGTCCGGAACACCAAGGTGAAACTGGACTTGCTCACGCCATTAAAATAAATTAAGCCCATTGAAAGTTTAAACAGATCTAGCTTGCGAATGAAGAGAAACAGGAGTAGTTACTGCAAATAAATAAAACATGCTCGTACATTAATGCTTCGAACATTAAACTTACATAGATATTCATATAAAATCAGATTAATCATAATAATAATAATGTATTGAAATCTCCTTTTGGTGATATAACAATACACGATAATAATCATAATTGATGCTTGACTTAAATTTAATATAATTAGTAATTATTTATACTCAAATTTGACATGTCTATTATCTTTGGATATATAAACATATAATCAACCTTTGGGCGATGTAGAAGTATTTTATAATCAATGAATTTTAATATTTTCGTAATGAGAGATTCAATTATTTTATAACAAACATCACATATACGTGAGTAATTAAATTTATTTAAATAGATGTCTATTACACTTAGTAATTTGGTCACTTTGGTGAATAACAAATTAAAAATAACATATACATCAAATAAATAATAACGTCAATCACATCAATTTACTTTAGTATTAGTGATCTAATTCAAGATCTAATTCACAACGGAAATTTAATACAATTAACATAAATAAAATTATATGAAAAATTATAAATTTAGTAATCAAGTCTCTGATATCACATGTTAGAAATTCATGTTTGAACTTTATGACACAAATCCCCAAAAATACATAATAGCCAACATATTTTAAATTCATGATTTTAACATATCTATAATAAAGTAACAGATGTCTGTATTCATGATGATAAGATTTTGTCTTGAAGAAATTTGATCTTGAAGAGATGAAGTTTCTCTCTTTAATCCCTTAAAACTTTCTGTACTTTCTGATGAAGGGAAATGTACAGGGTGTGTTAGGAAGAGAGATGACTTATTCTATAAATCATGCTCTATTTAACCATCATTCATTAAGGGAGTTACAAACTAATAGGATTTATGATAATTTAATAAATTAATTGATTTTTTATTATTAAAATCAATGACATAAGTTAGTAACTTTTATTCATTTTAGGGATTACATGAGTTATAAAATTAATATCATAAGTTATTATAAATTATGACATAAGTTATGAGTTAAGATAATTAATAACTTAAGTTATCATGAGTTACAAAAATAAATATCATAAGTTATGACATAAGTTATGAGTTAAGAAAATCAATAACTTAAGTTATCAAAATAAATATCATAAGTTGTCATAAGTTATGACATAAGTTATGAGTTAAGAAAATAATTAGCTTAAGTTATCGAAATAAATATCATAAGTTGTCATAATTTATGACATAAGTTATGAATTTGTCGGCTGAGATTAATTACAAGTCATGAGCTATGTTGTTCATACCTAGAACATTCTGGTTGTCGCCCATTCAGATTGTACAATCTGGGCGGCTTTCTTAGTGATGAACTTCATATATGGAAACATAGCTTTCAACTAGTAGAAGATCAGATGCAATGATATACAATCTCAGCTTACGAGTATTATATTGGCATTTAGTATATATAGGCAGAGTTAGTTATATAAGGGAATCTGCCATACTGGTGGAGAGTGAGGGGATCAGATATTCAGTTATGTAGGTGTTGATATAGGTGCTGAAATAACGATTTGGGAATCACAATAACTATATGAAGAAGGTTGTTATGGTACCTCGAACTAACTATCCCTCGGTCGGATGGTAAGTTTGTCTCTGAGTTTTAGGAATGTAATCGTGGGCAAGGCTTTTGTAAGAATGTATGCAATTTGATCCAGTGTAGTGATATGCTGCCTGTTATAATTTTCATTCCAATTTGATCCCTAACAAAACGGTGGTCTACTTCAATGTGTTTATTACATGCGTGAAGGATGGGATTATTTGCCAAGGCAATTGCGGAGATGTTCTCACAGTGAATTGTGGTTGGTGACATAACAATGATTTGGAATTAAGTTGAGAGCCTTTGGAGCCATATGACTTTAGTAGCTACCGAGGAGAGCTCCATCAATGACTTGGCTACCGTTTGTTATTTTTTAGCATTCCATGAAATGCGGTTGCCTGATGTTGATCTTCTAGTGATGGGATCACAAGCCCAATCTGAAACAGAATAAGTTTGTAGTGTGGAAGATCCTTGGGTAAACTAAATGCATTGAGTTAGTAGTACTTCTGGGATACCTGAGAATGTGTTTGATTAGATAAAAGTGACCTTCGGTGGGAGTCTACATCTATTGGCGGAATTGGTTAATTGCAAAAGCTACGTCAAGCCTTGTAACGGCTAAGTATTGTAGAGAGCTTGCTAGACTCTTGTATGATGAAGGATCTGCTAGGGTTTGCTGCAGCGATGCATCTGATGGTTGTTTGGAAGAGCAGGGAGTAAGAACAGGTTTGTAGCTTTGAAACCCTGTGTTTTGAAGTATATCCGTAATATATGTTGTTTGGCTTAGGTGCACACCTGATTTGTTGTAACAAACTTGAATGCCTAGAAAGTTGGAAATACAATTTACTTATTTCATGTGGAATCTACATGGAGTGTTTGTATGTGGGTTGTGATAGCAGTCAATTATTCCCTTTTATCAGTATATCATCCAAGCAGATGAGATGATAGCAGTTGTCTTTGTGGTGGATGAGTAAGGAAGGATCTGATTTACTGAGAGTGAAGCTTTACTGTTGAGATCAGAGGAGAAAGTGGAATACCATAGGCTGGGAGCTTGCTTTAGTCCATAGAGAGTCTTCCTGAACCTGCATACATGTAGTGGTGAGCATTCGGTTGGTTTGGATGAATCAATTTGCAAATTGGTCAAATTGATTGCAACCGAAATTCAAAATCTGAAAAGTCAAACCAATCAAAATTTGGATAAGACCAAATTGACTGAACCAAAATTTAATTCAGCTTAAAAGGTTAAAATGATGGTATTTTTAATGAAATATGAAGGATTTAGTTGGTATAAATATAAAAAGTAGAGTTTAGCTATTAGATATTAAATACATAGGAACTGGGGGGTATGTATGTTAGTGCCCTTAAAATATAATAAGAAGTTTTAATTAAATTTTGGTTTTGCTGTTTATTCAATTAAATGAAAATTCAAACATAACCAATAATAAAAAATCGAATATTAAGGTTTTAAAAAAAATCAAACTATATTCTTGAAACCGAACCGAATCAACCAATCTTATTCAGTTCGGATCAATTTTTTTTTACCAAAAAATGCACACCCTTACATACATGGTGTGGATATTGGACGTCTTGGAATTCCTGAGTTTGGGACATGTAGATTTCATCATCTAAGGTGCCATGTAAGAAGGCAATTGACACATCTAATTATAGAACATTTCAGTGGTTGTTGGGAGTTATGATCAGCAAAATTTTGATACTAGGCATTTTTGCTTCAGGGCTAAAGATCTCATGATAATTGATTATGTATTCTTGTTTGAAGCCTTGACTCAGTATCTAGGCTTTGTGTTTGGCTATGGTATCATCATAATGTAGTTTGGTCTTGTAAGTCCATTTGCAACCAATTATAATATGATTTGATGGAGGGGGAACCAATTCTCAGGTGCCTTACTATTTAAGAGCTGAGAATTCTTGTGACATGGCTGTTCTCCATTAAGACATTGCCATAGGTTGAGTGAAGCTAGATGGATCGGGTACAAGTATGCTCTGAAGGTGAATATCAAAGATTGGTTTGGATTGGAGATGACTTGCCTGTAATCTAGTTTTCATGGGGTATTTGATGAGGATGGTGGTCTATTGGAGGTTGCAGAGGTACGGATGGGGATGTTGAGTTGTTTTTTGGAGGGACTGTAGTGGTGGTAATGGGAGTTGAAGGTGTTGGACGATTGTCTTGTGGGTAAGATCTATATCCCTTATGATGTGTGCAGTACCAAAGGAATATGTATAGTGTTATTTTTTGTGATAGTTTGTTGATAAGGAAAGGGTGTTGCCAGAGGTAGCATGAGGTTCAAATATGCAGAGATGTGAGATATTGAGAATTTTGTTGTGGAGCAGTTGAAAGGTGACGTTTTGGAAGTATTTTTGGATTGCATTATTTGTTACATAGCCAGTTCTTTGAGCCACATCAGCTCAAAATTCATGTGGAAGATGAGCAGCTAGTAGTGTTTGCAGAGATGTGAGATATTGAGAATTTTGTTGTGGAGCAGCTGAAAGGTGACGTTTTGGCCGTATTTTGGATTGCATTATTTGTTACATAGCCAGTTCTTTGAGCCACATCAGCTCAAAATTCATGTGGAAGATGAGCAGCCAGAAGTAGTGTTTGAGTTGTTTCAACGATGTGACGTTGTTCCTTTTGGCTACACCGCTTGGTTCAAGTGTATCGGCGCAGCTTATTTGATGGTGAATTTCATGGGTTATGAGATGGGCTATAATTATCTTGAATAACATGTACTCAGCCTTAGGTCCACTAAACATTCATAAAGAAGTGTCTATTTTACTAGGATCCATCATGTAGTAACCCAAGAATATGCTACATCTAAGGAATTGGGATCGCACCTAAATTAGGCGTAGACTAGGAATGCTAAAGAAAAACTCTACTCATAAAGCTTGGTTCAGACAAGAGACAAGAGAAAGCTCATTTAACCTACATCCAGCATCAAGTTGATGTCATTATCAAGGTCATTAGATTATTTCATATGCATGGTTTCTATTTAGAAAACAAGTTCTATCAAGGCGTCGAATCCTTTCATCATCAACACTAATTTTTTTGCATTTCCTCAATTAGTTTTTTATTTTCTCTTTCCATTTGGCTAAAGATCTCCCTTTTACCACGATGAGCTACTTAGTTTTAGTTTCATATCCTTTTGTTATTCTCAAATTAACTATTCACAAAATTACTATTACCCTTTAACATTTAAAATATATGTTAAGTTGGAAGATTTTTTTCTCACTTATCCAGCTCTTTTCTCTCTCCTCTAACAGCCCTCCACAAAACCTATCTATTCTCTTTATATAATGTTCATATAATTAGCACTCTTCAACTTCAATTCAAGTCCCTAACAACTGTCTTTTTTTCTAAATTTTCCCCTTGACTTCCTTTAAGAAGCCTTTAAATTTTAAATATATCCTCATCTGAAACTTATTCAACACAAAAAAAACTGAAACAAATGAGCTTAAACCCAACATAAACCCAAATCAAAGTCAAATTCCACCCAACCAGCCACATTTTCCCATCCCGTGGTTGTGCAGAAACAAATTATTGTTTTGTGATTATTTGAATTATTTTGTGGAAAATTTTTTCCATTAGTTTCTCACATAGCATGCATCTCAGGGCTTCTGAACAATAACCAAGGTGTTCTTTTGAGAAAGAAAATGTGAACAAAAAGAAAAGAAAGGAATAGAAAGCATATGGCATCCAATTTGTTTTGCTCTAAGAATTCAGATCTTCCACAAAACTTTGTTCCTTTACGATCACTTTATCTTCTTATCTGTTGTAGACGACCCGTAGCTAATTAAAAATATTTTTATTTCAGATTTATTAACACCATGGCTTTCTAGTCTGTAATGTTGCGTCTTTATTTTGTAATGGAGGTTTGAATTATTTTATAACCTTTAGATTTCAGTATTTTGTTAGGATTATTATAATATATATTATTAAATATTATTAAATTTTTTAATACTATGTTTGTAATTTATTATTAGTTATTACTTTTTTTCATCTGTAAATAAGGAAATTATGACTAACGTAAGATAAATTCATGATATGAAAAATTCTTATCGTAGATGTGGACGCTCTCATCTATTTTGCGATTTTGATACTTGATTGCTCATGTTTTTTTATTCATCTGTTATTAGTAATAGTTTTTATCATATCCCCTCATCTTCAGTACCTGGATTACTGATTCATATCCCTTCAAGGATTACTGGTTAATAGCAATTATCGTTTTCATTTATTTATATGAAAAAAAAAATACCTGTTTTCTTTATCCAGACCAATTCTTTAAAGCCTAAAAATTGTAGGATATATTGATCAAAGGAAGCGAAGGCATGTTAATCTTAAGAAATTGAATAAATGGTAACAATCATCTCTAAAATGTTAAACAACTCATAGTGCTACGCTGTTTTTATTTTTCATACTTATTTTAAAAACTGTGCTGAGAACTTGGAAGTCTTACAAGGCATCAACTTCTCAGTATATATAGGCTTAAGGAAAGGGGTCTCATAAAAGGAATATCATTTTCTGTAGATACCATTTGCTTGACGATTCATGATATTTGTAAAATGGGTGCGTTGTTGCTCCTGATGAATTGTCATTAAGAAAATATCACCAATTGAAGGATTAGAGGAAACAAGCATGGCCGAGACACATTTTAAGTTTTCATTTGAAGTCACAATTTTATCTAACATACTCTGCATTTTCTACTTGTACATGCCTAAACCATCTAAGCTTCTTTCTAACATAATTATTTATAAATAGATTATTTCTACTTTAGTCACATATTCATCTTAATTCTTAACACACTCGCTTTCAAATATTCCTCTAGTATTATAACTCAAACTTGAAGCTTAATCTTTAGTTTTTCTCTATCAATCTTTCTTGTTAGGATGGTGGAAGTGGAACATGCCCAGAGTTAAACCCAACTTATTAATGAATGCTCACTTTATCAACTAAAAAATTTAAGCTAAAAATGCCCACAAATAGTCTCCTATCAACTTTTATTTTACTCTCCTTATGAGATTATAATTCTCAACTCTCATATCCATCTTAACAGCATTGGAGCTTCATTATCTAATGATTACTTTTTTCCTTTTTTTTTTTTAATGGTGTTCACATATATACCACACAAGTATTTATATATCTAACACCTTAACTGTCATATTTACATGCATAACACTCTAATCATTAATATCACATAAAAAATGTCACTACTATAACCTTTTTAAAAGTGAAGCACACCTTTTCATGCATTGGTTCCTGACACCAATGTTTTATAACTGTAAATTTCATATTTTAGGTGTTAGATATGTAAATACAAAGCAATTGTGTGGTATGCATGTAAATTATCCCTTTTCTTAATATGAACCTAATTTCTAACAAATTCAAACTACACAAAAGGCTTTCTGATCTCTTGGTATGCTGATAATAAATCTCTTGGTATGCTGATAACAAATAGATCCAAATGTTTTCTTTCATTTTTTGAAGATGTTACTTCCATGTCATTCACATACATATGTAGCAGACAATTCTCATGTATTTATATTTCTCACATCTAAAATTTCATATTTAATTACGTACATAGCATTTTGTTGTTTTAAACCTATGCATAAAATGATGTATTTTACTTCTAAAAAGTGTTAATACTGTTATTTTTTATATGATATTATAGATGTTATGCAAAAAAAAAAGGGAACGTAGAAATTCACTCAAGAGAAGTTAAACTCACAATATTTACGTGATTGTGATACTAATTGTTATGCGAAAATAATGTGAAAACATAAAAATTCTCATAACAACAATCAAACACAATAGATTTATGTATTTTAGTGTTAGGTTGATTCGCCTACGTCAACGGGGAGTGAGATTCCACTAGCATCAAATGGGGAGGAAAAAATAGCTTGTGATTACAACTTCTACATTTCTCACCATACCTCTTTCATGAACTCTTACTTTTTTTTATAGAGGAGGATTATGACATACAAGTAAATAAAATCAAAAAATTAAATTACCCCTAATTACAATAAAAGTGATAAATGCAACAACCTCCACCCATCTCTTACTTCTAAATAAGTGAGAGAGGATCGAATGAGCTCCAAACTCTAACTTGCACCAGGATGGTTGCCTACTTACTTTCCTCTGATCAAGCCTTGCATAGTTCTTCAAAATGCCCAACTGGGCAATCAGTCCTGAACTCAGATGTTCACCAAACTCCTGCAGTAGGTGAATTTCTGGACTGGTAGTATCTTTGTGAGCATGTCTATTGGATTATCTTTCGTATCTATTTTTTTCAACAAAGTCTTGTTGTCATTAATCAAGTCTCAAATAAAGTGGCACCTCACATCAATATGCTTGGTACGAGCATGATTAACTGAATTTATGACCAAGAATATTACTCCCTATCTGTCACAAAATACCATCAGAGACTGCTGATCAACTCCCAAGTCATCTAATAGACTCTACATCCATATCGCTTTCTTCATCGTCTTCGTGACTGTTCTGTACTCAGCATCCGTAGTAGACAAAGCAACAATAAACTAAAAAATCGACCTCCAACTAACTGGACCTCCTGTTAATATGAATAAATGATTAGTCGTAGAACTTCATCTATCCATTTAACATGCATAGCCTGAGTTAGTGTAGCATACACACAAATTTGTAATTGATGACTGTCACTCAATTACCAAGTCAACATCAACTGTACTCTTCAGATAACTCATAATACCCTTCACAGTTTGTTAATGTTTCCTTTCTGGTTTATGTATGAACCTGCTCGCAACACCAATTGCTTGTGTAATGTCTAGTTTAATACAAATCATGACATACACATATTGCACTTGCATAAGAAACTGATCACCATATCAACCTCAATCTGAGTAGCATATGCAATCAACATTTAGAAGCAACTTCTTGAAATATATATATTAATCATACTGACTCCTGTGTACTCCTGTTCCTCATGAACTAATCAAACTTTTATACCACTTTCGTAGCGACTGCTTCAATCCATACAAAGATTTGTTCAATTTGCAAATCAAGACTGTTGAAGCCCTATACCCAGGCAACTGCAACATGTAGATCTCTTGCAATTCTCTTTGTAGGAATGCAATCTTCACATCGAGTTGTTTCAATATCAGACCATGTTGTGCTACAAGTGCTAAAATAATACGGATTGGGGGATGTTTGACCATTAGAGAGACCACCTTGTCATAATCAATCCCTTCTCGTTGCGTAAAGCCTTTTGCCACTAATCTTGTCTTGTCTTGCACATCAACTCCATGAGATCCCTCATTCTTCGCATACACTCATTTGCACCAGATGGCTTTCCTTTTTGGAAAAAGCTTCACCAACCTTCAAGTACCATTCTTTCGAAGTGACTCCATCTCTTCATCCATTGAGGCCCTCCAAAGATGACAACCTGGGATTTTCACCACTTCTTTATAATGATCAGGAATTTTTATCTCCATGTCTGAAAGCGCAAATGCAATGTGATCATTCAACCAAGCTGGTTTTGTGACATTCAACATTTTCTTTCACCTCCTTCTAAGCATTATCAACAGATGCCTTTTGAGCTGCAACTGGATCAGGTTTCTGAGTCAGAGTGGATGAACTCTATGGAATAAATGAAGTTGCATCCAACTCCAACTTATGCTGCTTATCTATGGTCCTAGTAGAACTCTCCACCTATTTTGAGTCTTGATTTTTCAACAAGCTTGCCTCATCGAATGTAACATCCTTGCTAATAACAATCTTTGTTTCTGACTGATCATATAGTTTAAAGCCACTGACTCCATGCCTGAAGCTAAGAAAGATTGTCTTCTTTTCTAGTGGTCTAGTTTATTATTCTACATGTGGTAGTAAAATGGATACTCAAACACTCTCATGTGCTCATAATCTCGAGCAGGATGTCCTGATCATATCTCCTTTGGAGTCTTCTTCCCAATAGCTGCGAAAGATAGACAGTTCACAAAGTGGCAAACATATTTAATGGCTTTTGTCCAATAAACTCTATCAAACCCAACATTGAATAACATACACCGAATTTTCTCCACCAAATTTTGGTCCATTCTCTTTGTCACCCTATTCTATTGTGATATCTCTCGAACATTAAAGTGGTGCTCTATCACAGCTCTTCGACGCTCTTACAATAACACATCTGAACTGTATTCACCTTCATTGTTTGATTTGATACACCAGATCTTTTTACCAGTTCAAGTCTCAATCCACTTTTTTTTGAGTTATGAAAATCTCTGACTTCTCGCTTTTGTGTTTTATGGTGTACACTCAAACATACCTGGAGTAATCATTAATAAAAGAGACAGTATCTCCACCCGCTGAAGGTTGTTTTCTTTGTAGGGCCCCAAACATCTATGTAAACATATTATAAACTATCATTTGGATTGTGGATGACAGTGCTAAATGATACTTTTATCTTCTTGTCAAGTGCTTGCTCCTTTGATCAAGCCTTGTTTCGATAAAGCCTAAAAGGAAGCTTCTCCAACATGAGCTACCTACATTTGTCATAAAGTATTGGTGTCAAAAGAATCATCAATAACATCAACCGTTTCAGTCACTGTATTATCCTAAAGATAGTGATGAAAAATTCCCTTCATAAACACCAGTGATTCACGACATATCCTCAGAAGTCCTATCCCAATAACTACCTTGCAATCATTAGACTTTAAAGCCCCAACCAATAACATATTCCTGATATCAGAAATAGGTTTAACATCGGTTAACTCTCTCACAGTATCATCATGCATCTTGATAAAGATACTCCTCACCCCGATAGTACGACATGTTTGATTGTTGTTCATAGTTATTGCACCGCTATTTAACTCATTGTACGTACAAAACCACCCTTAATGAGAAGAAATGTGATAGGTAGCACCTATGTTCAAAATCCAACACAAATAATCTGTAAACAAAATATGAGAAACTGTAGATAATGATACATCTGAATTCCTCGTTTCACATCCTTACACAATAATATTGGCTTTCACCTCAGATGTAACTGTCTTTCCATTTTCTTTCAATTTCGAAAAATCTTTCTTCCAATGACCAGTCACTAAATAGAAAACATACTGATTTTTCCCAAGTTTATGCTCACATAACTTGCCTCGCTTTTGAGAACTGCAGTAGCTGTTGAATTATTCTTCTCAGATTTGTCATGCTGGAGTCTAAATGCCTCAACTTACTCCATCTTTGTGGACTCATTGTCCTTTCGACAGAACACGTAATTCAATAGCATTGTAATCACTTCGTCATAATTCTAGAAAACCTTCCAATGAATGTGTGCCAATGTGAAGTGTACTCATCTGGGAGCGAATTCTACAGATGGAGCGTCTTGTATTTATCTCCAATCTCCTCATCCAAATTTAACGAATCTATTAATATCTTTACATAATCATTCAAGTGCTCATAAATAGTAATCATCTGTCTCATTTGAAATCTATAGAGTCGACACTTCTTATGGTGGCGGTTCTCCACGCTCTTCGTGAGATATTTGTTCTCCAACGTCCTCTACAATATTTCTTCAGAAGTCTCTATCATCACCCCATATTTGATTTGTTGGGTAAAACAATTTTAGATCAAGTCACAAGCATTTTTCAGTTTATCTTCAACCAATCTTTTCTCTGACATCACTTCAAGACATTCCTCACCATCCAAGACTTCCTCCATATTCAAAGAA
Organism: Phalaenopsis aphrodite; assembly: GCA_003013225.1. Lineage (NCBI taxonomy): Eukaryota > Viridiplantae > Streptophyta > Magnoliopsida > Asparagales > Orchidaceae > Phalaenopsis > Phalaenopsis aphrodite. The sequence goes on along the minus strand of NEWO01000149.1, from coordinate 415,326 downwards.
TATAACGCGTCCATCACCTCACATTGCCACGAACAAAAGTTTTATTGTCATTGAGTTTTGTCATATTGATTTTGACAGGATGCGTAACCACTCGATGAATCGATTTTTCCACCACCATAGTGAATGGTTGAAGAAGTTTGTCCATCGTCGTACATTTCCCTTTTCCGAATAAGTTTCTCTTCTGGATCATGTGAATGATCAGGAGATGAGAGGAACTGAAAAAAAAGGGCATACGATAAAGACAAACGAACAATAGGAAGAACGTGGAGAACTTTTGTGCGATAAACCTCGCTAAGATAGGTCAAGCACATACGTTTGAACATGATCTGATTGAAATAGCTTGTGCCAAATATCCGCGAAATAATGCCTATGAAAGACTCAAAACCTGAGATTCAGGTGTGTTTGATTGTTTTGTGGTCCAGAGTGTTCCAAAGCGGACGTATCATACTTAGTTAATTAGATTGGGGGTTTCTTAAGAATACTCTTGATCTAAGGAATTTTGCTTACATCTAAAGTGAAAATTGACACAAAACTATCAAAGAACAGTTATTTTGCAGGAGAATGTTCTGATGCTTTCAAAGTTTCTGGGAAGCCACGAGGCAGAAAGTGAGGCTCACTTGGTACTACCTGGGCAATGGACTCATCGACATACAGAGCCCGCGAAATAACCGAATCATCCTGATAAGGAATCCCGATACATCAAAACACATCCGGATTATAAGGGCAGAGGACAAATCGTTGTATCCCAAACAGGCGACAACTCATATGTAATTGGTCTGTGAAGGTGATACCAACGAAGGTAAAGGGAGTGACAGGGCTCCATAGGGGTAATTCAAAGGAAGGACGGTGTAATCCCTCAAAGATAGAAATGACTTGGTCATGGTACCACAGACTCGTCATCCCGAGCCACTAGGACTCTTAAGTTTAACTGGTCGTAAAGACAGTCGACCCAACATGTCTGAAGGTCCCTGATTAGCAATCCGTGAATCTCATCGTCCACGGGGACCTCCATAGCTCTAAGGTCAAAGGAACAAAGACTATTCTATGACTATCTTAGTCAGGGTCATCCCATCAATGTAATGTCAATCGACCATCGTCTCATCAACAACCAAAGCCTAGCAAAAAAATCTTGGCCACATGCCAAAGGATCGAAAATTGATGTCTTAGGCCTTGGGGAGTGATATATGCAGCAAACATATCCTAAGGTCATTTGAGTAGACATACTATACACGTGACATCAAAAATTGGCGCTAACACCATCATTCATTGTTATTATTATTTAATTTTTTTTTCCAAAAAATATTCCTCTAGTAGAGTACCTCGAAAAAAGACAAAAATAAATAAGAAAAATTCACTTGAAAAAGAAATAAATTTTAAAAAATAATTTTTTTTTCTCCTAAAATTCTTTTTTTTTCTTTTTTCTTTTTCCTTTTCCTTTTTTCTTTTTCCAAAATCTTCTGTAAAAAGAATTTTCATTTTTTTTCTTCTAGTTCCGAAATCACTTATGCTTTCCCAATATTCCTTTTGCTTTTGTGGTGTGAAAATTTTTGTTGTTGTTCAACACAATTCCTTGCTGCTTGAGTATGTTTCATGCCGAAACTACCGCTCGAGCTGTCGAAGCTGCCAGAGCAGCTGGAGCCGTTGTTAGAGTCGCCAAAACCGCTGCAGTCTCCCTGCTATCGCGGTCTCTTCTGCCGCACGTCGAATATTTGTATCCAAACAGCCGATCTTTGATCTATCGACAAAGCACGTCGATTCACCTGATGCAAAGATACTGACAACATACACCTGATTTCTGTCTTCGAAGTTGAACCACACTCTGATCACGAACATGAAGCTCTAATATCAATTGTTATGTGATAACAATGCAGAAACATAGAAATTCACTCAACAACAACCAAACACAAAAATTTATGTGGTTCGGCATTAAGTTGATTTATTTACGTTCACGAGGAGGGAGATTCCACTCGCACCGGATGGGGAGAAAGAAAAACAGCTTCGGGTTACAACTTCTACATTTCTCACCATACCTTTCTCATTAACCATGAATCCCTTTTTTATAGGGGAGGATTAGGGCAACATTAAAAGCCACAAATATAACAATTTTCATCTCATCTTTTAATTTCAAGTAAGTGCGAGATGACCAAATGAGCTTCAAACTCTAATTCAGTTACACCAAGATGATTACCTACGTATGATATCAGAGCAATTGGTATGCGAAATCAACGCTAAAAATGTAGAAATTCACACTACAATCAAATATAAAAAATTTACGTGGTGAGTTATGTAAGAATTGTGTGTTTTGTATGTAAATATAGAAGTTATCATTTGAAATGAAATGGAATGAATAGCATAAAGTTAAAGAGTGAGAAAATATGAAATTGATTAAAGCTGAGCGACACCTGAGCCTCCTAGCTGAGCTAAGGAAAAGCCTTGAGGATGTGATCGAATCAATGTAGCGTCCCAGTCTCTTAGATTCCGTCACGTACAGTTTCTTTCCCAGAAGCGTGAATTTGTGGGAACAAGCTTAGGTCTCATAGGCTGTTTACAGACATGAACCAAAGAGTCCAGGTGGATGTGTAGAGCTGCTAGCAAACAGGTGGGCCCTTTCTGTCTACCTTCCCCCTACAAACCCAAATTAGTCATTTGGATTTCTTTTCCGAAGCTGTTTGTTGTTAAATGCACCTTACCTGTATACCCATTAATCTTACAGACCAAAATTAATTAAATAATTAAATAAATTCAAAGGCTATTTTTTTCCTCGTCTTTATCTGGAAATTAGTATTTGGATTTCATGCCTAAAAGAATTGCTGGAAATCAAGTGTTAGCGGGGATCTTGGCAGAAATTCTTCTCCAATGCCGCTTATAGACAAATTTTATTATACGGAGGGAGCACAAATTGAATTTTTATTATACTTGTTGACGTGTAATAGAAGGGAGATTTACATACATAGCACTTATTTTTTATGTATTTACATATTTAACACTTGAACTTTCGATTTTTACATTTATGCCGTCTCATTATGCATCTAACCATTGATATATATTTTTGTTGTTGTACGAAAGATTTGAGTGGTATAAATGTAAAAAGTAAGTTTTGGTGTTAGATATGTAAATACGTAGGAATTGAATGGTATGTAAGTAAATGTGTTCCCATGGATATATATATCTATGTGTGCCTATGTATTTTGTATTTACATATCAAACACCTAAAGTTCAATTTTTACATACATACCTATGCAAGAAGAGGTGTATTTCATTTTCTAGAAGTTAAATAATGGCAAAATTTAAGAAAAAGAGGTTTGCGTTACACGCGCGCGCGCACATACACACACACATGAATTGGATGGTATGTATGTAAATGCCCAATGATCTGTTAATATTTTCCTTTTTTTTTATAAATTTTGTTTATATTTTATTTTATTTTATATTGCTCGGCTGAGATTTAATTGTTCTGAGTAAAATTTTCATGTGTTTCTACACTTAAGATGTTCGTTATAACTTGAATTTGATCAAGTAATTATTTCATGTACTTTTTTAGATACTTTATGTTAAATAAGTATTAGAATTCTTAATCAAAATTAAACATAAAATTAATTTTGATATTATGGAAATGTAGGCATTAAGAAAACTAAAAACATAAGCTTTAAAACCTCGATTGAGCTAATGATATCAAATTACGCGCGGATTATTACATTAATCTTTCGAAAGAGGTCCCACCTTCTCCAAAGGAACATCTTGTGGTGCATGCTTGCCTCAAGCTCGAGCCGACCTCCGCTCTATCACGGCCGTTGCTCGGCGTCCGGGCGACGGAAGTAATAATCTCTCCTCAAGCTCTCGACACCAAACAAATTTCATATTTTAATATTGTTCTATTTATGTTATTTTTAAATAACATTTTTGCAATACGATCACTATAAATATGTAGAATAAATGTGCAATTAATGAATGTTGGGTATTAAATTGAAGTATGGGGAGCATCCTCTTTGGTACTTCCCTATCCTTCGCCCAACCTGCTTTGTGAGTTGGCGGGTGGACGGAACGGC
>NEWO01000149.1:374064-387083 GCA_003013225.1 Phalaenopsis aphrodite | reverse complement strand
AATCATAATATGAACTAATTCTATTAATTTACCTTTAAGAGTACTTATATTCCAAGATTTTATCCAAAAATTACTTTTAGGGACTAACTTTTTTTCCTGCATTCGTCCGTAATGTGAGAACTCTTGCTTACTTACACGACATCCGTACGCCGATGTAGTGATCCTTGCAAACTTATTACTATATTAAGGTCATACATTGTGTCGCTTCCCAGGGATGCCCTAACATTTACACAATGATTAAAAGAATTATAGATAAGAGCATGCATGAAAATATATTTTCAGAATGATTAAAAGGTGAGTCCATAAGGATAATATGTGCATTTTGAATTCATGACCTCATGATGGAAAACTACAACCTCAATCACATTATATCATGCATAAATACAACATAAACTAAAATTCAAAAGCAGGGAGGAAAGTGATAGTAAGAGAAAAATGTAAATTCTCTCCCTACCTTTTAATTTAATTTAATTTATTTTCTTCCTTCTAACCACAAAACTCTCTCTCTCTCTCTCTCTCTCTCTCTCTCTCTCTCTCTCTTTGCTTGTGCTTTACTCACCACTTAGCACACTCTCCTCAACAAATTATTTGCAAATCCACAATGACGTTACATAGACCACATAGTCACAATTATGCCTCTCTCTCTCTCTCTCTATCCACCTTTAATTGATTAGACTTTTGGCTTTCATATCCAATATTTAATTATTCATCAAAGCATATATCTAAGAGATAAACATTAAGTAATCTGCCAGGCTAAGTACAGGCTTTATTTAGTTATTCACTTCTTAATTAAATATATATTTTAATACAATTTGAGAACTAATTGTCCTTTAATCACATTTTAATGACAATTAGCTCCTTAAAAGCATGTGGCTTTCCATTAATTTATATCTAAAATCAGTACTTTGGGGTGCTTCTGTCGATGCCATATAAGCCAAGTGTTCGGACCTTCTTTAACGTTAAAAAATTCATGCTTTTAACTTCTCACCCCCCAAGGTCTTTTTGGTAATGGAGTATTTATTTATTTATTTATTATTTATTTTTTGTGAATATTGGCTATCACTTTTATGTAGTTTTATAATATAATAAGTTAATGGTGGATTTTGAAGTTGAATTTATAAATTTAAATGTTGTTTAAATAAATAGTAAATTTTGGATATTAAATTATTGAACTTATTTATTTATCGATCGTAAGAATTAGTGTGAAATGGCGATCACATCTCTGTCCCCTAACAAATCGGTTTCATGTTATGTGATCGTTGAATATCTGAGTGGTTTTAGAGTCAGTCAACCTCAGGGTCAGTTTACCCTTCTTCAGCTACTCTATTCCTATCTGACATCTGGTTCAGTCGCTCTCTGGGTCAGTTGACCCTTGATCAGTCACTGGACCAATTTACAGCCTCGGGTTCGGCCGGTCTCATGATATCCTTGTTTATGCTCTATCCAGTTCGATCCATGAAATATGTGAATTTATAAAAATTATGAAATATATTTAGAATTATTTATTTATTTATTATGCCGCATGAATGACACTTGAATGCTAGACTGATAAGCTTTCAATTTTTTGAATAATGAAATATAGAATAAGTTTGTACAGATGGCGTATGACTATAAAAATATAAGAAGGGGAATAATTTACTTCTTTTATGTCCTGATAACACATGAATAAATGATGGCAGGTTGCATGGGCATTAGAGCCTCTTCTAAATTAATACACACATTCTGTCCCTGTCCCCTTACATGGGAAAATGGAGATAAATCAAGTGATAAATAATATAAGGCGGGGAATTTACATACATATCACACAATTAATTACGTATTTATATTTTTAGCATCTAAAATTTGATATTTATATTTCTAACAATTTGCTATTAAAAATTAGGGATAAATGATTAAAAATACATGAGGAACAAAATTCATTCGTTTTTTAAAAGAGATCTTTCTCGAACGCATGCAACTTATTTGGAAAATATGGTAACTAGAACTCGAAAATATAATACCCTATCCGACGGGAAAAATTTGCGTACGTAATACGTATGTAGGGTTACGTACCTCAGTAACTAAGACATAGATTACAGAGAGGATATTGAGGGGTTATATTCACATTATACCTTCTTGTAACCTCCATGTAACCTACTGTAATCTACAAATATATGAAAACAAAAGCACAGAACTTACTAGAAGGTACAAGTAGATTACAAGAATGTTACATGGGGTATCACACAGTTATAACCTCCTAATATACTTCCTGTAACATATTTGTAGGTTACTGACGTATGCAGATCCAACACATTTATCTATAGATGAGCTTCAAAATTAACCGTAGATAAAAAAAAAAAATTATGAGTAAATTTTAATCATTTTTTACCAATAATTTAAACATTCCTCTGACACATTAATATTACATATAAATGAAAATTAAATGAAAAGCATTACCTACAAAAGTATTTTTCTCATTAAAATATTTTTTCGACTCTGGAAAATTGGCCGTTATTTAAATTATAATATATTTAAAATATTTTAGAGTTTTTTTAATTCGCACTAAAAATCACATAATCAAACAGCCCTAAATCAAAGTATAATAATTTCTTTTTTTCGGGCCACAAAATGAAAGGCTGCTTGGCGTTCTGAGGCCAATGCTCGTCAGTGGTTATTATTGATTCTTTTAGTGCAAGCAACCAAAAGTTTTCGTAAACTTTAACTGAGTTAATAAACTCTCCCAAATCAATAATTGAAGATATGTACTTTTCTAAATGTAAATGAAAGTAATTAGATAAAATAAAGTATGAGAGAGAGAAAACCTCAGACCCTCCTCCTTATAAAGATAAGAGTCGACATGACTTATATTTTAGAAATATTTATCTAACAAATCAAAATATCCCTCGTTTAAATATAAATGTTTTCACTGTTCAATACTCTGATGATGACCGAGTTGATAGAATATTTCAACCAGAGGAGGGCAGACTTTTAAATCAGGATATTAAAAAGTAACCAACCAAACATTTAAATTAAATTTGAGCACTCAAGAGACTTGAAACAAATCTCATCCATCCTCCGAAACAGATAGTTGAGGGTGACTAACTTTTCATTGACTTCAACTGACATCAAGTTAATGTTATATCAAATATACCAATATATTCACGATCAAAGCAATTGCATGGCAGTAAGGACGTGGCTCGAGTCATCCGTTCGAGTGGTTCTACCTCCAATTGACACCACAAAATGGCGGTTACGACCAGAGGTCTCTGACCAAATGGTTGCCACCAAATGACACAATTATATAACGGTCACTTCGGCAGCCCATATGTTTCCCAATGACTTTATATCATTTGAGTTATGAATTATAAGAGTACAATTGATTGACACAAAACCTTTTGTTACATAAGTCGACTAAAATTTATCTCCTTAAACAAACATCTACCTTAAATCTACAAAGGATCTCTTGGACAATGCAAACCATTACTGCTGACAAGAATCATTTTTTCAGGTTGGGTCGATTACCTCCTCTGACTAAGTAGATCAGAGACCACGACGACTCGAGATGAAAGAACCATGAAATTTTAATCGGGTTTTGTCTTTTGTTCCCTCACCATCCGCTTTAAGCTTAAGTGGAGACTTCTACAATTTAAATTCAAAGTCAATTGTTATTGTATTTTGAATATTCAATTTTTAATGACTAGTCTTAATCGAAAATGCTCTTCTATTATCAGGAGGAGTAATTAACCAGAGGGGTTTGTGCCTATGGGAAACAACAAACCCCATATCAAAAAATCCTCGCTAAATGAGGGTGAAATCTCTGGGTAGTGTCTTATCTACAATCCAATCTCTCTTCTGAAAATTCAACTCTCCAAAGCTCTCTCAACAAAACAAAATTATTATAATACGCAGAGGGTTATCGAGAAGTGATCACGGATTTTTGAAGCCCGCACTACTCATGCAGCTTTTCCTATTCAAGCTTTAACAATGATTATTTATTTAAAAATAAATAAAACTTATTATTTACGTATTGCTCATGATTATACATGAATAAATTGCTCAATGTAAATGTATTTGTCTACAAGTGCAACTTTTGAAATTTCATTTGCATATAATTCAATTTAGTAATAAGCTAACAAATGAACATAAATCATTCTTATATAAATGAATATAGAGTTATTCATCTAGAATACTTTAGATGAAGTGTAGGAAGTAAAGAGAGGACTCATGCAAAAAAAAAAATGGAAGGACTTTAGTTATCATACAAATAGATTATAACATTGATAACTTTTCTGAGTACGAAAATAACTAATAAGAAAACACATCAAATGGCATAGCACCAAGAACAAGAGAGGATTGACAATTAGTAGCATATAATGAGTATGATATCTCCTTCAAATATATTATGAATCAATTAAGGAATGACAAAAGTGGTTTTTAACACAAGTGTGTTTGGGGCAGCGATGCTGGGACACGCCGCACTTTGTGACGTTTGCTAAAATTATGTTTTGTCAATTTTTTCTGAAAAGCTGCAGTGGAAAGTTTTAACTTGCAACCCGGCCTTGTCAAGTGAAATTGCTGCCAAAAAGTTAGGGATTATGAATCTTTGTAGAAACCAGCTAATCAATCTTTTTATATCACTCTTCGCCCATGCTGAACATAAGAGATGTAGGAATCTTTTTAAATTGTTAAGGCTAAAGCACTTAAGGATCTGGTTGGGGCAGCTGCAACTTATTGAATAATTTGTTAATAAGCTGATTAAAAATAATCTGTCGATAAACTAAGTGGGGTGACTATTACAAATTTTTATTTTTTTTGGAAAAGTCGGACCGCGGTCAGAAAGTTGTCACCATACCTAGATATATGTAGCGTGTAAACATTGTTTTCAGCATTTTGAAAACACATAAGCTGTCAAAATGTAGTTTACGCAACCAGACCAGATGCGTTTTTAAAACGTCACCGCACCAAATAAGTTGTCTCAAATGGACCCCAATCTTTTAAAACAAAAAAAAAGAGACAATAAACACCACAAAGAATAATAATAAACTGCTTAAATTATGTTATCACTGACTGAACCAATCTTTTTTCCTCGTTCTAAATGAATAATAAGCAAAATTACTCGGTTGATCTATAAACATGAAGAATGCTAATATGATTGGAATTGAAAAAAGAAACCTTACAAGTAAAAAAAAATGAAATTAAAAACAATATTTGCACGGATGAGTTCAAGTTGCGGTTGCTCATCTTATTTTGTATCTCAGCACTATAACTGCATCGTTAAAGAAAAAAAAATATTTTCAGCTAAGCAAAAAAGCCAAGCACACCACCGAAGTGGCTCAACCGAGCCCGTCTGCCAATATGGCTAAACCAAACCAGACTGCCAAAGTGACTGAACCGAACCTGCCTGCCTAAGTGGCTAAATTCTTCCTTTCTAGAAAGGAGGTTTAAACTACTAGGAGGGAACAACCACTCTTGACATTCATCATGACTTACAAGGACACCTTTCAACCCTTGTTTAATAATAGCACAGTGTCTCATCATGATTATCAAGGACCGTTGTCAATTCTTCTTTAAAGATGTCGCCCGACGCCTAAATCTCGGCCTTCTCATCCAGATGCAAGATATAAGGACACCGCACCAGCACCGCCTGATGCTCACATCACAATTATCTCATTCTGATTACATGGGTGGGCGTCGTCATGAGCACAAAATGTATTGTCATTTCTTCTCCCCTCAGAATAAAAATGAATATGAAGGAAGAGAATGTGTATCTTTTCTCTGGATCTCTCTTGCTTCTTCTCTTTTTCTCTCTCTTACTTAAATTCTGCGACTCAGATAGATTGTGGGGGAAGAAAAAATACTTTTCAGCTCACAGGAAAAAAGAGGCTTATTTGATTTTCTAAGACTCCAAAAAACATGTCTTTTTCTTTACTTCATCTTTCTGTCAGCATAGCAAGGTGTCTACCAGATTTATATAAACTCCCGATCGATACAGGACCTTACTTCCTAAAAAAATTCAACAAAATTTTAATGACAATTTTGCAGGGAGGCATGCCTTTGTGTGCCTATGCAGGAAAAGTTGTACATCACTTTTTAAATGTTAATGTACTAATATTTTTATGGTGATACAAATGATTTCGGTGGTATAGATGTAAAAAAGATAATCTAGGCGTTCAAATGTAAATACATTAAAATTAGGTGGTATGTATGTAAATGCCCCCAACATTAAAACTAGAGTCCTTCCCTTTGACATTACGTTACTAAAGTACACACCAATCCATCACTTTCTTCAACGTCGACTCCAATTTCCACAATTGCAATAAAGGCGGTACTGGTAAATGTGTAACGGGAAAATTACAACAATTTTCCTTCTGTAATTAATGTCAAAAGGCAAAATAATAGATGAGCCAACACAGATAAATTGATCTGTGATCAACGAAGGATTATTGCGTGCGGACACCGCATGCATCTCTGCATGCGGTGTTCGATCTTGGCCGTAGATCACGGTGATCTACGGTCAGGATTATTTCCGTTTTTAAAAAAAAAAATAAAAAAATTTAGGTGGGGCCCACCGAAATACATCAGGACCGTAAATCACCTGATTTACGGTCCGGATCGGAGTCCGCACGCAAGCTGCGTGCGGACTCCGATCCGTATGGAATAATTTTTCGTGATCAACACAGCGCAAATCAGACCGTCTGCTCTCAACGTGAAGAGTCCCGTAAACTCAGAAAATATTAGATTTATAACGTTAATTACTTAGCTATTATTATTTATTATTATTTTTTTTAATTATGTATTTTCTATTTTATTTTATTATATTTTATTTTTTTTCTTTATTGGGTCTATTGTAATTGAGTTTAAATACTACTCTTTCTATCAAGAATATTATGCTGCTCTAATCCAAATCTCAAAATAGTATCAGAGTCTGACCTTAAATTCAGATGGTTGTGTGACCCAGTACTATAACGACCTTGTTGCATTATGGATGAAATGTGATTTGTACTACGACTACACTTGGGAATATCCGGTCGACCTATCTTTCTTCCAGAAGATTGTAGAAAATGATCGAATGCTCCAATTCCTGACAGACGACCTTAACAAAGATCTTGATGAAGCTTGGTAGGAACCCTCTTCCTTCTGCTCGCGCTGCCTTTACTGAGATTCACTAGGAAAAGAGCCGAAGAATTGTCATGCTCGACACTTCTACTCCTTCAGCCGAATCGTCCACCTTGATCTCGAATAGTGCTCAGCCCTAGTCCATGCCACCTCGGGTCAGTCATTGCACTTGTGATTACTATTACAAACCCAACCACACTCCGTAAAAGTGTTGAAAATTTTATGGTAAACCAACATTCAAACCTTCGAACATAACATCTGCTACTAGGGTCTCACAGCGAAAGATGAGTCTACCATGGTTCAATCGACTCCTACCCGGAACATCCCGAAATCCTCTGAATCCCTAAAAAAACCATATTGAGCAATTGATCAAGCTACTTGGACTCAATCAATTATCCGAGAGTCAGTCGACCTCCCACGTCCAACAATGCACTCTTTCTATGGCCCTCACAATTTTTTCCTCTAGTCTGTGGTGATTCAGGTGTCACGAATCACATGATTGGATGCTCATAAGCTTTCTCAACTTACTATTCGCGCTCTGGGAAAAGTACTGTCAAAATTGTCGATGACTCCTAAAGTTTCATTGTTGGTAAGGGTTTTGGTTGTACTAACGACCGGTTTAACTATAGATTTTGTTTCATATGTTCACCTATTGCAATGTAACTTGTTGGCTATCATCAAGTTGCCGAATGATATTGATTGTGTTGATAATTTCTCTTATGATGGTTCTGTTTTTCAAGATCGTCATTCAGAGAAAGTAGCTGGACTACTATTTCCAAGATAATAACATAGAGAGTGAGGACACATCGCTCAGAAGTTGTAGTTTATCTCGGGTCATTAAATCTCTTATTATGTTATTGCAATGTTGTTTGAGTCATCCTAATTTCCAATTTTTTTAAAAAATTATATTCTTTGATGTTTCTAATAAAAATCTTTCTAATTTCAATTTTGAGACATGTCAGTTAGTCAAGCATCATCGAGCCCATTACCCACCTCATACTTACACACATTTTGTTCATTTCTCTCTCATTCACAGCGATATATGTGGACTCTCTCACACTTCCAACTGCACCAATAAATAGTAATTCTTGACTTTAATTGATGACCACACTCGGACGACGTGGATCTACATTTTAAAAGACAAATTTAAGATTGATGTCATCTTCCAAAACTTCGACACAATCGTTTTAACTCGATTCAAAACTTCAATTCAGGTTCTTTGAACAAACAATGGTCATGAGTTTTTCAACTCTATTTTGGGTGAATTCTTGATGAGTTAGAGCATTCTCCACCATAACTCGTATATTCGACGTTGCTCACTCCATTATGTTTAAATCTAATGTCCCTAATTTTGGAACGATATAATTCCGACTGTCACCTATCTCATAAATAGAGTCCCCTCTAAAATTCACAAGTTCTGATGTCATACTTCTCTGTCAATCGGGTCTTCTCCACATGAGATCCCAAGATTATTGGGTACATTGCCTTTGTTAGGAAAACTGCCCCCACTCGGAGTAAGCTTGATCCCAGATCCATAAAATGTATCTTCTAAATCAGCCACTCAAAAGGGGTATTAGTGTCTTGATCCTAAAACAAACTAAATCTATGTGAGCGTTGAGGTCTCCTTCTTTAAAAGTATTCCCTATTTTCCTAGCTCAATCTTAAATGAGGGGGAGCTTGAATTCTTAGACATTATCCCTTATCCTACTCCTATAGATGATATGCCCATTGTTCCTGCAACTAAGTGTTACTCTGTTTCGTTGAGTGCACCATCTCATCCTCCCACTATCCTTGTCTACACTCGGCGCACCGCTCCCAATGTTCCTACTCTGCAGCTCGCTACCTCCTTACAAGACCTTGATTCTACTCCGGGCATATCCTCAGCACGGCCCCTCCTTCGAATGAGAAGGTGAGTTTTCCAAATAATGTACGCAATCAAACATGCTCTCTCTCTATTCTAAGGCAAAATATGTCTCTTTCTATAGTTTATCGTCAACCTACAGAGCATTTGCTACTGCCCTGACAGACTATTAGATCCAAGCTACTATTGAGATTACTTTTGTTGTTCCAACCTAAAAAACGACAGTAATGGAGGAGATTAATACCCTTCGGTAAAGCCATACATAGGACGTCTTTGACATTCCTCGGGGTAAGAAAGTTGTGGGGTGCCAATAGATTTTCAACACCAAGTTCAACTTTGATGGATCCTTTGAACACGACAATACACGATTGGTCGCCAAAGGGTATTCATAGACCTACGGAATTGACTATGATGAGACATTTGCTCCTATGGCTAAGTTAAATACTATTTGAGTCATGTTGTCCTTTGCAGTGAATCTGAATTGGTCTTTATTCCAGTTAAATGACAAAAATGTGTTCTCGAATGGAGAGCTTACAGAAAAGGTGTAATGTCTTTCCCTCTTGGCTTTGACTCTACTGCCTCTAGAGAGCAAGTGTGCAAGCTACGAAAGTCCCTCTATGGGCTAAAATAGTCCCCAAGGGCCAGTTCGATAAGTTCAAAAAGGTGGTCGTGGGCCATGATTTTACTCAGGCTCAATCGGATCACACTTTCTTTCTTTAGCATTCCTCCAATAATCAGGTAGCTGTCCCTATTAACTATGTTGATGATATTGTTCTTATAAGTAATAATCTCCCGGCATTAGTCCTTGAAAGACCTTGCTACTTCCTTTGAAATGAAAGACTTGGGGACTCTCCGGTACTTCTTAGGCATAGTAGCCGTTGGTCATCTCGGGACATTTGTCTGTCTCAGCGCAAATAAGTAGTTGATCTCTTGCATAGAACAACCTTCTTCTGTGTAAACAAGTGGTTGTCCCTATGGATCTTGATGAAAAATTATCGCATTCCCAATGTTGTGCCGGTCAACAAGACTCATTATCAGCGTCTTGTGAGGAAACTCACCTATCTCGCTCATACTTACCCCGGCATATGCCACACAATTGGTATGGTGAGTCATTAATGCCTGACCCCTTATATGCACCATCTTCAAGCTGTCCATCGGATTCTCCGCTATTTAAAAGCTAAACCGGGCTCAATTTTATTTTTTTCTCATCACACATCTCGGTTTATTGTTGTTTATACAGATGTTGATTAGGTCAGGTCTGTTATAATCGATGTCCCACCTCGGGGAAATACTCATTTGTAAGAGGAAATCTTGTCACTTGGAAAAATAAAAAATTATTTGTAGTTGCCCAGAGCAGTACTGAAGCTCAATTCTGGTTCATCTCCTTAGAGATTTGTGAAGCTCTTTGGTTAAGTATCATGCTCTACGAACTTCATATGCTAACCTCCGTCCTGTTACAGCTACGCTGCGATAATAAGGCTTCCATCAACATTGCTCACAATCCAGTTCAATATGATCGTACTAAACATGTGAAGATTGACACACTTCATTAAGAAAAAAGATCGAGTCTGGGGAAATTTGTGTTTCTTTTGTGTCCTCCAATGGTGAACTAGCGGATATCCTCACTAAAAATATTTCCGTTCGATGACTTCAAATCCAAGTTAAACATGAGTGACATCTATGCTTTAACAGCAAGGGGAGCATCAGATTTATAACGACAATCCATAGCCATTATTACTTATTATTGGCTTTTATTCCCTCATTATGTATTTTCTATTTTGTTTTATTATGTTTTATGTCTACCTTCGTTGTGTCCATTGTTATTGGGCTTATAAATACCCCTCATATCAAATAACGTTATGCTGCTCTATTCCAAATCTCAACAGAAAATAAATAGGGTAAACTTCAAGATGTTCTACAAGAAAATCAAACAATTGGGTTCAGCCTAACAAGAAATANCGCTCAGAAGTTGTAGTTTATCTCGGGTCATTAAATCTCTTATTATGTTATTGCGTTGTTGTTCTGCCTATTGTTCCTGCAACTAAGTGTTACCCTGTTTTGTTGAGTGCACCATCTCCTCCTCCAACTGTCCTTGTCTACACTCGGCGCACCCTTCCCAATGCTCCTACTTTGCAGCCCGCTACCTCCTTACAGGACCTTGACTCTACTTCGGGCAACATCCTCAGCACGACCCCTCCTCCGAATGAGAAGGTGAGTTCTCCGAATAATGTACACAATCAAACATGCTCTCTCTCTATTCTAAAGCAAAATATGTCTCTTTCTATAGTTTATCGCCAACCTACAAAGCATTTGCTACTACCCTGACAGACCATCAGATCCAAGCTACTATTGAGGTTGCTCTTGTTGTTCTAGCCTGAAAAACGATAGTAATGGAGGAGATTAATGCCCTTCGGTGAAGCCAAACATAGGACGTCTTTGATATTCCTCGGGATAAGAAAGTTGTGTGGTGCCAATAGATTTTTAACACTAAGTTAAACTTTGATGAATCCTTTGAACGCGACAAGACACAATTGGTCGCCAAAGGGTATTCATAGACCTACGAAATTGACTATGATGAGACATTTGCTCCTATGGCTAAGTTAAACACTACTTGGGTCATGTTGTCCTTCGTAGTAAATCTGAATTTATCTTTATTCCAGTTAGATGACAAAAATGTGTTCTCGAATGGAGAGCTTACAGAAAAGGTGTATATGTCTCTCCCTCCTGGCTTTGACTCTACTGCCTCTAGAGGGCAAGTGTCCAAGCTGTGAAAGTCTCTCCATGGGCTAAAATAGTCCCCAAGGGCCAGTTCGACAAGTTCAAAAAGGTGGTCGTGGACCATGATTTTACTCAGGCTCAATCGGATCACACTTTCTTTTTCCAACATTCCTCCAATAGTCAGGTAGTTGTCCTTATTAACTATGTTGACGATATTGTTCTTATAAGTAATGATCTCCCGGCATTAGTCCTTGAAAGATCTTCTTGCTACGTCCTTTGAAACGAAGGACTTGGGGTCTCTTTGGTAATTCTTAAGCATAGTAGTGGTCGGTCATCTCGGGACATTTGTCTGTCTCAGCGCAAATAAGTAGTTGATCTCTTGCATAGAACAACTTTCTTCTGTGTAAACTAGTGGTTGTCCCAATAGATCCCGATGAAAAATTATCACATTCTCAATGTTGTGCCTGTCAACAAGACTCATTATTAGCGTCTTGTAAGGAAACTCACCTATCTCACTCATACTCGCCCCGACATATGCCACACAATTGGTATGGTGAGTCATTAATGCCTGACCCCTTATGTGCACCATCTTCAAGCTTTTCATCGGATTCTCCGCTATTTAAAAGCTAAACCGGGCTCAATTTTATTTTTCTCTCATCACACCTCTCGGTTTATTGTTGGTTATACAGATGTTGATTGGGTCGGGTCTGTTTATGATCGATGTTCCACCTTGGGGTATTACTCATTTGTAAGAGGAAATCTTGTCACTTGGAAGAACAAAAAATTATTTGTGGTTGCCCAGAGCAACACTCAAGCTGAATTTTGGTTCATCTCCTTAGAGATTTGTGAAGCTCTCTGGTTACGTATCATGCTCCGCAAACTTCGTATGCCAACCTCCGTCTTGTTACAGCTACTCTGTGATAATAAGACTTCCATCAACATTGCTCACAATCTAGTCCAGTATGATGGTACTAAAAATGTGGAGATTGACACATTTCATTAAGAAAAAGATCGAGTCTAGGGAAATTTGTGTTTCTTTTGTGTCCTCCAATGGTCAACTAGCGGATATCCTCACCAAGAGTCTTTATGTTCGATGACTTCAAATCCAAGTTAAACATAAGTGACATCTATGCTTCAACTGCAAGGGAAGCATTAGATTTATAATGACAATCCATAGCCATTATTACTTATTATTAGCTTTTATTCCCTCATTATGTATTTTCTATTTTGTTTTATTATGTTTTATGCCTAACTTCGTTGTGTCCATTGTTAAATACACCTCCTATCAAATAGCTTTATATGATGCTCTATTCCAAATCTCAACAGAAAATAAATAGGGTAAACT
>NEWO01000149.1:357918-373811 GCA_003013225.1 Phalaenopsis aphrodite | reverse complement strand
ATAATCTCATAAGATGCAGCAAGCATATCATGATATTTAGACACATCTGCTTCTTATTCTTCCACGAAATCAAAGAGTTTAAAAAAAATAAATTTTACCATTGGATATCAAGGTACTAATCCCAATGAACATCTTAATACACAAACAAGCTTTGCTCCCCTTTTGAAAATGAAGAAAGATGGCTCGAAGCTTAAACCGCCAGCATTACGACTACACATAGAAAGATCATGAAAAAGGCGATTAGAATGGTACACAATCTATTTATGATCTCAAGTTTCTAGACACAACGCATTTCCACTCACGTCGAAACTACCAGCCTAAGACCGATCAAAGAAGACTTGGGAACCTCTCGCTGGTTTTTGGAATTCAACATAAAGCAGCGTTACCACATCATCTAACAACATCAATTCATCTCAAACATGAAAGAAGGAACAAATTGTAAAGAATTAACAAAGGATTGGCATGGCACAAAGATATCAAACGATATGACCAGCAACAGCTAAAAGAAAATGATGCGGAGTCACATAAACTGAATAACTAGTTGATCAATGAAGTTCATAGGAGCGTGGATCATAACAAACATTACTTTTGAGTGAAGTTTAATAATCCATAAAATCAAATTTAATTAATTTAGCTGACAATTTATAGCCTTCATGAGATGGTAGATAAAATTTACACAATGAAATATACGTAAATCATTATATTTGGAATACTCATGAAAAAAATGATGCTAGAAAAGTCAGACTTCAAGGCATGAGAGTAATACATCAATTGGCTAGATTATCATGCCCAAGGCTTCAACCTAAAATTAAGATGAAGCCAAAGAATAAATCAACAAAGTTTGAACATCTAATAGAAGCCAAATCTTGCATCCAGTAAACCATTTTGTTGAAGTGTTTAGGGAGGGACATTATCGATGGAAAAAAGGTCTATTTTTTTCAGAAAATCATGCAAGTCAAGTAAGCATCGGATCTTAACACATTGAAGTTGGAAGAAAATTGAGTTTCTACATAGGCTACAAATCACTAAGAGCCAGATAATACTTAAATTATAATTAAAGAAATAAGCAAAGATATGCCAATGAATGTCACAAAGTATTTACAATTTGCAAGCAATGTAACAAGAATAATACCTTATTATGAACCAAATCAAAACTATTTCCAGCACGACTATAATGTGATGGAAAAGGAAGAGACATGTATATCCCAATTTTATAGGTTGAACAATCATAAGAAAGATGAGAAACAAATTCAACCTTATTATCTAATAAACAAGAGCTTCTAATCTAAAATAAAACAGTAAAATAAGGATGAGCTAAACATTTAGTCCATAGCTCATTATTTTGATTTATTGTAGTACAAGATAATGAGACAACTTCAAAAATAGAAGGCCAAACGAGAGATAATCATCTAAATTTATTCTCCTTCAAAAGTATCTTTCCTGTCACTTAATCATCCATAATATAATCGAATGCCATTATTGTTATTAATTAATTTTTTTTTAAGAAAATGGGATTAAAGGAAAATTTAGGAGATGTAAGAAATTCTTTTAATGTCCTCAATAGTTATATTAGATAATTGGCCACTATTGGCAATTTGTATAAAAGATGATCCAGGATAAAATA
The DNA here is from genome assembly GCA_003013225.1 of Phalaenopsis aphrodite. NCBI lineage: Eukaryota > Viridiplantae > Streptophyta > Magnoliopsida > Asparagales > Orchidaceae > Phalaenopsis > Phalaenopsis aphrodite. Next base: position 372,187 of record NEWO01000149.1, on the reverse strand, counting down.
GAATATTGCAAAGATCTGATGAATCAATCATTTGATTAAATACCCAGAATTGACAAGTCATGATGAAGATAGAACATATGAATCTTGCGGCCCTAAGGTTGGTAGGACTTTAAAAATCATGTGTTCAAATATTTCTCAAGTAAAAGTTAATTTATGCATTGCAGTTAAACCAACGACATGATCAATAATAATCATTTGTTTAGTTATTGATAATTTTGAGAGAGAGTATGCCGTTATTTAATAATGTATCCAAATTTCTTACAATATTTGCAAAATTTCTTCGCATAATTGGCAACAATTTGTTCACAACCCTTGTAGGTTGGGCCTTACACTTGTTGCATGTCTCTTCATTTTCCTTTCTCATGGATTGCATAAGCAACTATATTCTCATGAAATTTATACTGTTGAAAGATGGTTAGTGTTCCACGTTGTTTCACTTAGTGAAATAATTCTTTAAACGAGAAGGATCCTGATTCATCAAATTGGACAAAGTAGCCACAAATTCAGAACAAAATTTTAACATTAATTGTGTATATGTGGAGATTAAGAAACATAATTAGTAAGTGCTGCAGCATAAACCATGCCAGACAGATAATTAGGAAGTGTTTTCACATAAATCATGCCAACAAACTGACCATAAATTTTAAAAGCAAGAGAAGAAACCTTGGAAGGAGGGATCAACATATATGTAACTAGGCGCATGTGATATTCTAACTGGAAATGTCTACATGCATGATCTTGGTTATAAACCTTTCATAAATACTCACATGTTTTGGGCTATCTTATATACCCATAAATTTAGAATAATTCTCTAATCAATAAATCCTAAAATCCATGTTTACATTTTTTATTTGCTATTAAGCCAATTTGAAAAATTCAATAAGAGCAAAATCACGGCCATCAATGAATCACCATAATACTTTTCCTATGACAAATAATTCAAAGTTGTTGGTTGACATAATGTCTTTTTTTTTTTTTAAATCAACAAATGAGTACCAAGTGATTTTTTGTAGAGAGAAGAAGCCTTAACATGATAAACATGCGTTGTATGGCAAGCCCATATGAATCGGCATTAAAGGGCAATGAGGGTAAAAATGGGATTGCGATGAGAGTTTTGTAGGCTAGAATGAACATTGAGCACTGGAGGCCGAGATCTCTAACGCACTTCTGAAGGAGAGTGGTGAAAACTCAACTGTTCTTGAGGTGGAAGAACAATGTTGATTGCTTAAGTGAAGATACAGGATAGGTGCAAAGACAAGACCATCATTGTTTGTCAGACCTAGCAGAGAAATGATCAGCGTGCAGATCAGGATTATCATATGTAGGGCTGTCAAAACAGCTCCTTGTTCGCAACCAGCGTGTGTTCGGCTCGTTAAGTAGCTCATGTTCAATTCGTTCACTAACAAATGAGTCAAACACGAACTGTTTTTTTACGCTCGATATATAAACAAATCAAACACGAGCAAAGATGTGTTCGTTCACATTCAACTCATTTTGACTCAAAACAATTATATATATATACGAGTAACATTTTTAAATAATTTAATTGACAACAAAGCAACAAGGATTAATTAAAATTAATAAATAGAATTAAAATATATTAAATTCTATTTAAATGAATATTTTAATATAAATAATAAGATTTAAATCTCGTCCCTACCCTTAACATCCTAAGACTGCATGTCTAAAGATGTCAAAACGGCTTGTTCGCGAACAGCTCGTGTTCGGCTTGTTAAGCAAATGAGCCGAACACGAACAAATACTGTGCGCTCGATATATTAATAAGTCAAACACAAACAACAATATTTTTTAACAAGCTAAACATGACCAAAGCCTGGGTTCGCTCAAACTCGGCTCGTTTACACCCCTAGTCATATGGTAATATTCGTGTGCTAAAGTCGAGATCGACACTAAAGGATTAGCATTGCCAAGACAAGGTCGAGACCAAGAATATATCATGGCTTTGATACCATGTAAATTTGATAGCATGCACCAACAGTTCCACTCATTATAAAGATCATAATATAGTACATGTAATACCAAGTATTATTTGAGTGGTTCAAATAATCAGACCTATCTTAACAAGAAACCAACAATTAAATCTAAACTACAAATAATCAATTATACTAATTAATTGATAGAAGTGTCAAAATAATCCCCTAAATTTTTGTAAAGAGTAATTTAGTCTCAGAGTCTATAAATTGTCAATTTAGTGTCCGTACTTTTTTAATATGAGTTGAATGGTCCCCACTAAGGTCCGTTTTAGCCCCAATTTAAAGCGTATAAGGGCTAATTTGGTATTGTTATAGTTTCTGGGACTAAAATGACCCCGTGTAAGCAGTTTGGGGACTACTTTGGTATTTTACTCCTTAATTATACATTCCATAACCTTAAATAGCACAATTATATGCCCAAATGAACTCTGCAAACAAAGGTTAAAAAAGGACAATGGTTATGATAACCTGCATGGCTCTTGTGCATGATAGTTTATGGCATGTAAATTTAAGAAAGGATATAATTACAACAAATATGAGGACTCTCATGCTAGGGAAATTGTTATGATACTAATCTACAAGTGTGTGAATAATGAAAGTTGGAACTTATAATGTAGGCTCTTACCAAATTAAACTTTTAGGATGAATGAGATCCATCCCTGATATATTTTATTTAAGGGGGGTTTCCTTACATAGCACTTAAAACATTAGATTTTGCGTATCCCACACAAACTTTAAATTTTACACCCACAGCCCTAACCCCATCATCGCGTTCACGGCTGGTTGCTCGCACCACTTGCAAACCCACCGTGACACCTACTACACTGCTGCTTCCTCGTCGTTGTTGCCGCCGCCGCCGCCGCCTTTGCAACAAGTTGACATGAGTGAAGCAGAAGTGAGAGCTAATACGATGGGGACGGGGAAGGTCTCAACCATCCACTTTGACATGGATAGACTCTTCTACGATGACGAGCAGCCCTCACGAATGGCCACTTTCAACGTTTTCACCGAGATGGGTGTCTCTGTCATGACCAATGATTTCATTTCTGCCACCACCTTTTTGTCTCTCACTCATATTGATTTCCTTAACATCGTTAGCAAGGTGCGGGATATGTAAAATTTGAAGTTTAGATATAGGGTATGTAAAATCTATGTTTGAAGTGCTATGTATGTAAATTCCCTTTATTTAAATAAAGATGTGGTATGCCGTCCACTTTTAACAATGAATTTACATCAAAGCTGGAACACTGAAAACAACATACAAAAATCACAACAGTTGACAATTGAGACCATAAACATAAAATTCATGAGAGCATAGATATATTATTCAAGTTGAACAGTTACTTTCCATAAACATAAATATTTGAACCTCCATTTCTAAGACTTGAAAAAGATGCATACAAAAGGAAAGATAATCATCAATACATCACAGTTAGCATGAAATAAGAAAAGGTAGAGCATGGACAATGTTAACCTCATAATTCCACAAGAACCAGGAACAACATTAAAAGGAAAAATAAGTATTATACTGGAAATTTCAAGGATTGCTTTGCAACAGTATTACAAAATGCAAAGCATAAGAAAAAAATAAAAGTAAATCGCACATCTACATTGCCTTTTAGAATGAACCTAACCTGATAGCTGCTCACTCATTTGGCCTTCGCCTTCTAAAATGTCTGATGATGAAGCTATCCGCATAGAGTGGATATTTCTTTCTTATCAGACCTTTGATACACTTCCAATAGGAAAAATCCACAGTCTCTCCATTGCTTCTTACAATGAAGAGACAGCGTGACTCGAGGAACTCGGGATGTAATCCAACCTAGAAAATGGAAGGACAAAGGTTATCTTTGATTCACGCCTTAAAATCCTACTGAGAAAAAAAGGAGGAAAACATCCACGATAATACAGTACTTGTACCATTTGGAGTTTTAACTCTTCAGTATATCATATGTTAAGAAAGTTGAGCAAAATCATTATTAAGAAGAGAGTCATGAGTAGAAATATTCAGCTTTAAAATAAGCAGCATTAGAAGTGGCAATAAACTTCAGTACAAGTTGAAAAAAAAGGTACAGCCTAGAAAGTCCTTTCCAAGAGAAGATACGATCTCTACCACAAACCACAAATGAGTTATCAGAAAAATTCAACGGCGAAACTTTCAATACATTTGAACTAATGAATGGATATGATAACATGAGAAGGCATCAGTAATACCACCATACTTTTTCATGAGTAGGAGATAAAAGGGCATTGTGTTGAACATGACTAAGATTATAAAAAAAAAAGAGAAGAAAATTACATGCAGCACTCTCAGATATAGAAGGCGTTTTAAATTGATCAATGTTTTTAAAAGCCCTCATAAATGTGTTTCATGAACGTTAATCCATTACAGGCATTAATTGAAAACAAAACATTAGAAAGGCCCTTATCCTCTTTCTTTCTTCCTGCCTTCTCTCTCTCAAGCCACTAATCAGACCTTTGATAAAGATCCAATTTTGTTAGTGAAGCACAAATTTGTGTGAACTAATAATAGAAATTATTGCTCAAAAATCATCTACATTTCATTGATGACAGGCTTATACAAAGCTTTACAAGTTACAATATTTACAAAGAAATCTCTGGAGTTCATCTATTTACAAACAGAACCCTACATTAGATACAAATTTCAACACTTCCTCTCAAGATGGGCAAAAGACATCCACTAAGCCCATCCTGTCACATAGCCTAGACAAATCTAATGAGCCAAGTCCTTTGGTGAGGCAATCAGCCACTTGCACTCCAGTGGCTACATGACTTTAGCTCCAGTAGTCCATTTTCAGCTTTTACTTGATAGAGAACCTATCAATCTACACATGCTTGGTTCTATTATGTTGCACCGGGTTGTTGGCGATGTTGATCGTTGATTTGTTGTCGCACTACAACTTCATTTGAGCTCCTTGTTCCACCTTGAGCCCTACTAACAAGGCTCTCAACCACAGCAACTCGGCAACTCCTAAGACCATAGCCCTATACTCTACCTCTATTGTTGATCTTGTCACTACCGTCTCTTGCTCATCCAAGAGCCCAATTTGCCCCCTATGAACATGCAATATCCAGATGCGAACCTTTTGTCATCAGCACAACTCTTCCAGTCAAAGTCACAATAGCCCTCAACGCCTACATGTTCATTCTTCTTAAAGATCAACCTCTTCCCTAGTGCACTCTTCAGGTGCCTCGAATCTGATATACTGCATTCATATGCCCTTCTTTGGATCATGCTAGTAGCAGCTCGCCATGCTCACTGTATATATGATGTCGGGATGCATGTGACTTACATAGATCAGACGACCCACCAAGCTTTGATATCTCACAATCAACTGGATCTCCTGTTTCTGCACTCAATTTACCCTTCTGATCAATTGGAGAGACTGTAGGCCTGCATCCCAGCATGCATGTTTCTATGATATCTAGTACATAGACTCTCAGACAAGACCATCCTATCTGGTCCAAGAACCACCTCAATCCTAACGAAGTATCTAAGTTGTCCAAGATCCTTTACCTCAAACTCTTTGCTCAATTTTATCTTTAGTTGAACAATCTCTATCTCATCATCACCAGTGATTATTATATCATCAACATACACAAAAAGCATAGTGGTGTGACCACCATTTTGATGAAAGAACGTCGTATGGTCGGCATAAATTTGTTGATATCTCATGTCCACCATAGTTTTTCTAAACTTATCAAACCAAGCTCGAGGAGACTGCTTCATGCCATAAAGCGACTTCTTGAGCCTGCAAACCATGCCCACTATCTGATATGTACCGAGTCCTGGTGATATGTCCATATACACCTCTTCCAGTAACTCACCATGAAGAAAAGCACTTTTTAACATCAAATTGGTGTAACCTCCACCCATCATTTACAGTTAGAGAAACTCATGTTCTCACTGTGCTCATCTTTGCTACTGATGCAAATGTCTCGTCGTAGTCAATGTCACATGTCTGACTATATCCTTTCGCCACCAATCTTGTCTTGTAACGCACAACTTTCCCTTCAGGAATTTATTTTCTTGTGAAGATCCATTTGCACCACTGCTCTTTTTTCCCGCTCGCAACGGTACTATCTTTCACATCCTATTTTTATCAAGTTTGAGAAAACCAAATAGGAAGTTGAACCGATAGAAGAGAATGTTCAAATTTCAACGGTTAAACTGGGGTTGAACTGGGTGACATAAATAGCGCCTTATCTATGCATGAAACAGTGTATTTCTTTTTTTAAATGTTTAAATGATGGTATTTTGACTATATATGAAAGATTTGTGTCGTATAAATGTAAAGAGCAAAATTTATGTGTTAGATATGTAGATACATAGAAATAGGGTGGTATGTAAATGCCCTTCTCTTAAACATCAACAAAACTATACAAAGATATCTACAAGTTCACATGCATCTCATTAAATTTTATTTAGCTGAATTGGATTAATCCATTAGGGTTTAGCACTTAAGTCATCAATGTGACTTTAGAGTTGGCCGATGGATAAAAACTAAATCTTCCTTAAATCTAGCATAAAATAAAATACCAAACAATCCCAGAGAATAATCAGATTTTAGAACAACGAAAGTTAAATATGTAAATATATAAGAATGATATGGTATGTAAATCTCCCAAGAAGAATATGTCCATCCAAATAATGGCAACATGGGTTGCCTGAGAATTAACACCCCAAGCCATTCTCATGCCTTCACCATTATTTGGCATATTTTTCATTGTCAGCACTATTTTGGCTTGGTGGAGTTACCCGTAGAAAGCTGTCGGTCACCGGAATCGAGATATCATCGCCTGCTTTGAAAGGACGTTTTAATTTACATATAGATTTAAGTTTAGAAAAATATGAAATCATGCTGACCCCATATTTTTTATAGTTTAAATGAAAGAGCACTATACCTCAAATATTTTATCTATCCCAAAGGATAAGCACAAGATTTGAGAATGAGGCTTGATCAAATAAACTAAGAACTATATGACGTCTGTTTGGTCTGCGAAACTATTTTATTTGCCGACAATTTCCCCTATTTAATATGAAAAATAAAATAAGGTTTATATTAAGCTGGTTCGGAAAAACTTCCTATAAGGGCAAGCCCCTATAGCTAGACCGAAATCACCTAAGAATACTTTCGATAAAAATCAGAAAAAATTATCTTCAAGGAGGTCAAAAGAATAGGACTCTTCAACGAAATCGGACAAAGAGGTGCGCAAAGGGGAATGGTTCAAACTTGGAACATTCATTGTAGAATCCAACGGAAGAAGAATAAGGGGATGTTACAGATCCAAAGGAGAACCTCGGTGACTTCCCAAGCAATCATATTGTTTGGCTTCAGTTTAGAGGAGAAATATTTAAGTGTTTCATTCTGCCAAATTTATTTAATTAGGGCTTACATCTGTGTGAAACGATCACCCAAATAGCCTGGAAGATGTGAGGATTTCGGTAGTGACGGATGACAACATGAGAATCCTAAGGTGAGTTAGGGCTTAGATTGCACAACATGATTTTACAAATGCCTAAAGATAATATGAGAATTTATGTTGCGCTAGGCAAACAACCTCAAAGTTTTATGGCTTGGTTGTTTAATTTTTAGAAATGGTTTAGCTGGGGAAGACATGTTTTGTTGTTGAAGATGGTCGTGCTGCCCATAACGCTAGCTCCAAGCTCCTTGTCGTGACGGGTTTAGGTTTTCTAGGGTGGCGAATTATGATTTCAAATCAGACGACCCTATGGTTGTGGTTCTTTAAACGTTTTACGAAAGGCATGTTGAAGTTGTACATTGTATGGAATAACAGTAAAGTGTGTAGTACAGGACAAACAGTAGAGTATTTAGTGAAAATGAACAGTACAACATGCGGTGTAAAGAAAAGGTAAAAGGTACAGCAGGAGAGTGACCGCAAGAAATTAACATGCTGTAAACACAAAATAAACTTGTATACCTGAGAGATCTGTTGTTCCTTAGGTGTATTTGATGCAACAGGTAAAGATCGTCAAAAGACTCACGACAGGAAAAGTACGAGGAAACGGACGAATTGATGAATCAATGAAAATCATAAAAACACGAGAAAATCCCATAAAAAGACCACAAGTGCTTTGTCCAAAAGTTTCAATGAGAGTGACCGCAAGAAATTAACATGCTGTAAACACAAAATAAACTTGTATACCTGAGAGATCTGTTGTTCCTTAGGTGTATTTGATGCAACAGGTAAAGATCGTCAAAAGACTCACGACAGGAAAAGTACGAGGAAACGGACGAATTGATGAATCAATGAAAATCATAAAAACACGAGAAAATCCCATAAAAAGACCACAAGTGCTTTGTCCAAAAGTTTCAATGAGACATGAAAAAGTCTGAAAAGAGGGGACCGCAAGCACTCGGGTAGGGCTAGGCTCAAATACATATTTGTACTCGAGGGTCGTCGAAGGCTACTCGGTCACCCAGATATATAAAGCCCTCCACTCAACTAGAAGGGTGTCATATTGAACATAACTTAGGAGGGTACTCCTTAGCCTGAAGCAGGTGATCAACAGGTGGACAACCAAAATTTCAAAAGTATTTAAATTTTGTATTTTTAGCATGCACATAGGTTTCAAGTATACAAAAGTTGATTGTATCAATTTTGTTTGTAGCAAAAAAATATTTTTGTTAAAAAAAAGGTGTATCTGTTCTTATCAAATTTATTTTTATTAGTTTTGAAAAAATGTAGCTGTCCATGAGCCGATCACGTTGTCGGGCGTAGGACCGCCAACAACCTACTAAGGTACGGGTCAACTCCCGCTAGTCTTATGTCGGTGAATGATATTACATCCTACGGTTCACCGGATGGAATATCATTCCGCTCTTGCACTGGAGTGCCTTTGTCATCACCGCCATAAACCCCAAAACAAAACCGATCTACTTGCGACCTTACTTGATGGTTTCACGTATAGCAAAAGGTTATAGGTGGACACTTATGTATCGGACATAAGCATAAAAAATCGAACAAATAAGCAAGAAAAAAAAAGACAAAAGTGGGGTGAGAGAGAAGAGACACTGATCCATCTAAAACACCGAAAAGATGAAGGAAGAATCAACCCTCAAAACTCGTAAAGAAAAGACCTGAGAAGGTAGGGCCCAAGGTCCTTGAATCAATCTGAAAGAATGTTATTTTCTTGCTTTGTTAGAATTGGATCAACCCAAGGAGGGTATCCTTTCCAAATCCTGTCTCGAACGAGTTGAAACGGGCCCAAACCGACACGACGATCACCCACAAATGACCTCCCTGATATTGGTTGATATATATCTTCCATGGGTTCAATTTAATTCAACCAAATGCTCTCCCAAATAGGACTTGAAAATCCTCCAAATTCCATGAATTTAACAAAAGGAAAGTGACCCGGGGAATACTACCATCGGCACCTCCAAACTCATGCCGAAATTAAGATTTTCCAACTCCCAAATTAATTAATAGCTTCACATACCAAATAAACATAGAACCTTCCAATAAAACCACATAAATGCTCACGGTCGGGGTCAATAGAAAAGAGGAAGCAGCCACCAAGGCTCTCGACCAAGGCCACCAACTGAACAAGGAGCTCACGGCTAAGGCAAGAAACAGAGCCAAAAGAAGCCCACGGCCAAGGCAACCCAAGGCACAAGGAAGGCTCACAAACCAAGGCAACCCAAATCAATTCCACGAGGATCTTTAATATACATAAGAGAGTACAAAATATAACCGCAATTTTGGGATGACAAATTTGATCCACCAACAATCATCCAAGTAATTCAAGCCCAACAAGAAGGACCAAATCAAATTAAACAACCCTCAATATGTCTCACAGGTAGGAGTAGGAAATCATCTGGCAACTCTCGAGTAAGGATAGTACAACACACCAAGACAAGTTCTCGGGCGAGGGCCAAAAACAAACCAAATCAAGCCCCCAAGACACCTCTCGGGTAGGGACAAGTATAAAGCACAAACATAGGCTCTCGGGTAGAAGCTAAACCAGCAAACCGAGCCCCCAACCAGAGCCAAAGGACAAGCTTCAGAGGCTAATAAATGGAACTCAAATCATTATGACAAAACCTCAACTAAAACCAAAGCCAAAGGCCTCGATGGAATCAATATCCCATCCTTCAATAGTGCAAACCGAGTACCAACAAGAACCAAACCGAACTGCAGCTAAGGCTCAAAATCAGGCCACAACAAAGGCCAGAAAACATCCTCATACCCTCAAAACATCAAAAACATAGGGCCACCACGTGTTTTAAATAAAACAAGCTATATAACTTTTCCAAATCAAGGTAAATTTCTTCATTGCATGCATTTTTTTCAAGCCAAAAAGAATTATAAGATGCCAAAACCGAGTCTTCGACATGTATGAAAGACCAAATAAACTTTCTAATATTCCATGCTAGATAATAATAAATGAAAAGCTTCATGATACATATCTTAACATGCTTGCGAGAGGAGCTAACAGTGTCTCAAAGCCATGTTTCAACACTCCTAATTGCTTTCAATAGAAACATGTCGTAGTAAATAGAAACATGCCATAGTTTCACCATTTTAAGCAAGTAATCAAGTCTAACTCCTAGAACATGCTCACATTTCCATTTTTAGATGCTCAAGTAACAAATATTTTAAAATATAGGTGCAATACCAGACTAGCACGCTATACCATCCAAAGAAAACTATTCCCAACAGCTGGGCGAGAGAAACCGAAAGAGAGCAAGGCACAGAGGAGGGGAGGAGTACCTATTTAAAGCAGAATCCAGCACAAAAGTTTCAGAAAAATACTTAGTTTTAGAAAAATACTTCCGAACTCAAACTCCTTTCTAACAGCAAGAGGAAGTCAACCCAAGCACTAGGAATTAAAGAAGAAAATGAGAAAGAAATTTGACAGAGTTTTCCCTTCCTCGGTGATTTTCTTTTATGCTTTAAGTCGAGTCTTATATAGACGAGAGAAAGAGAAGAAGCGATCGAAGGATCGTATTCGGCTCGATGAAACGGGAGGAGCAAACGCCCCATACGGGCGTGCAAGAGAGGCAGAGGATGAGATCCTCGCAGAGGATGAGATCCGATAAGGAATGGGGAGCCTGCGCTACGGTCAGGCGTGCGAGAGGCGAATGCGGGAATGAGTCGTTCTAACGGCACGAAGAGGGAGCGGGTCAGGTGACCAAACGAGCCAACCCTAAGGCCCATGGGATCGAAACACAGAAGAAGGGAGGGGAAGAAAAATAAAATTAGGTTAGGGATTAATTTAAGTTATTAATTATAATAATAATAATATATTATTATTTATTATTATAATTAACACTTAAATGTGTATCTTTCCCCAGACACGCCGTCGTAGTGAAACGAACGCCCTCTGGGCAAAATCGACGTTCCGGACGCGTTGGCGCAGTCCGTTTCGTCAATCGAAGTTGTTTAGGCAATCTCGTCGACGATAGGGATAAAAACGCGTCGCAACCTGAATCACGTCAAAAACTCGGCTCGAGCTCAATTAAACAAGACGATGCGGAGTGTGATGATGTCAGGTCAACGCGTACAGCCAATCCTAAGGCCAACAGTCCTATAGGGATTCTCCTTGAGCTTTTTCACAGTAGCCCCACCTACTAAGTGCTAGATGCCAAAACTACCATGTGAAACTTCAAGTTGAGAGAAGAAATGCTCAGAATATCTAACAGGGAGGGTTCCTTCGCTAGTTTTCTAGGAATAGTCGACAGAAAAGTCTTATGGCTAGATCCTAGACTGTAAAAAAAGGAAGAAACTATTTCTCAACCAAAAGTGAGGTCAACATTCATCCAAGATTCATTATCAACTTTCTTAAGGGTAGACAAATAATGTTCAAACCAATAAAAATTTATGTCTTGACGTAGCACAAAGGTAACAATAAATAGAGAAAGCTCTATGTAGGTTATCCATCAAAAGTCCTAAATTTTTTAGTGATTCGCAAGGAAGAAACAAGAAACATAAGGTTTACCTCTGGTGAGGGGGCGGCCAACCGGCGGTGCAGGTAAAGGGTCCTTTGGGATCAAAGAGCGCAGGCATGAATTGAGAGGGGTCCTTCGGGATCGAAAAGTAGGAGCGGAAGCGAAACAAGTGAAAAACGAATAGTCAAATAGGGTTTGCCTTAAACGCGGATGAACCAGTTGACCGCTACCGGTTCAACAGTTATGCGATTTAACCGCCAATGTAGTCTTATTTAGGCCAGTTCAGTGCAGAAATAGTTTTTTGGTCCCCCATAATCGGACCACTGACCAGTTCTTGGTCGAAACAGTTGAACCGACAGGTCCAGTCTGGTTTTTTAAACCTTAGTTTTTATCGAGTGCACCAAGTTCCTCCAACATACTAGCCTTCCACTTTGGACTCTTTAGCTACCTGCCAACACCTAGTTTTAGAAAGTGTTCAAATATGCAATGAATGCTCCGTGCACAAGCGACGTGTTAGAGTATGAAACAAACTAAGCAATGGCATGAGAAACCAAAATAATTAGGAGAATAATGATCAACAGAACGACCAACATTGTTGCGAGAGATTCTCCTTTAAGCCACAAGAGTAGGATAAGAAAGTTAAAGAATCATAACACCTGGGTAATCGGATTCTAAAGTGGATCGTGTAGGTGTCTCAAGAGTCAATGTAGAACAAGACAAGGGACATGATGGCATGAGTGGCACAATAGGCACCGTTCCCTCATTCAGTATTTTTGTCCTTATATACACCCTCAGCTTCCCTTGAGCTTGAATCCCTCCACCTTCGGGCTCATTTTTTGACTATTCCTCAGGCAATCCGTCTGACACAATAAGAAGACATTGTTCTCACATGTACCCAGCTCTGACCATCACTACTCTCCCCCTCACAGCTCATACTTCCAATATCTAGCGAGTCACCAAAGGGTGCAGTACGATTCGAGTTCTATAAAGGACAAATCCATGCTTACAAATAATTTCTCTATCGAACAACAAACATACCCCTTCTGAGTAGAAAAATAACACATTAAAACACACTTCAGAGCTCTATGATCCAGCTTCCCTACCAATGGTCTGTTGTCCTTCACAAAATATACACAGCCAAAAACCTTTAATGAGAGGACCCTGGCATTATCTTCTTTCAACAAGTCGCGCAAGGAGATTGTCACTCTAACACTTTTGAAGGCATTCTGTCAATTAATTGAGCAGCTGTCAAAATTGTTTGCCCCCGCAGGTATGTTTTGGGGCATTCATCAAGATCATCATGTTTCGGGCTACCTTTAGAAGGTGTATGTTCCTCCTCTCTACTAATCTGTTTTGTTTGAGGGGGTATGAACAAGTGGTTTGATGTTGTATCCCCTTGGCTGAAATGTACTTCCCAAAGGTTAGTATACTCCGTCCCGTTATCAGACCCCAATATTCTCACACTGCAGCGTATTGAGTTTGCATTGCCCTGTGAAAGTCTTTAAAGCAGGAAAACACATTACTTTTATTTCTCATCAGATATAACCAATACGAGAAAAGCAATCAATGAAAGTCGCAAAATATCTATAGTTATTCATCGAAGTTATAGAACAAGATCCTCATACATTTGAATGCATCAAATCAAAAACACAACTCGTATTACCAGAACTAACATAAAAAATTTCTGATATACTTACCCAAAGCACATGCATCACACATAAATTTTTATTTATTTTTCTTATTATACAAAGACAGATACAAACGGCTCTGTCGGTCGTTTTATTGTTCAACTTTCGTGGTTTTTTAAAAAAAGTGATCATTTTGTGCTTTTGAAAATAATTTAAATATAACTTTTTGAAAGAAGTAACTTTTTTAATTTTTAAAATAAGTGAGACCAAACGAGTCTCACATTTTAAATAGTTTAGATGATTTAATACAATACTACAAGCAATACATTTATCCCGAAGAATAAATATATCACTTGCAATAGAGATTCAATCATCTAGACTAAACAATTTGTGACATCCGTTTGATCTGCGAAATATTTTTATAAAAAGGCCAACAAGTTCTCCTATCTAACATAAAAAATTAGATAGGGTTTATTTTATCTGGGTTCCTGGTTCCCTATAGAGTCAAGCCCCTATAGTTAATTACATCTTAAATGATCGAAATCACGTAAGAAAACTCTCGATTAAGATCAGGTGGTTTTATTTTCAAGATTCCAAAGTTTAGGTTTTCACGATTGGACATGGAAAAAATCAAATGGGAATGGCTCAAAATATGAACAATTATTTAAGAAATTCAAATGAAAGAAAAGTAGGGGATATCACAGATCCA
>NEWO01000149.1:333252-354507 GCA_003013225.1 Phalaenopsis aphrodite | reverse complement strand
TTAACAATCCCCAAGCCACAGAGAACAAGTGAGAATGAAGTTAGAGGAGATTTTGGCAGCACTTCCCCACTTTTTGAATTTCGGCCAGCCAAAAAAAGCATTCCCAAAGTGGTATTTTAAAGCAAAGAAAAGAGGAAGGAGAAGCCACCTACCAGCCACCCTAGCCAGCAAATCGCGTGAGAGGAGAGGAGAAAAAATTAAGGCAAGAAGAAATGCGACCTGGGGCAGAGAAAGGGTCGGCCAGGTGGAACCTCGCGGTTGGGGGAACATTCGGTCGAGGGGAACTCGAGGAGACGAGCCGCGTGCGCAACCAGCGGCGGAATGCCGCGTGTGAGGAGGCGAGGAAGACGCTCGGCTGGACTGCGGCCGATCGCCTCGGTCTCGGGTGAGGAGCGGTCGCGGGAGAGGGTTAGGGCACGGGACCGAACCGAGCGATGTTGAAGGGGAAATAATCGAGCGTATGGGATGTTTTAATCGGGTTTATGCAAGCCAGGGAAAACCTAAATAAAGTTAGGTTAAATATGATTTAAGAAAATATTTAAGATTTTTAAAAAAAATAAAATTTTAATTCGTGTTTCACTCATGCATCAAAACATAACAAAATTGATGTCCTTTTTAGGTAATTTTGATGTTCCGGACGCGTTGGTGAGGTTCATTTCGCCGTCGGAAGTCGTTTTGACGAATTCATCGATTTGCGTGCCAATTTTCTCGTGTCGAAAGTATAGCAATATGGGTGTCCTTTCCTACCAAAATGGGTATTCAGGACGCGTTGGCGCAGTCCAATTTGTCGTCGGAGGTCATCCGGAGAAGTTCGCGTTTTCACCCGTCCTTTAGGCTTAATTGAAATCCGATTTCGTGCAAATTCGTGAATTTTGTGCATTTGATGTGTGTATATGACGAAAAAGGTCGTGACGATGTTTTCCTAAGGCTTGAAGTCCTATTTGGAACATTTTCCTTGAATCTTCGCGAAATAGCCCATAACCGCTCGTTCATAAGACGATGGTCTTGTGCCAAAGATGCTAGACATCAAAGAAAAATAGGAATTGGCTAGAATTTCTAGAATGGTGAGTCTCAATTCTAGTTTTTTAAGATGATCCATAGGAATTTCTAGAGCTAGAATCTAGGCTCTAAGGAGGAGAAGAAAAGACCTCACAAAAATGAGGTCAACAGGCTCAAAAGACTAAACGAAGGATATCCTATGCATCTGTGATGTAACAACATATCCTCCATACTCCTCCCAGATTCTCCTACTCCAACACTCTCTGCAATAGTTGTTAGTGTTGAGCTCATCCTCTATTTATCCAAGTACCAGAGTCCACTATGTCACGTGTCAGTCCCAAGTCTCCGTCGAGTTCTCTTCTCTTGAAAGATCACCTTAAAAATACCAAAAGAAACAACACATTTTAACTAGAGAATAATGACACTAATAGATAAAAGATTCACTGGAAAGAATTGAGCATTCAAAACATTGGACAAAGTTATAGAATTAGTACATCTCATTATATCATTATCAATCACATGTTATGGTGTACCATCAACAATTTAAATGCTCTCTGAAACTGTTAGATAGTATAGAAATCAAATGCACTAACGTTACCTGTCACATATCGTGATGCGTCAAAGTATAAAATCCATTCTAGTGATCTTATATTGGATATAGGGGCTAGAGCATGTGTATGACGAATGCCTTTAACTGAGTGAGCATAAGTAGCAGCGTTCCCCTTTGATGACGATAAGGTGGACGCATTCTCAGTCACATCACCTTTTGTTTTCTGCTTTCACTTCAGCATCGTCAGGTGCTCGTGATCCTCATCAATAAAGACCACCCCTGTCTCTCCCTCATTCTCCGCTACAGTCAGATTTGTATGGTAGCCCCCTCTTCAACCCCTTTAGCCCTCACGATCACGACCACGGCCTCTAGAATGTTCACGTCCACCCGTCTCTCTTTCCTTGGGTGGCAATGGACAAGTCTTGCTCATGTGTCCCACTTCTCCATTGTTGTAGCACCTGCCGGTCTCCCCTAAGCATCTGTCATAACTTCACTCGAGGTAGCCAAGGTTGATTGCATAACTGGAGGCCCACTCGACTCAAAGTGTAACCCCTTGCGACTCTCTTCTTGTATCATCGCGGAGATGGCCTTATCCAGTCAAATATCTAAAGACCTAAGATAGCATTAAGTGTTGCACCATTTACATTTCTATAGTAGATTTCCATGGAATTTTCAAAATATTGCTGCCAAGTGGCTTTAAGCACTTCAATCTTATTATCTCCATCATTGTAATCACCTCATCTCTAAGTTTGGTTTTATGAATATTTCTTCACATTCATTCCTATTAGGAGCAACATATATTGAAGTCTACTCAACACATGTTTTTTTTTTTTAAATCTGCACATAATTCTGAGAAAGGCAATACAGGACATGCAAAAAATTATGTACGACATTTCACAAAAGAGAAAAACTGTGAACAGTAAAGTTCATACAAGTCATATATAAGCTTTTCTGGGTGGTAAAAAGAGGTCATCTATCAAAATTTGTCTCTACAATATATATATTGATCAACAAACGAACAGCACAGGACAGTGGCATGCTAATTACTATAATATGGATAAGGCAAACTCTGGCTCAAGATGCTGGACTAGCGATAATATCAGAATTGATAAAATACTTCTGACTACTTCCAAATTTTAGTGAAGGATGTGTTGAGAGAAAACTAACTTTGATATAATCTATTCCACATCCTATCTTCTTTTCGCTCTCTGGATGATAAAGTAACAACTTTTCAACAATAGTTTTCTCATGATCTGCACTTAGCCTGTCATCAATCTCATACCTGCGCAAGCAGCATTCATGATTGAATCAACATTGTAGAAGCATAAATTTTCATAATTGAATTATTATATATTTCAAGTAAAAGAAAAAAATTTAATTTCTGCTTTATAAAACCAAAGTTTATAGTTGAAATTTTACTTGGAAGAAAAGAAAATTAAATAAAAAGGCTAGGGAAAATCATCAAGTGCAAGCAGAAAATAGAATGAGATTGGCCTTAGATAAAAATAAGTGTGCCAAAAAGGAAATGCCAATAAGTTGGGAGGTTATAAGCAATGCAAATATGTGAGAAAGACAAACGAGTAGGACAAGTCTGCCGTTTATATTTTTACATTTTTTAAGGTTATTTATATTTAAAAGCAAATCAAGATCAAAACAAAAACACAATTCAAAATAGCAGTGGAGTAAGCAATTGCTTTTGCAAATTATTATGATTAGTAGGAATATTTCACAAACGTGAATAATAATCTCCGTAGGGCTATGATTAGCTCGAAGACCGTCGATCGCCCTAAAATCAAATCAAATTTTAGATCGGATTGAAATCAACTCGAAACAATCAAGCCGAGCCAAGAGCCAAATCTAAAAAACGAATATTTCTTGATCTAATTTCGATCCAACGTCGTATCAGAATGATCTGGATCGCAATCAGATCGATTTATTTATTTATTTATTTCTTATGCTATGGTGGTGGAGATTCAAAGCAAATTGTAGTCATGTGGATGAATTGTGGATATTATATGTGAATCTGTGATAAGTATATTATGTAAAATCCAACCCTAGCCGCTTCCACTCCCCATCCCGGTAACTCTCATCTCTTGGCTTCCCCTTCATCCCTATCTCCTTCGTCTCCCTCGAAATCCATATGCCCCTAATCGTGACCGTGAGTCCTTTGTGAGAAGCCATTGCATCCGGAGTTCAGTCTCACACCATCAAAGTTCGAACAGTATCATTAGCTTGTTGTGTCTTAGGCTCGGCTTCATCCCATTCTCTTTCACCTGTCTTGATCCATCTAGTGCTCAGTCCTCCCTTGTTAGTTACTTCACTCTAACAGTTCTGAATCTAGAATGAGAGTGTCGCTCTTAGTCAGTATCCTCAACATTAAGCCATTCGGCCCATCCATTACACTTGTGTAGTCAACGAGTTGTGTTAGGGTTTTGGGTTTTCCTCTGTGGCCTCCGGAAGGTGTGATATTATTTATGCTTGAAATCGTTGTTAGCTTTCTGTCATTTTGTTTTAAGTTTTCAAGTGGAGAAAAAGGATTTCACAAGCGCAAATTCAATCTTTTTTGGGTTTTCATGGTTTAATATGTTTTTTTTCTGTCAGTTACAGTGATTTTGATTTATTGGCTAAAATTTATGTGGCAATCTCGGGTAATCATGATTTTTAAGCGCTTTCTACAGTATAGATTTGATCATTTAATGATATCGGAGTTATCCCAAACCACAACAACAACAAACCCCAAACCACAATAAGGAAAAAAAAACATTAGTACTGAAAGGTTAATAGTCACATAGATGCACCCCTGGGTGGATCTCATGGTGGTGGTGGTAGCCGTTAGGGGCATGAGATGGTGGGGGCAAGGTCGGGAAGGTGCAAGGCTATGAGGAAATAGTGGCAAGGTAGAGTCAGTTTGCTTTCCTGAGCCGTAGCAAGCAAGGAATTTCTATAACCGGTGGTAATCAGCAAGAATCGGCTGTCCCAAGGGACTGGTGTGAGGGAGGACAGCAGCAAGTCAGGAATAAGAAAAGGTAGCTGGGAGGGTTTAATACTGCAGGAAAACAGGGATTTCCAGCAATTTCAGGTGACGACAGTGAAGGAAGTAAACGGCACGCAATGCGGGAAGATTGGGGAATGGTGGAGGGAAGTTATGGTGGGCGGAACAAACCTGGGAGGGAAGGGAAGTGGCTGAAAATGGTGACACTGCAGAAAACAACAGTAAAAGCTGTTGTTCCGGCAGCTGCAACAGGGAAGGGACAGTCGAGAGCGATGTGGAAGGATGCAAAATGGGGAAAGAGAAAGATAATCACCACATTGGGAGAGAAATACAGCTGGAGCACCACCCAATCCCTCGGATACAGCCCTGGAAGGGAGAAAACTACGTCGGCGGCTGTCCTAAACAAATTCACGCCAAAAACTAACTTTAAAACATCATAAATACATATATAATAATAGGATAGCAAGGAGTGGCCCAGGAGTGCCAACCTAATCCTCAACACAAAAAAAAGAACCTAAACTAGTTCGATCCAGGAGTGGAAAACACAGTTGCATGATCGCAGAACTGTAGCAGTTCGTGGATGGGCAGGGGTCCTTTAGCAATGTTCGCAGAGGGGTGAGGAGTGGCAAAGGGGAGCTCCTGCGTCAATTAATGATGTTGGGTATTTGTGACATATGTTTAGGTCTTGTATTTAGCACGCTTCTTCCTTATCCTTTTTATGTATTCTCAGTTTTGGCCTTCGATCTTCAAATTTACAATGTTTATTTGTTGTAAACCTGCATTTAGGTGTGTTACTGAAAATTTGAGCCGGCTAATATTCAATTCAAGCCAGCTCAAGTTCAATCCATTTCCATCCGAGTGGCTTGAAATCAACTTTTTAGAGCTACGATCCATATAAATGATTTCGATCTAATTTCAAACCCCATATAGATCAGCTCAAAATTGGAACAAACACAGCCCTAATTTTCAGGTGTGGAGAAATTAGGGCGAAGAAAAATAAGAATCGACACAAATCCAAAAGAACACAGAGATTTAGCGAAGTTCGGTAAAGATTTCTACGTTCTCGGGAGCAAAGCGGCAAATTTCACTATTTCAGAGGAGTCCAGTACATACCCATAAGGTTACACATCATATATATAGATAAAACTAAGATAAAATTACTAACACGCTCTCGCTCCTCCCAACCCACTAAATTCCAAGAGACACCTCTTCAATTCCAATAAACACTTTTCTTCATTCCAGGAGACACACCTTTTCAATTCCAAGAGACTCCAAATTCTGGCATATGAGTCATACCTAACAAATCTCTACCTTGGTGAATATTCAGTTCCTTAGGAGAAATACATATACCTAACAAATCTCCACCTTGGCGAATTATCTAGCCTTTTAAGAGAAATATATCATGAAATTTCTTACATCGAAGTGGGTTGGACAACCATGTCGTCTAACAATTACAAACATTCAACAAGTTCAAGCAATGTGAGAACTTGTTCATAGTATCTGGCTTGGTCAACATATCTGCTGCAATTTCATCATATGATTCAACAGAGTTAACTCCACCTACAACTGTACTCCCCAACAGTTTATAGATATTACCTGCAGTGATCTTTTTCTTCATCATAATTAATGTACATTTAACAATTCTGATGGTTTCTCTATCATCTGTCTTAGGAATAAAACAATTTCTATATAAAGTGCCCAAGGAAATTAAATTCTTCTTCAAATCTGAAATATGTCTTACATCACATAATGTTCTAACAGTGTGATCATACATCTTAATTTTGATTTTGTCAATATCAGCAATATTGTAACATCACCCAAATAACTGAACCAGAATCAGATAATCTGCATAAAGTAAATTATTTTTTATTAGGTGTTATGTAATAAAAGCTTCCTGAATAAAAAATCTACGCATGAGTTGTTGTAATTGAAAGTGCATCACCATCACTACAATCTGTAATGCCACTCTGCATCATATTCATGGACTTGGAAGATATATCATGTTTTTCATCAAACTGTTTCTTGAGGTTTACACAATCTCCATTCATATGTCCCGGCTCCTTGCACTTGTAATAATGAATCGTCTTTCTGCCTTTAGGCTTTGACCTGAAATTTCGCATTCCATAACTCTCATCCTCCTTCCTTCCACAATTCTCCTTAACCTTAACATATAAACAATTACCATGAGAGTTTTCATCTGCATTCTGCTTCCGCTGGTTGCGATTCAAGAATGTTGCAGTAATCTCATCAATTTTGATTGTTTCTTTCTTATATGTAAGAGTAATCACCAGATATGCATAGGAGTAAGACAATGAACACAACAGAATCATTACTCGATCTTCATCTTCAACACTCACATCAAACCGTGTCAAATCTTTGATTATTTGATTGAAGACATTCAAGTGTTGCGTCAGATCAGTGTCTATCTGCATCTTCAGCCCATACAGTCTTTGCTTCAGATACAGTTTACTTGTTAGAGATTTGGACAGAAGCAAATATTACAATTTTTTCATACTTCTCCTAGAGATTTCAGATTCATAACATGATACATAATTTCATCTGTCGTACATAAACAAATGGTACCTGCCGCTCGTAATTGCAATTTTTCTCAATCTTCATCTTTCATATTATCAGGTTTTGTAGCTCGCAAAGCCTTCAAAATTTCTTGTTGTGTCAACAAATTTTTCACTTTTATTTGCCACAATCTGAAGTTTCTGGTTCTGTCGAATTTTACTATCTCGAATTTTGCATCAGACATTGTTATTTGAAATTAATCTTGCAGCGAAATTTTCCTGGCTTGTGTCAAAACAAAAACACACTGCAAATAAATTCAAAAAAACATGAATTTTGTGTCAATTGCAGCAATTTTCCTGCAATTCTGTTGTGATTCGTGAATCAAAATTTTCACACGAAGCACTTTTCTTGTTCGCATTAATATCTCGGCTAAACTGTTGTCCTGCGAGTGAAAACCTTCGTCTGTTCGCGAAATACCTCCTCGAAATCACTATTTGCGAATAGTCGAACCTACTCACTTTGTCTGCACCCTGCCGAACTCCACCTATCACAAATCATCCTGCAATAAACTTACGAACCCCGCTTGCCAAACTCCTTTGTTCGCCACCGAACTCCTCTCCTCTACGAAATCGAACGCCGCCTCTGCCGCGAACACCTCGCCACAAGAATTATAAAGGAATATTCCTTCTTCTCCTCCAATTGTGGCTTCGGCCGCCTCCCTGTTCCTCTGCGGCTACGCCACTGAACTGGTGTTCACCCCAAAAGTCCCCTTCGACGACCTACTCTTGAACCCTCGCTCGCAAACTCTTACTCCCGCCTCCCGCAGGAACTGTGCGATCGCGACCCCTTCTCCCGTGATTCGCAAACTGCTACTCGCGTCTGCGAATTCCTGAGTCTGAATCTACGTCGCACAAAAACCCGCCATCGAGTACTCCTTCAGTCGCGCGCGAAGCCTTGCAGAACTCTCTGATCGCAAGTGGAAGAACCCTCTGTCGAATGTCGTGATTCACCAAAACGAAGCCCTAGCCGAACATCGTCGAAGCCAAATCGTCGAATCGCACCAAAATCCTCGTCGTTCGTCGAATTTCGAAGCCCTAGTCGCACTTCTTTCTCGCTGATCTCCTCCGCTCTATAACCACTCTGATACCTAATTGTTGAGAAATCAAGGCGAAGAAAAACAAGAATCGACAGAAGAACACAAAGATTTAACGAGTTTCGGCAAAGATGACTACGTCCTCGGGAGCAGAGCGACGAATTTCACTATTTCAGAGGAGTCTGGTACATAACCATAGGGTTACATATCATATATATATACATAAAACTCACATATAAAATTACTAGCACGCACTCGCTCTCCCCAACCCACTAAATTCCAAGAGATACTCCTCTTCGTTCCAGGAAACACCTCTTCAATTCCAAAAGTCTCCAAATTATGGCATATGAGTCATACCTAACATCAGGCAATATATAGGCGATGCCTAATTGCTTGCTCCTCTGTGGGGCCACTAAACAATTCTTTTAGAATCCAATTATCAAGGAAAGTAAACGATTGCTATTTTCCTGAAAATAGCAACGAATTACAATAGGCTCTGATGTTTTTTTGGCACAAATTGATATCAATATATGTTGTTGGTTCATGCACTGAAGAGTGTCCTGATAAATAAAGCCCACAAAAAATATGGGCTCACAGAAATATTCATGATACAATTTTACTCTCAAAATTATGGAATCTAAAAAAAATTGATGTATGCCAACTTACTACAAAATCACAAAAAAAAACTCTCTTTATGAAAACCAAGACCTCAAAGCCATGATTGAGAAAACACCTATCAAAGCAAACCCTTTCGTATTTCACTGCATTAAACAGCATAAGATTCACAAAAAGAAAGCCAATTCTCCCTTATTTTCTCCTTCAAATCCAACTGTAGTAGATGAGAAATCTAAAGATCGATTCATTTTTGTCATTATTCATCATCATCATTAGCTTTATCCCAACTATTTGGAGTCAACAAAAGGTTCTTCTCTTATAGAAGGTGTTGAGCCTATTCTTCATATATCATTTTGAAAAACTTTCATATATAAGCTTTTTGTTTGGAGCAAATTATACTTTTCTACTTTTGTTCTTAAAAGCAGGTTTATAAACCATACTTTCAAATATGATTTCCAAAAAATCACTTTTCTAAGGCAATATTTTTGAGAAGTTGTGAAAAACATGTCATCAAACAAAACCTTTTTTTTTTTTCTTTTTGGATGCTTTCCTACTACAAAAGCAGTAAAAAGTTGTCCCAAATAAAGCACAAGTCTAAATTCTTTCATTTCTAATCCTTCAACACTAATTTTATTTGCTCATTTAATAGGTGTCATTTTCTACCATCCATTTCGCATGTCAAAATCACCAAAATCTATTTCCAACTAACTTAACTTTAATAAATACAATTCTAACCATCCCGCTAATATTACAATTCCTCAATTTATCATTACTAATTTATTATTCCACTTTAAGAGTTCTATTAAAATATTAGTAGCCTGAGAATTTTCATGAAATTTTTTCATGCCCCAACAGATAGAAAAAAATTCATATAATCAGTTTGCAATAAAGGAGTACATACCTTGTGAAAGAGGCCATATTAAAATCCTAAAAAACTAAATTATTAGTTAAAACTCAAACAGGTCATTTTCTAATCTATGAGCCAAAACACCCAAAATTATATATTTTTTCAACTAAAAAAGCGAGTTTATTCAAGATGGCTGAAAGTACCCATAATAAGAACACTAATGAAGCTGCAACCTGTAAGGGAACAGCAATAAGCGAAAAGAGAATGAAAAACCGTAACAGAATGATATTCTGAAAACCAAAAATTGTGTATTGTTCTCCAAAAAGCTGCTGCTATGGTCCTGCAAGCCAGCTATAAAGTTCTACAAACATCACAACAATTATAAAACTTCTATCGCAAGCTAACATTAATAACAATTTTATGTAAGAAGTAATTAAGTAAATCAAGTCACATGAGGCTGGTCCTTAAATATTTTCACTAATGCAGCTGTTGGCTGCATCAACTAAGTTTCTCAAGTAAAGTTGGAGTGGACGAAGTAATAATGTATGAGCTGTATTTTAAGGTCAAACAACTAACGAAGTACAAGAAATGACAACTTGCAAATGTGAGGCGGAGAAAATGATGGGCTTGCCGATAAAGGCATTCAACATACTATGATAAATAAAAAGAAGCTAAATATTTATATAAAAAGGAGCTTACTCTAAAGAAAATGAAGTTTGTACAAATCTATATGAAAAAATTGTAGAAAAATACAAGGGTTATCTGTTAAACAACTATAATTGAGTCAATAATAGCAAGCCAAATGATGTTGATGAAACTTCAAGAATGAGAATTGGTGCATGCTAAAAGATTAACGGTGGTAGAGCAACATATTATTGTCTTCTTATTGCACGAAAACCCAACACATACTCATATAATTAATGAGAAGTAAGCAGCAGAAAACATCTCGATATTTTACTTGAAAAACTTTTGAAAAGGGAAAACCCACTAAGCCTAGCCCATTTGAAATAATCAACTATGAATGATGAGTACACAAGTTCACTATTCTCCTGAATTAGGAAAAATAAAATTACAAAGTTGTATACCCGTAATCTGATTGTACTTCTTCGCGACAGCAAGCAGCAAAGTCATAGTCGAGTGTCAGTGAAGTGGTAGTCCGTCATGAGTGTTGTAGACAGCAGCTGTAACGCTAGCTTATCGTAGAAGTCGTGGTTGATAACCATGATAGTAGTTGGTCAAATGAATCTTAGATGGTTGTTTCAGGAGCTTCAGTTGGTCATAGAGGCTATATAGAAATTGCGAAAGTTGGTAGTGAGCCGCGATGACATCCATGGGCCATAGAGGTCGCAATCAAGAGCTGCACGAGATTTGAACCACGTATATTATAGTTGGTCGCGCAGGTCATAATGGTGAGTTGTAATGACGTCGGTAGTTCACGGGGGCCAGAGTTGGAAGCCGCACGAGCTATGGACCATGTAGACCATAGTGGTGAGTTGTAATAACGTTCATAGGCCACGGTGGCCGGAGTCGGGGGCTGCACGAACAGTATGTGAGGTGTGATACACCATCTTCGGATTGTGTTGTTGCAGCATCTTCAGATCTCGGTGCTTGGGATAATGTGCCACTTCGCAGGTTGCTACGGACTCCACAACGTTGGTGATTGCTTCGTACGGTGTTTCGTCGCAAGGAGTGAGCGACGGCTCATGGTGATCGGCAACGGCCTGCGAGTGGTGGTCGACGGTAGTGGGCGGTTGCAGGAGTAGGAGGCAACTTCAGCTCCTTCAAGCTTCAATCTTCTTTAGGCTTCAAGCTTATTCTCATCAAGAGGAGAGTATGACACTATTTATAGAGTCCTGGTTATAATTAATGAAGGAATTTGAAACACTCAAATCGAACGAAACGTAGAGATTCCCTAAATCAGATGGCATTTGATCGACATTTGAGTGTCTTAATGATGTCGGAATTGAGCGATCTTAGGCTCGTTGAATTCATCTTGTCGAGACACTCAATTCGACTATAAGCACGCCAGATTCGGTATCTGTTTGACCTCCCAAATATGCCCGGAAAGCCTCCAAAAGCGGTTTAATGGCTTGATGAAGGGCTTGATTTGGTTCTGATTGGATCAATTTTGGTATCATTGAGTCATTCACATCGATTCGATCAGTTTGACTATAAGTTTACTGAAATCAGAGCTCTAAAAAACTCTTAATCAAAATTTGAACATTTTTTGCTAAAAAGATTGCATTGAGATATGTGTAGTACGTCTCGAGCTTCGTGTTGGATGTTGAAAATTTGTTGATGGCGTGTCAAGAATAAAAAGTGATCAGTTCATGGAAAAACTTGTGTCAAAGAAAAGTTAAAGACTTGTCAGGTTCATCATGCTTCACATCATTAGCATCCTTCAATGTTGAAATTGGTATCATCAAAATATAGTCTGTTTTGACGAGCACCTGAGCAATATATTTCTTGAAAGGTTTATTTAAAATGTGCAAATCAAATAGACTGGATGAATGCGGCCAAAAAATTGTAAATCGCTTTATGATAGATAAATTACAAATAGCACTTCTCGTAATGGAACATGGAACTTAATAAAAAATAGTTATTCTATAAATTTAATCTCAGTTATGTGCTAAAAAACTATATATTAATACTATATTCTCCTTTCTTATTTCAAGATGAAGTGGTGAGTTCAAAATGAATCGGATAACAAGTTCAAACTAGTTAAAAAGTAATTGTACCAACAATAAATGTAGTGAGCAGAAAATTTAGACAAAAAAAACTGAAATCCATAGCCATCTCATTGGGAATGTAATCGCATATTTCTTCGCAGGAATATAAGAGCTATCACACAGTAAATATTGATTTCAAAAGTTATTCCAAAATAAGATTTATGAAGGATCCAACTAAGGGGCAGTTTGGGGCAGGGGCAGCTTTATTGCCGCTGTGTGGTAGGAAAACGCCGGGATGGCTGTCAAGTTAAGCCTGTTTCTTCGCGATCTTATTACTACCCTCCACCCCCCCCCCCCCCCTTCGCTGCTCGCTCTCCTCTCTCCCGCGTTCCGCTCTCCCATCTCTCACAATTCTACCGTAAATGTAATATATCTCGCCTCTCTCTTACTCCTCTCCGATCCGTGGCTCAGGTGGCAAGGGTTTACCTTACTTCTCCTCTCCCTCTTCCCTCCGATTTTCGGCTCCATTTGGTTCCTTTGCCCTCCATCTTCCCACGATATTCTCTATCATTATCTATGTGGTTTGAAATGATTTTGTGATTTGTGTCTTTCTCTTTGCAATTTGCAGCTTTCTCATTTGCGATTAGAAGTTCTAATTTCGGGAATTTGGATTTTGCGATTTTTTTGGGTTCTATGTGCTCTACTCGGATGATGGTTTTGGTTCTTTGTGCTTTATTCGGTCGATGGTTTGTGGTGATTGTGTTGTGATGTTGGATTTTGCAATTTTTTTAAGTTCTCTGTGCCCTATTTGGTTGATGGTTTGTGGTGGTTGTATTGTGATGTTGGTGGTTACCCGAAATAGTGGCAATGTGTATTGTCGTTTTGTGGTGCTCTGTGTTGTACTATGAAAGTCATGCTCTGGTTGGTGTTGGTGGTGATTTTGTGGTAGTTTCACAAAAATGTTGGATTTTTTTATTATGTTGGTGTTTGCCCGAAATATGTTGGTTGCACTGTGATGCTGGTGGTTGATTGAAATAGTGGTTGTGTTATGGTAGTTAGTGGTTGCCCAAATTTTGTGGTGGTTGTTAGTGGTTGACCAAAGTATGTTGGTTATAATGTTATGGTAGTGGTGGTCGTTTTAGTATGTGTTGATGGTGGTTGTGATGTTTTGGTCGTTGTGGTCATGTTGTAGTTGTGGTGTTGGTGTAGTAGTGATGGTGTGGTGTTGGTGTTGTGTGGAGGTGTTGGTGTGGTGGTAATGGGTTTTTCATGGTGGTGGTGTTGGTATTGTGGTGTTGGTGGTGGTTGTGGTGATGTCATTGTTATGTTGGTGTGGTGTTGGTGTTTTAGTGATGGTGCGGGTATGGTGAAGATAGTGTTGGTGATGGTATGGTGATGATAGTGTTGGTGATGAGGCAGTGCTATGGTGGTCATTGTATTTGTGTTAAGGCAGTGCCAGTATGTTGGTGTTGATAATGTAGTCCTGCTGGTGTTGAGGGCTGTCAAAACGGCTCGTTGTTCGCGACCAACTCGTGTTCGGCTCGTTAAGAAGCTCGTGTTCGGCTTGTTCATTAAGTTAACGAGTCGAACACGAACAAAGATTTTTCCATTCGTTTTCGACTTGTTTTGGCTCAAAATACTACTCATCAATTTTATATATATATATATATATATATATATACATACATACATATATTAATTAGTAGTATTTTTTAAAAATTTAATTAACTACAATGCTACAAAGATTTATATCCAATTAAAAGTATTAATTAAGAAAAAAGAATAAAAATTATTATATTAGATTCAAATAATATTTTAATATAAACAATATTTTTTAAATCTTGGTCAAATCCTTAACACCTTAAGGCTACGTGATTATAGTTGTCAAAAGGTCTCTTTGTTCGTGAACAGCTTGTGTTCGGCTCGTTGAGCTAACAAGCCGAACACAAAAACACTTTTTGAGCTCAAAATATAAACGAGCCGAACATGAGCTAAGCTTGGGCTCACTCGTGTTCGGCTCGTTTACACCTCTAGGTGATGGTGGTGGTGGTAGTGCTGTCTTGGTGCTGATGACGTGGTGGTGGTAGTGTGTTGTTGTTGATGATGTGGTGGTAGTAGATAGTTAAAATGCGGTGGTGATGATCTGTTGATAGATTTCAGATATTTATATTCCTTTTTTCTTTGTATGTCTCCCAGAAATTTATGTTGTTAAGTCCTTTGCATGCTAGTTATCGTTAATGGGCAAGACAAAAAAAATTGATTTGTCTGCTACCTGGGATAAATAGATGACATTAATATTTTGTGATCTTTGTGTTAAGAAGATAGAATTGAGAAATAGGTCAACCACCTATTTTAACAAGAAAGCTGACAAAATATAATAAAAAGTATAAAGAAAGTAAAGAAAGAGAATATGATAAAATACAATTTAAAAATAAATGGGTTCAGTTTAAAAAAAGAATTGGAAAATAGGGAAAAACTAAAGTGATGATCCAGAGGCTTGGGTTGGGATCTTATAAAATGAACAATCGATGCTTCTGAAGAATGGACCGAGAAATTAGATGTGAGAATGTTTGAAACAAAAACTTATTTAAATTTTTAAAAATTTTCATTGATCAATTTAAGTATTAATTGATTGTAGGTCGAGTCAGTTGCGAAAAATTCAAGTTCGGTGGCATTGACCCTAAGCTTGAAGATAAGTTGGATCGTATGTTCGGTGAAGTGGTGGTCATCGATGATCAAGCAAGGGTACTAAGCGAGAGAGGGGACAAAATCAGTGCTAAGAATCTAGAAGCGGAGCAATCTGCTGGGTCCAATAAGTGGTCTAACCCCATCCTAAATAAAGTGAGATCTACTAATCGATCCAAACGTTCAAGGGTATAGAAAAAGAAAAAGGATGGTGCTGCTTTCATTAAAAGTTAGGTCTCCCGGGATGGGGAAGTTGCAAGGGGGGTGACAGAGTTGAGGGAGCGAATTACAGTTGTCATCGTTAGTGGTTTAATGGATTAATTATATGTTCTTTTTTTGTTACTTTATTTGCAATGTGTTGTGAAAATGTTTATTGTTTATTTCGTTGATGATTTCTGTGATGATGTACATTTTGAATTTCAATGTTATTTTCTGTTCTTTTGCATATTTGTTCCCACTATGATGGTTGATGAAGCAACCATGGATATAGTATGTAATGTAAAGTTTTATTGCATGTTTTATTTTTTATTTTGGAGATCTATGATAAAATATTCGACCTTATGGGTTCTTATGGATGATCTATATGTTGTTATTGGTTATTGACACGTGTGAAATTCCAATGAAGGCAACCAAAGTTCCTCTCCTTTTTCAGTCATTCTAAGGTTCTTCTGGATGACCTTTATTGGGGATATACTTACGTGATACATGCAAGTTCAGTATTACGTGGTTTAAAGGCAACCAAAAACCCATATTTTTAAAGATATATTATCTCCTTGTAGAGACATTCGTTGGTTTATACTTTGTTCTCTGATACCTCACAGTTAAATAAAACTTAAATTGAATATTTATATTATTCTTTATTACTAATGTTGCATTTGAGGGTTTGTTTATTGTAGTTTTAGGGTTTGTGTTTTGTGGTTTTAGGATTTTTGTTTTATAGTTTTAAACCTTCAGAAAAGATGAGCTTGAGGACTTCCGATACCTCCGGAACATTGTACTATCATTGTGAACTACAACGTTCTTTACTTAATTTGCGACAACTACATAGCTATAGAAGACAATTTTACAGGTGTCCAAGGAAAAAATGACTTTTTTAAGTGGACAGATCGGTTTGAGGATTCCACCGTTGATAATGATCAGGTGTGGAGAGTTTCGTTAGAGAACAGATTATCTCGTGACATTAACCAACTATGTTTTAAAAATAATATTAACATATTATAAATTGTTATTTTAATAATCATTTTTTAAAATTTTGTTTGTCGTGTTACACTTTTTTGCGATGTTTGTTTTTATTTTGTAACATTTAAGCTAGATATTTGCTTTCCACTATGAAATATGTTAGTTTGATTAGTTCTGTTATAAACAGCACTATTCTACAACAACAACAACAACAACAAAGCCTTAATCCCACTACGTGGGGTCGGCTACATGAATCCTTTTTCTCCATTGCGTCCTATTTAGTGTCATATTTTCATTTAGTTCTAGTAAATTAAGATCATTTTTAATACAATAAGCCCAAGTCTTCCTGGGTCTACCTCTGCCTTTCTTAACACAAGTCGAATTTAAAACATACTCTCCTAATCGGATCATCTAATGGTCGACGTTTAATATGACCAAACCATCTATTCTACGAAAACAGAAAAGTCATTTGTACAAAAAACAAATAAACAGACATCTTTTCCACAACAACTTCCTGACACAGCTGCTACGCAGCAGCTTTAAGTATAAAAGCACATAACTGACTATGATTTTTCAGTGCAAGTTAGTAACCTGGCAAACCATAAGTGCATTTTCAATGATTTGTGTCTAGCAAAGCCAAAAGAGATAATAAAACAAGGCTTAGTTGTATCCTTCATAGTTTTTTTTTTTTTTCCACACTATAAGGGTGATTTATTTATTTAAAAGCATAGCCACTACAAAGCATGCTATAAATTGTATCACACGAAGGACAAGCTTTACAAATTTAAATTATGAGTTTATAGTAACACAATTCATGATAAAATTACCACCATAGCAAAGAAAAATAATTTTAGAACCTAGCAAAATACCTAAGAAAAACCCTGTATGGCCTACTTCTAGTGTGATAGAAATGAGGATTACAAAAATAACATAAAAAGGGAACCCTAAAAGATAGAAACCTAAAGATAATAAGTACGTTGGAAAAATTAGCAAGTTGAAGTGCAGCAGAGCCATAGACACGTGATTCAAACATACAATTTATTTAGGGAATAAAGGAATGATTGAAATGTTAATAATTATTGATAACGGGTCCTCAAATACAACAGAAGGAACAAAGGAGCGAGCATGATCACATACAAGAATAAAGAATGAAGGAATTTCCAATGTTTGGTGAACAATTACCATATCACACTTAAGGGCATAAACTTTCCAAAAAAAGGAGATGTGCATAAAACTACATTAAAAAATGTTTAGCAAAACAATAACAGAACAAGTGAGAATAATTAGTTAAATAGCAGGTAAAAATGCCAAAGTTCTTGGTCCCTTGCTAGTTGAAATGCAAACAACAGAATGTAAGGCATAAGCTATTGGGATGCTGCTTATATGTCTTCATGCTAATGAAACGAAACAAATCTGGATATTTAAAAAAAAACTAAATAAATTTAAGGGAAAAAAAAGTAAGGACAATTTAGTTAACATATATTGGGTTAGCAGTTTTCTTAGTCAGTAAGAGACCACACCTTAAAAGCTTAACATCAAAATTCAATTTTCAGTAACTTCAAAAGGCAAGGAAGTTCTATAAGAGAGCTTTGGAAAAAATTCTTTAAAATAACTTCAGAGCATGCATCCTTGGCAGTCCTTGAGGATTAGATTTTTTTTTATTTTAATCTATCTTTCACATATTTTTAAATGAAAGTTTGTGACATAAAAGTTTGTCTTGAGGATTAGATTTTTTTATTTAATCTATCTTTCACATATTTTTAAATGACAGTTTGTGACATAAAAGTTTGTATACAACAAAAAAACTCAAGCTTTCTGTTGATTGGCATCTTATTTCACGAGAGGTTATGCCTTGCCAAATAAAACTGATTCATATAAACTCTGACAACGTCAAATGAACTAACAACGTCTTCACAACAGCTCAAATCTATGTAATTGTTATATCTTTTATAATTATACAGAAACAAGTTCACAGCCTCACTACATCAAGTGATCTAACCATCATAATGAAGGCATATAAACAAATAACCAATTGTACATTTTTTATGCTTCATGCAGAATGTGAGTACAAGCTACAAGCTCAGCACGGTAAGATTCAAACTTACAACTTCAGAAAAATGTATAAGTGTGTCAAATCAAAGCACATCCAAGAGAGGTTTGGAGTGAATTGCTTAAAATAACTTCAAAGGTTGTTCATTTGGCAGTCCTCACGGATTATATTCTTTTGCATAATCTATATCCCACAAATTTTTAAAATGGCAGCTTGTAACATAAAATCTCTTCGACAACAGAAACTCAAGAAGGTTTTCCCTTGATTAGTAACTTATCTATACAAAGCATATTTAAAATATGGCTTGTAATTCTCCTACAATAAAATCCTATCCTTTAGTTTTATTAAGTTTTTATGATTTCAAATCTCAATCTTTAATTTAAAATGATGATCTTAGCCCTATAAAGTCTATGATTCATAATCGGGATCAGTGCAATTAAATTCCTGACCAAATAATCTAAAATGATTTCCACGCAATTAAATTGTGAAAATTGTTCGGTTTGATTTTGAAATTTATAATTCAATTTGCAAATAAATTTCTAAGTAAATCATCTAAGGAACCAAGTGCAATTAAAGTTTAAAAATTGTTTTGTATTTGTCAAGAATGAGTCTATATTATATATGCGCTTCATCATATTTAGGTAACACTCTCAATCTTTCCCAAAAAATAAAAATATAATCTTCTCATGTCTTAGCACTTCCCAAGCATAACATTAACTGAAGCATTACAATCTCCCTGCAAAACTCTTCACCTTATACAAGCATCCTCTTTTTATCTTCCACAAATAATGGATAGATCATCTGGTTCATCCTCCAACTCAATCTTCCTAGCTCCAAATGATGAAAATCCCAATGATTGCCTCCCCAACTTCAGCCTAGACTAGCTCTATGAGTGTAGGGTGAAGCTAATAATGATGTTGGTTCTGGCCACGCTCTATAACTTCATGTCGGAGCTAAAGTGCATAGGAAGACCACAACAACCACTACCGTATTCATCTTTGGGGAGTTAATGCTTGAAGTGGTGTCTGTGCACGCAACCAATGGATCCTAAGGTAGAATTAGATGGGCTAGTATTAGTGGATCTAATTTGAGACAACTGGGTGGTGGAAAAATCAAAAGAGGAGGGGGACCCGCATATCACCTTGGGGTTCAATTATGGAAATGTGGAGGTTTCATTTAAGGTTGATTAATGTGATCGCATTTACCAAGGATCATATCTAGTGATATGGAATGTGCTCAATATTTTTCCTATTATTTTCTATTTTTTCCATTTTTAGGATAGAAGTTAATATCATCATATTCACTATTACTTATTCCAACTTCCTCTTTACCCATGCTCCCATCTCTATCACTTGATTTGTATCCCTCAATCTCTTCGTCCATTTTCATGGAGTCATCATTTCATCTTTAGGAGTGTCTATATTAGCTCTTGCACTTACATTTCATAAACTCATTTCCAATAATACATGTTTGACTGGTTGATTCTCAAACTATTAAAGGACTTTTCACATCATCCTATGTCAAATTATCATCATAAAAAAGCTAGCTCGTCCTCAACATTTAAAGTACTAATAAAAATCTCCCAAATCAAGATAAGCCACCCAACTTGTTGACTAGAGTGTCTGTGTGGCATTAAAGCCTCACCCCACCTAAGGACAAAGGAAACGTTCATCACAATTCAACACACTTTATTGCCCTTCATATGCTTCCAATAAAAGCGTCTTTATAAGTTGTACTTCAGAAATAACCTCAGCGGGGAAATTCTTTTCTAACGAAGTGACAATGAGACGTTTCTTTGCTTGAATTTCAAAAATTCCATTTTGAAATGATGAACTTATCATATTCCTAGTAAAAGTGAAATCATCAGCAACAAAATCATCAGAAATAATTCCATTTTGAAATCATCAGCAATAAAATTCCATTTTAATAAATGATTTCAAACTCAACACTCTCAACTCGTCTTCACACAACAATAGTAAAAGTTAAATCATCACTTTCTAAGAGATGCTTTACAAGCACAAGCAATAAAATAAGTCCTAAAGATATAAGAAAACAAGAACTCAGTCAACCAGTACTTACTTCCCAGAGTGCAAGATCATCCGAACGAATCCTACGAGAGGAACAGTCTCCTGCAGGATCTGATCCTCCCAATCAACCCACCCCGCTTTCTCTGTCCTCTCTTCATCCTCCCCCTCCCTCACCGAGCTTTCCTCCTCGGTCTCCTCATCGGCGACAACCGACGAAACAACAGGTCTTCTGAGCATAGCAGGGTCATCACCAGCGCCACCTCTGAGCCCCTGCGTCTTCACGGATCTTAGAGCAGCAATAGAAGTTGGATGCAGGGTTCGTGGAGTTGTGGAAAAGAGCAATACATTTGCAGGGAATTGTCTTAGGAGGCGGCGGAAAAAGGGTGGAGAAGCACCTAAAACTGACACCATCAGCAGAGGATTGTTGAGAAGAGGGCTTCTGATTTCGGATTGTTTCTTCTCGTTCGCTTTATTCTACAAGGGTTTATTGGGTTCCCGCCGGTAGAGCTGGGGGATAACGGGAAGGCAGAACAGAGTGAGTTTTATGGGAACGGATGCAAGTGAAAAATAGACAAGAGACGACCCCGTCTACTTGGACGAGCGGTACTCTCACAACGCGCTCTCTTTTATTATGAAAAATGAGTCCGTAAATCACCTGATTTATGGTCCTGATGTATTTTGGTGGGCCCCACCTAAAATTTTTTATTTTTATTTTTAAAAAACAGAAATAATCCTGACCGTAGATCACCGTGATCTACGGCCAAGACCGAACACCACATGCAGAGATGCATGCGGTGTCAGCACGCAATAATCCCTCCTTTTTTATTTCAACAAGTAATTTTTGTGCGGCTCGTATGTATGTACGGAAGTATATGTGTGTCTCTCTCTCTCTCTCTAAATATATATATATATATATATATATAAAGATTGGTGGCAAATTATTATATTAGCTCTCAATCACATAATATGTCTAACCACTTGATCTCGTGCTATAAGTCAGATGCACTCAGGCAGACTCGAACCCATGACTCAAGA
>NEWO01000149.1:238109-317695 GCA_003013225.1 Phalaenopsis aphrodite | reverse complement strand
ATATATATATATATATATATATATATATATATATATATATATATATATATATATATATATATATATATATAATAATTTTTTTTATTTACATTAATGCTATTAAATTATATTGCAGCCTCCTCATTATATTTAGTGTATGTTCTACTTAAAAAAAAAACGATAAGAAAATTACTAGGAGACTTAGGAAGCGTTTAGGACAGCTTGTGCGTTTC
Source organism: Phalaenopsis aphrodite (assembly GCA_003013225.1). Lineage (NCBI taxonomy): Eukaryota > Viridiplantae > Streptophyta > Magnoliopsida > Asparagales > Orchidaceae > Phalaenopsis > Phalaenopsis aphrodite. Next base: position 317,483 of record NEWO01000149.1, on the reverse strand, counting down.
AGGATAAGCTACTTATTCTGAAATGCAACCCGCGCACAAACACGACTTCAGATAAGTTGGCGAAACACGCGAACCAAACAGTACGATGATATTTTAAAAATGCCGCCCGCACGTATAAGTTGCCCCAAACGAGCCCTTAAATCCTCCAAATATAGCCTGCACGGTCACGTACATCATACACGGGTAAGAAACTTTTTTCGCATTAAGTAAATTAAAAAAAAAATCAATTTAGGAGATAACACTATTTGACAATTTAATTAATATTAAAATAAAATATCTTACTTGACGGTTTTTTTTATAAATTTAATGAAAATATGCACTTTATATTATTTAAATAACCTAAAGTTATTTGGAGTATTTTTACGAGAAAGTGAGAATGAAGTGCGGCTCTTGGTAGAGATGCCCGTGATGTCATATCGTCAGGCACAGACGCAGCTACCTAAAAGTCAAGAGAGGCCAATTAAAGGTGATAAAAAGGAGAGAAGCAGCTCGTGAGCTTTCTTCCTGTAAATTATCCATGGAAAGTGTAGCCACAAATTGTGCAATTTGGTAAAACAGAAGGGAGGAAAATGAAATATTCTAGAACAAGGTCAATAGATTTTCACGTGTAAGAGATAAAAATCCATCACAGGTGAGAAAATGATTTAAAAATTTGGGAGATTTAGTCAAATTTATATTTTCACTTTTGTGGTTAAACAATTTGATTTTTTGTTCCTTCTGAAATATCAGTCTTATTTCTTCTAAAATATCACTCTGGTTATAGTAGGACAATTTATACCCTTAAAAAAAAAATGGCTATGCTCTCTAGATTTTCATGCATGCTAAATATTCATACAATCGACCCCACCAGAAATAAATGCACATATCACGCCTTTCTCTCCCTCTCTCAACATCATTAACCCCGTCCCTTTAAATCACACGGGTTGGGAGAGGGAGCGGGTGGTTTGCGCACTTATTTCCGGTGAGATAGATGATACGGGCATAATATCTGTTGTTAGGTGTTAAATATCTAAATGTCACAGTTTCGCCAGGTATGTAACTAAATCCAAAAATTCACCAAAAAATATTTGATTTATATTTACCTACACATACCAGACTACAATTCTTTTGTATTTTATACCTAACGGTTTAATTTTAATTTTTTTTTACATTTATAATACTAAATCTTTTATATCACATAAAGATATTATTATCAAACACAATTTCTTAAGCATAGTTAGAGCGTTATGAGTGCCAAAATTAAAATTCAGGTGTTAGATATGTAAATACAGAATTGTGTGGCATGTATGTAAATTTTTCTAAAATATACTATATTTGTATAGCAAAATGATTATCTATTTTGAACGAGCAACGCTGAATAATAACTAATTATAATGATTTAATATTTATGTGGATGTTCTCAGAAGTGTTTTATTTTACTTTTATTTTTAATTTTTGTTATGAAAATCCAATTTGATAAAAGATTGCGTACGATTTTGCAAATCAAATTGTTCTCAAAATAAGTTTTAAATATATGCTTTGTAAATCAATTTATTGTAATTTGCATGTGCTTCTTTTTTTTTTATTTGCCGCCTAATTATGATTGAAAATTGTTATGAGGTAGAAAATTCACGGCGATGGAATGATAATTTAACGTTTTGGCGTTGCAGAAATATCAAACACGTGCAGATAAAGAAAAAGTTATAGGAGTAGATACTAGAGATTTTTACGTGGAAAAAATCTTGAATGAGAAAAAATCACAGGGTCTAACTCAGTTAAAAATGATTCCTCATGAAATTAAGAATATGAAGATCCACTATTCACTTGGGTTAGAGAAGATGATGTTGAAATCAAAATTGCTTTGAAATAACACAATATATATAATTGTATAAGACTAATTGGGATTATAACTGTTGTAGTTGGACTACAATAGATGTAGCGGGGCAAAAATAGTCAGGGTTAATTATAGAAATCATGGTTGACTATAGGAGTCATAGTTTATGGCTACGACAACCAAACTAGAGCTACCAAAGTCATAGTTGGACGTTATAGCAATCATAGTTTACTAGAAAATTCATAGTAAAGGGAGACTTATGGTTATCAAAGTCGTAATTAGTGTTGGTCAACAATAGTTAGTGGTCGATAGTTATCTCTAATGGTCAGAGGTGTTCTTTAGTGGTTGGTGGTGAAATTTAAGGATCATCTGTGATTTTGGGTGACTGGCAGTGAATAGAGAAACTCACCTGGACTTTATGAGTTATGCCTTGATAGTTAGCTCACTATTCTCTTCTTATCCTCCGTTCAAGTAAATAATGAGTTCATTTAAAATTTTCAAGAGGGATGTTTTGATTAATTTAGTCATAATCTTGAAACACTTCAACGAACGGTTTACATTGATTCCTTTCATCATCAATAGTTGCTTCAATTTTTAAGTGTCTTTATAATCTTAGAATTACGAGCACTTTAGTTACTTCTAGTTAAGATTTAACCATAAATAAGTCAAATTTTACAATGATTGAGGATTTGTTTGGGGCAGCTGCAGCTTATTGAATAATATGCTGATAAGTAAATTAAAAATAATCTGTTGATAAGTTAGGTGCGGTGACTATTAAAAATTTTTATTTTTTTTGGAGAAGTCAGATCGCTGTCAGAAAGCTTGAGCGTTTTCAAAAGCATAAGCTGTCAAAACGCAGTTCACTCAAACAGTCTAGGTGAGTTTTCAAAACGCCACCGCACTAAATAAGCTCCCCCAAACGGACCCTCGGACTGTATCCATTTTGGCATAATTGAGTTCATTGGGCCAAGATGCTGGGCTTGATTATGAGTTTGTTCATGTTTGGGCTCCAACTTCATAACCCCAGAAAACAACGCACGCGAACTTTTACACCACGAACAGCTCATCATCCTCTGTACACGTGCCGGCCCACGGTTCAACCGTCGAAAACTTACGCGCGCTCCCAACGTTTAAATGCCAGCCGCCGCTGCCGGCTCCCATCGCCCCCAAACAATTTCCCCCAACATGGAACCAAATCCTCCCACCAAACGCCGCCTCTCCGCCGAACAAGAAACCTCCATCCTCGTCGAATCTCTCATCCACGTCATCTCCGGCATGCCCGATGACACCGCCCCGACGTTCTCCTTCCCCGCTGTCGATAATTGCAAGCAATGCGGCGTCGAAGGCTGCCTCGGCTGCCATTTCTTCGAAGCGTCGGTTGTGAGGGAGGACAAGCGGTCAAAGAGGAGGAAGAGAGAGAAGAGGATTAAGTATCGAGGAGTTCGGCAACGACCGTGGGGGAAATGGGTGGCGGAGATTCGCGATCCGCGGCGAGCTGTTAGGAAGTGGTTGGGAACTTTCGATACGGCTGAGGAAGCTGCTCGCGCCTATGATAAGGCAGCGATTGAGTTTCGTGGCGCTCGAGCTAAGCTTAATTTTTCATCAGTGGATGAAGTTGTTGAGCTGACAGCGACGGCAGGAACGGCGGCGACTCTGCCCAAGAGTATTGAGGAAGAGATGAGTCATGAATCTCCAGATGAGTGGATATATCTAGAATAGGATTTACTTAGTTTGGAAATCATTTTGAGAAATATAATAAAATAGCAGTTTTCAAATTCATATTATTATTATTTTTTAAACTGAAAAATACGGCCTAATATTTAATATTTTTGACATGAATGACTTTTTTTTAATTTGCATTAAGAGGGTAAAATTGTAAGTATAATTTGAATAAAGGATGTGTGAATTTTTTTTTTAATTTCTTTGATCGTTAAAGGTACAAAGAGCAATAAATGACTTTAAAGTTAGTTTTGACTAAAAATGTGCTCTCTCTCTCTCTCTCTCTGTGCATATATAATTTAGTAATGGTCTAAGGCTATTAGACGAGCTCCGATCATCCTCATATAAGCTAAATATTCGAGTACCACACCTTACATGAATTCGAATTCGTGACTAGAGAGGACTTACAACCTTCAGAGAAGCCGATGTCAACAAACAAACTGGAATGCATGGCGCGCGCACTCACATAGTCTTAGATATATCACCAAAAGCGGATCAAATCAAATATATTTTAAAAAAAAGCGAGCTTTAATCCAAAAAGAAACTAATTGTAAAAGAAAATTAAAATGTTTCAAAGAGGGAGCAAATCATGGTAAAAAAATTTATTCAATTTCACCACAACTCTCTAAGAAACTAATTAATTGAAGCCCCTGTCAAGAGAGATGACTAACATGTGTGTTTAAGGACTGGCAAAGTCATTCCACGAAGATATGGTAAGCGTTCTGCTTGGACCCAATGATTGTTGTCATGTCTACAATAATTCTATGGCGGTCCATTATCTTTGAGATTTATTGTAATTTTTTTTCCATCAATAATTGACTAGTCAATATCATTCACATTAAAGAGGCTACTTTTCCTTGCATGAGATTATAAATAAATAAATACACCCAACAAATAATTTTATAGTTTTATGTTTATTTATTTAAATAATTAAATAATGTTAAATAAAAAGTTGAATATCTATACAATTATCATTGATTTATGTTCACAACTATGAATATATGTCATTTAATGAATAACTAATAAAAGAAAAAACTAGATCACCTGCATATTTAGTTACTTTTCAAAAACTCCATTTCCACCAACATGGGAGGATGGGATTGGGGAATCGAGGAAAAAGAATATGTCTTTAAATGAACCGAGCGTTCAATGAGCTACTCTCAACGACTTAATTAGAACCCATTCATGATCGTTTGAGTAACTAATAAAACGAGCTTGAACACCTTCAAAAATAGACAGTTGTTATTTGATTGAACTTGAGAAGCCTGTTGTTTTATCCATTTATGTTCATGAGTTGTATCATTTAAAACTCGTGAACAAAATTTTTTTAAAAGGTTTATTTTTGCTTCCTTGGACTTCTTTCTTTATTGTTTTCTTTTGATTTTTTGTTTTTTAGGCTCAAAAAGCCTTATTTGATACGCGTTGAGAAATTAGGGCGAAGGAAGATAGTAATTGACACAAATTCAGAAGAATACACAAAAATTTAACGAGGTTCGACAAAGATGTCTACGTCCTTGGGAGCATAGCGGTGGCTTTTCCACTAATCCAGAAAAAGAGTACATAATACAGAATATGGGATAAAATTTAAGGTTACATACAAGTCTGTTTATAATCTTAGAAAGAACAGTATAGAAAATCATGGGTACAATATGTAATTATCAAGTTACCCTTGTACCGCACTCCCAACCCTCATTATGAAACTCCCTCGATTGGACAGATCCTTCTGCTCCACTCCGCTCCAGCATTTGTCTCATTTATGGTGTATGAGTCATACCTAACAATACGTTTTATTCTTCCAAAGACTTCGCTTGTAAAGTTCGAGTTAGGCTCAATTATGACTCATTTATCATATTAAACAAGTTGGTCTTTAATAAGCTCAATAATCACTATATGAACTCAGGTCAAATCGAGCTCGAGTTCAAATAGGGTTCTAAGAAATACGCTCAAGCTCAAAGCGAACTTGAGCCGAGCACGAACCTGCTTGTAATAATTGAGCTCAATCTCAAATGAATATATGGATAACACCTAAATTTTACCTTTTACTATTTATACCGCTTAAAACCTTTTATATACCTTTTTTATTTATAAGTAAACTTGCATATATGTAAAAAAAAATTATAATTTAGGTCCTAGACATGTAAATTCATAGGAATTGAGTGATATGCATGTAAATCTTACTATTTTTTTTAGAACTAACCATAAAACCTGCATATATCCAACGTAAATCTTGCTACCAACAACTATACAACAAGAAGCGATAATTTCTAAGGCTGTTACAGACAATACAACTCAATTATTTAATATTACATAAAATATATCACTACTATTTTTAATAAAAAATACGAGATTTTAGATGTTATGCATGTAAATGCACAAGAATTGTGAGATCTCTCCATAAACTTCCACAAACAAACCCAAATTCTCCCATGGACACAAGCATGTATGCATGCTATAAGCAGGCAATGTTGCTCCTGATTTAACCACCACCACCACCGCCACCGCCACCGCCACCACCATATAACTTGTAGGTTGTTTGGGATCACTTTTGATTTCGTATTTTATTTATTTTTATTTTATTTTATTTTATTTATGTTTTCATTTAAAAAAAATATATTTAGCTATTTTTACCAAAAAAAAATTTGTTTTTTTGAAACATAAAATAGAAACATACAAAAACTACACTAAACAAACACATCTTCAAAATAAAAGAGAAAAAAAAATCCCAAAACTAGCGTTCATGTTAAAGGAACAAAACTGAAGAACTCATATGGACACTCAAAAACGGCTTCAAGCAAAAAAGCAAGGCTTCTTAACAAGGAGCATCTAGTTCTTTTGAAGTAAGAAAACAAAAAGTCTCTAATCAAACAGACATGTGGTTTTATTACCAAACAGAAAATGTAAACTACAGATAAATCCACACATTAGCCATCTTACACAAACTACAAAATAAAATTGGTGGAGGAAAGGCGCATGGCCACTTTACAAACCATTCTTTTGAATTTCATAGCCCATTGCAACTGGTTTTTATGAACGCAATCATCAACATCATCACCGTTAGCTTTCTCCCATCCAGACTTTGCCCTCGCTTATCTCACACCCTTCATCTTGAATGGTTGAGCATTTAGAATGTCTAAAAAAACATAGGATTTGTAAAATGTGACAGACAATTCCAATCTGGTAATCTATACCATATATATATATAGAGCGAAAGCGAGTGAGAGTGAGAGTGAGAGTGAGAGAGAGAGAGAGAGAGAGAGAGAGAGAGAGAGAGAGACCAGGTTCTGAGTTTCATGGGCACAACCGCTTCCTCGCTCCCCAAACCTGAAAAACGAAGATAAAACACGAGTTACATCAGGAAACAAAAACTTGTAAAAAAAATCTAAGAATGAAGCCACAGAGAAGAGGAAATGAAAGGGCAAAGAACCTTTGAAAGAACATTGCTGTTCTCTTTGCGGAAGCAAAAGGCGGCTCTGGGACTCGGACCTTTTGTTTGGTCATATAATCATATATACACACACAATAGATCAGCTGTACATAGTCGAATGTTTATAAAACTGAGACAACAAGGGAAGCATTACTATTAATACCCTGCACATTTTGGAAGCCGCCACATTCAGGTTCAACCAAGAAAATATCTTCACATCGGAGCGAGAGTTGCTTACCTTAGGTGGGCGCATATAGCATGCTTCCTTCGTAATCTCCATCAATCTTTAGTATATCACTACTTCAATGTCATATAAGTACAAGCGGATCTCTATACATTGATACATATACACATTCATTTATACATCAAATGTACCGAAAAAGACATCATTTATGCAGCATTTATTAAATCAGATATCATGAAATGATCTGATGTGTGAGTAGCAAGCATCACTGGCAGTAAATACTTCGAGGCAAACCCAACATATATGCCGGCCGCACCGACACTCAATATGGTTGCACCCATCTACCTTCTCAATTACATGTCTACAGACAGGGCAATCCTTCACATTCTCCCTCCCCAATCTCCAATCATGCAGTGAAAAATCAGGACTCTCTTTGTACTCTCTGTACCGTTCGCAGCTGATTAATGCATGATATTCAAGGTGGCACCATGTGCAAGTTTCAACGGAGCAAGCTCCACACACAAACGGTCCATCGGACAAAGCTGCCTCCTCCGATGCAGCTACTTTGTAGATCCCCGGACAGTCGGGAGTTGGGCAGAAGCGGTAATCCCCACCATTGCTTGCTACAAACCAGGCAATTGAGGCCTGGAAGAGTTCTTCTAGTTTCTCTCCAAGAAGAAGGGCTTTCAGGTCAGTAAGCAGAAGAAGTTCCTGACAATCCTCCTTGGCACATCTCAGTGGAAACCCATCCCGAGACCTAATAGTCGCCTCACATTGGTTCACCAGGCAGCCCTGACAGAACTTGTGCCCACATGATTCAAGACAGAAGGGTTCATCCAGTTCACACAAGCAAATGTGGCACATGGTTTCAGGAATTGGTGATGACTGAAGAGAGCCGCTGCTTAGGGAGGTTGCCAAGCCAGAAATCACCTCTACCACTTTCTGTTTTTGTTCCATGCTTCCACGAGCAGACAGGACAAGCCGTCGGGTGTTAAGAGTTAACTCAACCCCTGAAACAAGTACACGAAGCCCTTGAAGGTCTGCACCAAATCTCAGGATGACTTCTTTCATCAAATTTGGGGGAAGATTGTGACCCCGAAGGCGAATGTCTAATGGCCTGTTATCATAAAGATGTTGCAAGGATTGGACCAGTTTTTCCTCAACAGCAACAACATCATTTGGAGAACCAAACAGCTTAATGTGAAAGTTCTGCCTATCATAAAAAATGTAAGTTCCAGTCTCCCTCTCTAGCGACTTGAGAAGATTGATGCCATCACGAGACAATAGGAGTTGTGTCAGCGAAGGAGTTAGGCCTGGATGAGTTAATGTCTTTCCTTTCATGAGATTCTCAAGAGGCCTTCTCACATCCGCAATGATTTTGGTTGCATGAGCAGACAACTTATAGCGGTAGGAACCATTGACATTTCTGTCCACTGAATAGGTTACACCTGGGAGAATTGAGAAGAAATGGACAAGTTTTACATTCAAATTAATTCCTTATAGCAAAAGAAATTAAGAATAAGTACTGGATTGTATGCTGTGTAGAAATGATTTCTTGATTCAAAACAAGCGAGATCTGCTGAGCAATGATTATAGTTGAATGACCAGTTAATAGATGATAACTTGACTTAAATTCACAAGGCATTGCATGGTTTAGTATTGTATGGTTAAACTCTGAAGTTGAAATGACATTTTCTGGATGCATTGCCCGGAATTTAAATCCATTTTGATAGCTTCCCAAGTTTTGTCAATAACTGCTATTCAAGTCAAAGATATAAAACGTGTAGAGCGTCCATTGCTCTAGTTTGGTGCAATATACACAAATATCGCAAAAGAAACACAGTGATCAATACTTTAAATGAAGTTTTTATAAACTTGAATTTCAAGGGTGCTAAAATAAGAAAATGCATTGACATCAAAATATGCAGCTAGCGTTAATGTATAGCGAACTACTACTTGAGCTTTAATGCCGGATTATGCTCGCGAAATTCTTCTTGATTCACAACAAACGTTACTGATAAAGGAATGTTATGCCCACTACTAATTTTTGTAGTAATATCTCACAAATATATGAGTAAAATGAAATTAGACTCGAGCCTGATGCCTAAATCTAATGGCGGATTTACCTCGAAAGTTTATACAAATTAATAGTTGAATAAGGGAACTTTGTGTGTGTGTGTGTGTGTGTGTGTCCATAAACAGAAAAGTATCTTATAAGTTAAGATGACTTGAACCTTTAAAAAAAAATTATCTCATAAAAATCTGATGATAGATTTAAGTTTACTTTCAAAGATATTATATTTATTTATTTATTTATTTTAAAGAAGAAGCTAATATTATATTTAAAAAAAAAATTGCAAAAGATGCGCTTGTAGAATCAAAAGGAAAAGCTCTTACGAAAAAAATAGTAGGAGGTGGAATAATAATGTGCAAAAAAAAAAGAATAAAAAAAAGTTACAAAAATTAATTTAAATATAAAAGCTTGAAGAATTGAGAAAAATCTAAGGCGGCTCGTAGGGAATTTAGAAAAATAATTTGTGATGTTAAGATTTTAGATTTTAATGAAATTTATAATAGATTAGATTCTTAAGATGATGAAAGATAAATGTGTAAACTTGCAATCAAAGAGACAAAAAAAGTAATGATTTAGTTCAAGTAAAGTGTGTATTAATGATAAAAAAAATTACTCGAGGATGCTCAACATAATTGAATAGATATTTCGATAAACTTTTTAATAAAAATTGTGAAAATACGATCTATTTTGGTGATTTTAATATCTTAAATAATAAGAAAAATTTTTATTTCCACCGCCACATTAATAAAATCGAAGTTGAAGAGAATTTAAAGAAAATTAATATGAAAAAGTAGTAAGACCTAATGATATTCTGATAGAAGTATGAAAATGTTTAAGAGATATGAGAATTTTTTGGCTGACTAAACATTTTACTATTATTTTGAAAATTAAAATGATGTCTGATGAGCGAAAAAATAGTTTATTGATTCCAACTTTTAAGAACAAAATCAAAGCTGATGAGTGTGCAAATTACAGAAGAATTAATTTAACGAGTCACGCATTGAAATTATGGGAAAAAAAATTAAACATAAGTTAAGACGTGATACAAAAATTTCTCAAAATAAGTTTGTATTCATCTCAAGTAAATCTATTATGGAAGTTGTACACTTATTGAGAGGATTAATGGAAAAGTATAGAGAATAAAAAGAATTTACATTTAATTTTTGTTGATTTAGAAAAAAAACTTTTGATAAAGAGAAGTTTTTTGGAGAATTTTAGAAAAAGAAATGTATTGATATTGCTTATATTCAAGTCATTAAAGATATTTATACTAGAGTTTTTAATTAAACAAGTATTTTCTTATTTCAGTTGGATTACATCAACGATTGGCTTTAAGCCCATATTTTTTTGCGAATGTTCTTACTGAACATTTACAGAAGGATGCACCTTACTGTATGTTTTTCATTGATATTCTTCCTAGGGATAAGACTATAGAGTGTTCATAAAAAACTTGAATTATGGAGGTTAACTTTAGAGTCTAAAGGTTTTCATTTGAATAGATTTAAAACTGAATACATGGAACGCAATTTCAATAGTAGATTTAGTGGTGAGGTTGTAACAATGGGCGATCAAATCTTAAAATGAGTCAACGTTTTATATATCTCATGTCTATTGTTCAAATTAATGGTGATATAGATGGGAATGTTATTAGTAGAATTCAAGTTGGATGGTTGAAGAGGAGAAATGCATCGAGCCTACTATGAGATAAAAAAAGTAGTGCTTAGACTTAAAAGGAAATTTTATAAGATGGTAGTCAGAGCTGCAATGTTTTATGGCACAGCATGTTGTCCTATAAAAAAAAGCATAAAGTTAAGTTAAGTTTGGCTTAGAAGAGAATGCTCGAATGGATGAAAGGTTTTACACTTAGAGATAAAATGTGAAAAGAATATATCTGTGAGAGGGTTGGAGCAACTCCAGTGATAGACAAGATTAGAAAGAGTCGTCTTAGATGATTTGATTACATTAAATGTCGACCAACATCTAAGACTTTTGAAGAGATGTTTTAGATTTGACTTATCCTAAGAAAGTTAGAGGTAGACCTAAAAAGAATTAGATATGTTGCATAAAAAATGGTCTTAATTTATTAGAATTAAATAATAAATTTGACACTTAATAAGACATAATGAATAACAAGGATTCATGTAGCAGATTCCATTTAGTAGAATAAAGGTTTGTTATTGATGTTATTGTTCAGGAAAAAAATGATTATAATTCTGGAATCTAAAATTTTGAAAAAAAATATATTTTAAATTAATTATATTTGATTTGAAATACATAATTTATATTTTTTGTGAACAATATTAATCTGAACAAAAAAGAGATATTTTAATTAATTAATCAAACTCTTTCAAATAATAAAAAATTGAGAATTTTTATTTATCATTATTGAATTTATATTATTAAAATATTAAATATTCAAATATAATTTATAATTTACATTTAATCTTATTATATTAATAGATTCTAACATTTTTTTTTTTTTAGTTTTAAGCTCAGACAAAAATGTTTGATAAAACTTTTGAAGAGGTTGGTTGGTGCCCCACTTTAAGAAATTTATGTTTCCATCATTTGCCTAAATGAACTCAATAAAAAGATGTACAGGAGAAATTAAACCATTGAAGTTAAACCAGGCAAATATGTGATTGATTAATTCAATCAGTTCCATCTTAAACGCTTATAAGGAGCATGCATGACATGTTTGCGTGCATAGAAGTAAAGAAGCCCAAAGAAAAAAGATTACAAAATTTCAAAGGCTACACAAAAAGGGCTGCACAAAAAGAAGATGAGGAGCAATTCAAAGAAAATTCAAGATAATAGTATCACTAAAAGAAAATATTTTAGAAGCCTGAAATACTCTATATAAATCATAGAATTAGTAAACAATCACAAATTCTTAAACTAAAAAAAATTAATCATAATACTGATAAAAAAAAAGGTGGTTGACTACTCCATAATTGAAGATTTCGAGTTTTAAGAAACATCGAAAACAATTGAAATCATATGGAAAACAAGCAATTTTCACGGATAACAAGCAATTTTACTAGAAAACTTCATATGACCAAAATCAGAATGTGTTGAAAGTCATCACGATTGTTCTTATTGGAAGCAATGATTTCACCACATTAGTTATTTTCATTCCATTAATTTCTTTATTTTATTTGTTACTTCTGCATTTAAGAACATGCTAGTAATAATAGCAAAAGAAAGTATTTCAAATCCCAGTTTTATGATAATTCATACCATTTGACATACTTTCACTCTTGATTATGTTTAGGTTATATTCCATAGCAGGTTGTTACGAAAATATAATTCCTACCTAAAATAGTAAATTAATTCAGAATCATGAATTAGTTTCATATGACTGAACGGTTCCAACAGTTGGGAACTGGGGACTTAGAATAAGGTTGATGCCGAAAATCACACTTTTACAAGAAAAAAAATCATCTATGTTGAATCTTGATCTGTCATTGAATCACACGCAAAGAATAGAGCATAAAACATAAGAGAGAAAGAGAGAATAATGAACAATATTTTGAATTGTTGATTAGTCTTTCCATACGAAATGTTCCTCTATTTATAGAGAAAAGTGCAATATATAAAATTAAATATATACTCTTATTTTAAAAGGGGAATTACATGATATTTTAGGTATTTTACATGTATAGGCCTTTGGTTCAGTTGCACTATGACTCTGTCTGCTGAAATCAGTCGATCCTTGTCTTGACAAGACCTGTTCATCAGACTGTGTTGAATCGGGATTGCTGGTCAGCCCTCAATAGTGTTCGGGCAGCAAAATTTAATCTGATCGACTTAGCTCGTTTGCTGACTGTTCTAGTCTAGCTCCCTATTGTTGCTCCCTAAACAATGTACTCATTTCAGCAAAGCATGACTAGACTATCAGGCAGAGCATAAATCATCTTAATCTGATAAATAACTGACTCCTTGATGAGACATTCGTTCAGAGTGCTCTAATGTGATTATATTATGGCAAATTCTCGACTGCAGATGAGGAACCTCAAGAGCTCCTGTGAGATAGCTTGGGATGTTGAATTATCCCCTTGAGTCGATTTATGGCGAGAGATATGTAGGTGTCTTTGCTCGGCTTGATTGACCTCGATCTTTGGTCTGGATGACCAACATTAGTTCAGTCTCTTGCCCCGGTTTAGGGGGGTTGCACCTGGTTAAGTATGTCCTTTATTATTCTATTAGTGAACCCTTGATCTTTCACATGTGGGACCCTTGGTCTTCTGCACGCGGGCCCCTTGGTCTTCTGCACGCGGGCCCCTTGGTCTTCCATTTTGTACTTTTGTTCATAGGTTTTCCTTGAGATTCATGCAAACGTGCATCTGATGTGGATAATTTAGTTTATCAATTTTCTTCTTTAAATTGACAGTTGCAGTAAAAATAAGAAAATTAAATGTAAAAGTAAATTAATTTATTTCGTAATCAAAGCTTTTAATAATTGAACTCCCTGAATTTTTGTGTCTTTGGTTTCTATAAATAGGACGTGAAAGAATGCTTTTCGTCATCTTCCCCTTGTCTGAATCAGTTGAGCTCTAAGCGCCACCATAGTGACCGAACCCGCTCCAAAGACCAATCTCAATGACAAGGGAGCATATAATAAAGCTTTTGGACAAATTAAAGTGTAGTCCTGTCCCGAAGGTGAGAAGAGGAAGGAGGTCATTGCTAAGAAGAGAAAAATGTTTTATCCGAGGATCAAGTAAGGTCGCCTGACTTGTTCCGCAGTCACTAGCGAGAAATCATTCGAGCAGACGTCTGAGCAAGATCGAGCATCCCATCTGTTGATCTGCTAGTTCCACCTTCGGCAGAGAACCAAATCCCATCTGCTAATAAAATCGTGAAGGGATCTGTTGAAGCTCCGCCGCCGACTAGGACAAGAGAAGACTGGCGAGGGTGAGGTGTTGTTTACAACATCTGAGCAGGATCGAATCTTGGTATGTGGAGCTTTGGTCTTGCTTATATGATTTTTCTTTTTTTTTAAGTTCCTTTTCTTTATGTTGTCTCTAATGCAGCCCACTCGATTATAGAAACATTGATTAGCTTTAGACAGACATCAACCCAAATCCAACTGCAGCGCTAGCAAGTAGGCACGACAACTAGCTGGAAAAGGTCGACTCCTAAGCAAGGATGATGGGACTAACCATCCAGGCATTCCTAGAAAGGCCCACCGTGAAGCAATTGATCGACGTCAAATATCCTATGGGTCGTTGGGGCATCGTCTGTACGAGATGGAATTCTTCTTCACTCGGGCGGCTGGAATTCCCCAAGGCGAGGAGATGTTCGGGCTGCTGGTGCATTTTGAAAAGGTGTTGGAAGTAGAGACGACTGCCTTACCTGCAAAAACAATTGCCCTTCACAAGAAAACGGTCGCACTTCTCGCAGAGCTGCTAGCCATTAGTGAGATATATTCCATGTCTCGGGTTCAAGTAGAGAAGTACCGGGTGGATCGATTTAAATTGGAGGGAGAGATCCTTTATAAGAGATTGTTTCAACAAAAAAGTCTCGACCAAAGGGGAAGGCGACACCTTTGTGAAGTTTTTCATCTTGAAATAGTTTCCGAGCAACACTTGTAACTTCTCATTTTCAAGAAAAAAAATTTAATTTCCGTCTCGAATCATATGTTGATGTGATTTTTCTGCCAGCGTGGTTGTGAAATAAACTAATTACGCTTTTACCCCTGTGATGATCCAACTTCTACTCTCACCCTATAAGTAAAGATAAGAGGTTTTTGCATGGCGCATCTTCTTCTTCCAATTGGCGTCCTCTTGCTCTCCCAAGCTTCTTCTTTTTACACTCCTTTATAATGACTCCGCAGTTTTCTCCACAAATCTTCAAATCAATTCCTACGACCGAGAGATCGATCATGACTCCAGAACAGATGGACTTTCCTCACAACACTTGTCCATGATCCTATCATGCAGCTCCGAGTGGTAGAGAGTTATGACCGAGCGACGAACAAGTTTAGTGTGTTTTACCATGACCAATTCAAGTATGGTTTGAGGTTGTCGCTCTGGCAAGAACTACAGGCAATTTTCAATCGTTATGGGGTAATTCCATAGCAGCCATTACGACCTATGTCATCTTTTTGCCACCAGGAGAAGATTCAGTGCTCGACAAACATCTTCAACCATATGTTGCATTTCGGGTCGGCCGAAATGTTTTTCCAATTTTCGGCTAGCTACAAATTCAACCGTTAGGGTTGGAGAATAAAATCAAGGAATGGAAGATGTGTTTCTTGGTTGACTCATCTTATGGCAATTGAGGAATCCATGTCCTCTCTACGAGAGGTGTAGTTAAGAAGAAGAAGTATGTCACCTCATCTCAGTGTCTACGAAACAAGAATTGAGAGGTTGCAACTGTCGACCTTCCAGTACCTTGAACCGCAAATTCTCAATCAGGAAATGCAACTGGAGGAATTCGAGTCGATGACCGAGGAACTCTAGACTGCTTCAGAAGCCCAAGAAGCAAAACGAGAGTCCGTAGTTGCTTGGCCCACCAAGAAGAAACGAAGGGCCAAGGTTGTTGTCATTTGATGGGTATCCAGGATTGTTCTCACCAGAGCTAAAACCGAAAGTGCAGAATTTGTTATTTTGTATCCAAAACCACTCTTCTTGTTTAAAAAATTCCAACGGGTGAATTAACCATTGTTGAGGGCAAAGCCAAACATTTTCTATCAGATGTGGGTCCTTTGAGCAGGAGTCGTAAGAAGCAGTCAGCTCACCGAGCATGCTGACATCAAGCAATGCCCAGAGGAAGAGGAGGGGGAGGCCTTTGGTGGAAAGAATAGAGATGGTGTTAGCTACCCCTAAAACAACTGGTCCATTCTTAATTAATCTGCAAACAAGAGACGAAGCCAACTGACTGAGAATGGTGGGTCCGAGCCTAACTATAGTCCTGAGGTAACATCTCAAGAAAAAGAGGTACGCCGCCGAGAGGGGGAGGCACGCGCTGCTAGTTCGAGCATTCCACCTCCTCCTCCTTCCTAGAAGAAGCAGAAAGGTTCCCAATCAAGTGGAATTCATAAGATGAAGGGGGGAAGGTGTAGACCAGCCCTGACGATCAGCATGTCATGATCAATACAGAGATAAAGTGGTATGTCAACTCTCCTGCGACAACGAATTATCCTTCTATCATTGTTGAGGTTATCTAGTCCCACGCCTTCAAGAAGTTTCTCACAGCGCTCGACCGTCCGGATATCTACCAGACGACTGATCGCTACCACATAATGGCCTAGGAGACCCCCAACTACCAATCAATGACTCTCCATCGAGCAGAGGAGAAGGGGATTGTTGTCGAGGGCGAAGGTAGCAGAGAAGCGAGTGATAGTGGTTGAGAAACAGTTGAAAATGGGTGAAGTTGAGATACATAGCCAAGCGAAGTTATTGTCGGCTCTTCAGAAAGAAAATTGAACCCTAAAGGATACGATGAGAACGATGGAGACCGAAGCAAAGCTTTTAGATATGTTTGCTCAGCATCTCCAAATAAGCAATTCTATGGCGATTGGCCGGTTTGTGAAGAAGTACATTGACGTGAAGTTGATACCCTCAAAAGGGTGGTGTTTCGCGTCTCATGATGAGGCAGCAGTCACTCATTGTATCAAGCCGACTGCTAGAAGGGGTATCGTGCCCGAATCCCGATTGTAGGGTCTGTTGACTTGCCTGTGATTTATGGGTGGTCGATTGTCTTTACTAAGTATTAGAGAGGCGATAATGTCAATCTCTCATTCTCTCAAAGTCACTGAGTCGGGATTGTGATAGAACTTCTCACACATACCTAGATGTTTTTTTCATCATTGTCCTTAAACCTCGAAACCGTCCTACTTACAGTCTTACTTGATGGTTCATATATAACCAGGTTTATATATGTGTGCTTATGTTTCGAACATAAGCGCCTAAAGCAAACTAAAAGCAAGAAAAAAAAGAAGAAAAATGAGGTGAGAGAAAGAAGAGGGAACAATCCACCCGAAAGAGCAAAGAAGTGAAGGGTGGATCGGCCACTAAACCGTGTTTACAACAATTCCCAATATCCAACGATACGAATTTAAAAAGCCCATTTGATACTTCTTTCCAATATTCCAAGGATACAACACCTAAACCTCTTCCCAAAAGCAACACTTAATGCGCACAAATCGGTATATAAAAGCCTCCAAAAAGCAGTACTCAAAGTGCCCAAATCAATGTGTAAAAGCCTCCAAAAAGTTACCAAATGAATCCAACATATGTTGCCAAAAAGTCACAAGATATACCCCATAAATGTAGCTCAAAGCCACCAAACAAACCCAATAAATGCTGCTCGAAAGCCATCAATTCCGTATTTAAAAGCAACCACCAGAATAGTGTTTATAGCCCCGCCTCCCACCTATAAGTCACTTTGATGTTCCATATGCCTATTCAAATAAATAAGAGTTTGCTATTCAAAATGAGGCATGTACAAAATATAAATTCTCAAGATAAATCCACAAGTTAGCCTTTCTTTGTTTTAGCATCCACAATAGCAAGTAACTAGCCATTCCTCCATGATATTAAGGTTTATACACAACCTAAAAAAGTAGCTAATGATCCAGCCACAACCTTCAACAAATTCCACTTCTTTTATATCGATTCGTATGAAATTTATAGCACCTCTAAAAGATGGTCCCTATAACCGAACCAAAACCTGCTACTAAGTAGCCTAAAAGTTATCAGAGTATGAAATGCCAACATATGTAAAACCCCACATTCTGCCTTCAAACAAATTTCACAGCCATCCCGGTTTTAGAATAATAAGGAATGCATAAAGAGATGGCCATTTTGAAGTGTTAAATATTTGAACATACAAAAGCTAAATCAAATTATTCACCCAAAATCTGCATATATAAACATGTGCAAAAACTAATAAGGGACTACAAACCCATCAAATAACCAAGAAATTTGTTCGCGTTTATTGAACATCAAGGCAAGGGCCAAGGGAAGGAAATCCCTTACTGATTTGTGAAAGAAAATAAATCTAACTAATTCGATAAGAGAATCAAAACACCAATACATGTACAATACTTTTCAAAAAAATATATCGCAAAGAATCGTAAATCCATTAATTCAGGATCAAGAATTTCATCTTTAACTCTTATTTATCCAAGTAAAGGAGTAAAAGAATTTCAGCATGAAAACGAGCCTCACATTAGATGGCTAAAGAAAAGATGAAAGGAAGAGAACTCACTTCGAGCAGCAATAACAAACAAAAACTTCCAAATTGCAAGCAGAATTTCTTTTACCAAGAAAATTCATGCCTAATTTCATTATATTACAGCAATAATGTATTTCAACAGTAAAAGGGAATCAAAGATACTCCATAAATCCAAGACAGTAAAGCTAAACCCACATAGCCGAATGAATACCTTCACCAATTCAAGTATGGTATGAATTTAACCACCCCAAATATTCCAAAAAACAATGCTAATATATTCCCCATGTCAAACTATGAATCAATTCGAAACCATAAGCAAATTCGGATTCAAAGAATATAACCTTATATAATCAAGTAAAGTCCACAGACTTTTAGTCTCAAATGATAGGTTTCTCCTTTCATGAAATTATTGCATCAATTTTTTTGTAAAATTCAATAAAATAATTCATCTAAATAGCTTTGCACGAGGTAGTGTAAGAGAGTAAGAGAAAACCTCAAATCCTATATATAAAAAAAAACTAGAAGCAATCTTCAAATAATCAAATATAATTCCAAAGAGAAATTGAAATTTCTACTTACTCCATTGCAATGTATTGCAAACCCATCGGATGAGAATAACTTCACATACGAATGAAACCTTTACAATAAAATGAGAAACTACCCGTTCATATGCAAACAAAAAGGTATTACCACTTCTATTTGGATTCAAGAAGAACCTGAACTCTCGTATTTACGCACATAGCACTTTGCACAACCCACAAAGGAGACCAGGAGAGTTCATGCTTTAGAAGGCTGCTTGATAGCAAAATTTAAGCAGGATTTATATATATATATATATATATATTAAACTAAGCATTTTCAAGCAGCAAAGAAAAAGTAAAGACAACAAATGAATATACCTGAACTCACCTAGGGGTGAGCCGACGCTTGAAGGCGACGTGCCAGAAGCGACAAGAGTCGCAGAGGCAGAAGTGGCGAGCAGAAAGCCAGAGCGCGACGTGGAGTAGGTGGAAGCCTTACCAGAGCGCGGCAGGGAGTAGGTGGAAGCCTTACCAGAGCGAGGAAGCGGACCTTGGTCAAAGCTTCGCGAGAAAGGGGGGACCTCTAGCCGGCTAGGGTTTTGCGAAGGGGAGGGAGTTCGGTCTCCACCGGCTGGCACACAAACGGGACAAAAATGGGGTTGCGGGTGCGTGAGTTTGGGTTTAGGGATTTAGGTAAAATGAATTTTCTTTGTTTTTTAATGTTTAATATTAAAATTTCACAATTCGCGCACTATTCACTCGTGCACGAAACTATATCAAAATGGGTGTCCTTTTTAGGTGAATTCGACGTTCTGAACTCGGCGGCGCAATCCGTTTCATAATTCGGGGTTGTTCGAACAACCTCGTCGACGATCGAGTCAAAAATGCATCAAATTCAGTTTTCTTCAAATTTCGAGCTCGCGATCAATCGTTTTGGAAATTAATTTTGGTTTCGATTAATTATCAATCATATAAAGGCGTATGTGATGTAAATTGTGATAATTAAACGAGTTGACTGTCCAAATTGTAAAATTTGTGCGAGTGGAGGTGCAAATTGTGTATAAGAGAACTCTAGGGCTTAACGATCCTATAGGGACTCCTTTTGAGTTCTCTCATATTAGTTTCAACCTCCTAAGTGCTAGAAGTCAAGAAACACACATTCGGAACTTCAAAACAGTAAAGAAATTGTTTGAATTTCTAAAACGAGGTGGGTCCCATTTCTAAGGCTTTAAGATAGTTAGAGGAAGAATCTTAATGCTAGACCCTAAACCCTAAGAAGAAAACTAGACCTCATTGAAAATGAGGCCAACAACAACTCCTTTGATATTTTGTTAGTGTACCCTTAGGCATTCTGCCTTTATACTTTTGATCGTTAGATCTCCTCGAGATTCCTGCAAACATGTTTCTGATGCACAATGTGAATATCATAATTTGGTTAATTTTCATCAAATTCTCTTACAAGATCCTGAGCAATGGAGCTGTAACCCAGCAGAAAGTCACAAAAGGCAATTACCACAGAAGTCAAAAAGAATAAAATTAAAAATTGACAAAAAATTTCTAATCAAATGGAAGCATACCTTTCTGAAGTTTAAACATTTCAAGCAAAGATTCCAGCGGTCCCTTGATGACTGAATATATGCGTGCAGTACAACATATTGAACTATGGAACATATCCTGACACTCTATCTTCTGCCATGAAAGACAGCCAGGAAGGACTTTTCCTTGGATATGATCCAAAGCCTTTGCTGCCTCTAGATGTAAACTTCCATCAAAATTGATAGCTGCTCTCACCATAACATCTTTTGGCTCTGGCTTTAAAACTTCAACTCTAAAACTGTGCTTCTTGTTAGGCATGAAAGGAGCAATTTCTTGAACGAGTGCTTGCTCATAACTATCAACTGAAAGACAATCGATAGCTTCTCCCCTAAGAAGTTTAACGCTCTTAATTTTCCCATTAGTTGCATTTAGAAAATCGTAATATATTTCCCGTTCTGAAGCATCTTTTCTAATTCCTGTCACAAAAAGACAATTTGGGAACTTTGTGCTGGCTGAACATTGTACATAACTTCCTCCAATAAACTTAGGACAGCAATTCTTGATAATATATTCAGCATCCTCAGCTGAACATTCGACAAGTGCAACTCCCCTGCTAGGCCTTTGAGGCCAACAAACTTTGGTTCTTACAGCAGAAAAAGGTAAATTTCTACGTTCCGCCACCACTGCAGGCACAACTTTCAACAAGTTTCCATGAAATTCCAACCTATTTAGCTTAGTGATAGCTTTTTGTGCATCTTCGGGCTTAAGAAATGTTACTTTGCCCCACTTACAAGTGTCTGGTCCTTCTTGTCCATTCCCTCCAAATACAAAAATATTAGCTATACCTGAAATGTTCTGATTAATTAACAGAATAAGTTCCTTATTGTTCAACTCATGGGCACGATGATAGAATATTTCCACTGTTAAACACCGATTGCCGAGTTCCAAATGCTTAATTTCACCACCGGAACCAAATAGTGCAAAGGAAGGAAAACTTCCAGCAACAGCAATGAATAAGCATTTCTCAATGCACTCTTCCCTCAACAATCTTCTTTCACACTCCAAGACATCATTAAACATGGAAGAGACCTTTTCCAAATTCTTTGAAGAAGCAAATAAATGGATCTCTCTTCTATCGAAATCTGCTCTAATATAGAAATTTTGGTCCATGCATTCTTTCTGAATGTATGACATAATGCTTTCTATGCCATGGTTTGACTTGCCACATAACCTTCGAAGTAGAATATTTCCAAGCCCACTGAAAATCTTCGTAAGCATCTTCTTCTCCTCCATTTGTGCAATATTAAATGGAAGGAGTCGAACCGTGCACAGGCTTTCCCGGTCAACAGAAGTTGCACAAACTAGATACTGATTTTCACTTGACAATATTTCAGTAAACACGATCCAGCTTGGCTTCTGCCCATATACCAGAAGTGAACAGGAAGGATGAAGCGGCAGTTTTTGCCCTGTTAAAGCCACTTCATAACCAAGTTGATCGGATCCAGTGTACATAGCTACATTCTCCACAAGAGAAAAGAGAATAACCTTCTTCAGATCCCTATCGCGTTCACTAGGTTTATGCGGGTTCCATACAAAATAGCTGGGAGTAATCATATTGAGCTCATTTTTTAGGCAATTTTCTAACTCCAATACAGCTTCATGACATCTTCTCATAGACTTGGCATTGATGCTATTCTGCCAGCACCACTCATTTTTGTTTGTGCCTTTATTTTCCCATTCCAAGTAAACAGAAAGCAGAGTAAAAAGGTCTCCTTCATGATGGCAGAAAGGGACCTTCAAGCAGTCAGCTTTATGCTTGTCCACATCGCTACCAACTCGACAAAAAATACTACTATAATTTGCCATAACTGCGGCAAGAACAACACCCTCCTTCCTTAAACCACATGAAAATGACTCTAGGATTATTTTGCCAAGCCGAGGCTCAATACCCAATTTAACCAAGGTAGAACCAGTAGAAGTAAGCTCGAAGAAATGATTTTTGCACACCACTGCACCTAACTGAACAAGATTCTGCATGGCTTTGTCAATCGCCTCTGGGCTTGGAGCATCAACAAACTCGAATTCCTGTACATTCTTCACGCCCAAGATAAGGATCCTCAAAAGAGCAACTCCAAGGTGAACTTTACGAATTTCAGGCTCTTGATGCACTGTCATTGACTGGAAATCTGATTTAGAATAAAGCCTGTAGCATTTGCCTGGTTCTGTTCTACCTGCTCGGCCAGATCTCTGATTTGCTGAACTTTGACTGGTCCAGGTAACCCTAAGCAAATTCATGCCGGTACTTGGTTCAAATCTGCTCTCCTTAACCATGCCAGAGTCGACAACATATTTGATGCCCTGTATTGTGAGCGAAGTCTCTGCCACATTTGTGGAAAAAATGATTTTTCTCTTCTCTGGGTAGTCACAAAAAACACGGATTTGATCTTCGTGCGAAAGTTTTCCATGCAGTGGTAAGACCACTGCTGAAGAATCACTGAAGTTTTCACAAGCCCATTCTACTTCAGCTTGAGAAGTCAAAAATGCCAGAATTCCACCAGCCTTCTCCTTCTTGTGAATTATGCTCACCATTTTGATAACATTGGAAAGGTATGAAGAATAATTGCTAGGAATATACTTTGGGGTCTGACACCAAAGATCCTCATCAGACACATCAGTAACATATTTGATATCAACAGGAAAAGTCCTCCCTTTGACGTGAAAGGTACAACAACCATTAAAAAAATCTGCCAGTTTACTAGCATCAGCCGTAGCAGACATTATTATAACACGTAAATCAAGTCTCTCGAGCAATTTCTTCTTGATCAATGCTAATAAGAGATCAGTATTCAGGCTTCTTTCATGAGCTTCATCAACAATGATGTATGAAATACCAGTTAAACTTGTTTCATTCATATAGTGTTGCAGTAGATAGTGATCCGTCATATATATTATTCCAGATCTTAACCTCTGAGAAAATAAGGTGCTGGCATGGAAACTGACAAAGTTATCAGCATAACACCCAAAAGTCTCTTCACAGACCCTCCTTGCGAGAGTCATAGCAGCAATCTTGCGGGGTTGAGTGCAAATAATCAATCCACTACTAGCTAAGCCAGCGTCAGCTAGAAACTGTACTAGCTGCGTGCTCTTTCCTGAACCTGTTTCCCCAATCAAGACCACAACCTATAGGAAAAAACAAAAGGACAAACTTCTCAGAATCTATTCAGATTTACAAGTAATGGAACCACATAAGTTGGGCATAATGATTTAAGATTTTTCTCAGAAATCAAATTCCAAAAACTATTATTTAATGCCAAAAAATATATCAATAGAAATGAACAGAACAATGTAAGTGCATTGAACTTTACCATTCTAAAGGATAGCATACCCCAAATCTTTTCCAAAATAGCCATTTCGCTCTTAAACCTTCAAAATCCATCAAATCAGCCTAAACATTCTTACATTTGTTAGAACTTCCATGTCCTTTGTTACAACACATACCAGTTCATGAAGTTTCTTTCAAGCCTCTCAAAACCCATTTATGATCAAGATTTAATATGATTCCTCACGAATATCCCATGCATAATCATAAATATTAAATCCAGCATTATGCTATAAAAAACCATCGATAGTACAGTGTGACCCCCATAATTACTTCAGAGCAGAGCATAATTGGATTTTGAGAATTCTATGTCATGTTTATATTAATGCAGCTGGTAGCATGCCTACATTGCCAATCTCAAAACATATGGCATCATGTCTTCTACAAACCTAAGGATGAAACAAAAAAAAGAACATAAATGTGATAAAAGCCACGATGACATAAACATAGCTTCTGAAAAGTTTGCAAATCATCCACACTTCTAATAACATGAGTAAAAAATATGGTTACCCAAGATGTACATTAAAGACAAAAAAACAAAAGGATATGGCTAGAAAAATACAATAATTCCACAAACCCCTTGATGAAAGATGACAAAAATAGACATAATTGACCTTGGATTCTAAGTATCATCAAAGGAAAAGTTAGAAGTCTGCCTGATCGCTCCAGAAGATATCCCCATACAAGGTTCATGCCAAAGTTTTTAGAAAAGCTTGAAACTCAAAACTCCCACAAACTTTGACTAAACTAAAAATAGGTTAAACTAATTTCAATTCCATCTTAAATTTTACAATGACTTTAAATGACAAGTCAACTTTTATAATTAGTTACATAAAATATACAATACATAAAACAGTATAAATATACTCTGTGATATTTATGGGTAAAATAAATTAAAAATAAATTTCAAGCTTACTAAAATTTCATTGCAAGTAGAGTTAAAGCCAAACATAAATTAACATATTAAAGCGTTTGTTGAACTAAATTTGACTAAATATTACCCCTATATACTAAGGCAGGCAAAGCAAGCACCTTTTCTAAAGCTCAAGATAAGTTAATTTCTTATGACGATATGAGCCTTGTTGTAATAGGAATAGAGAGCATCACCAACCATAGAAACAAATATGTGCATCATGTATGCTTAAAACTTTTGCTGACACTAAATGATCTCACTTAATTCTCATAGTATCTTAACATTACA
Organism: Phalaenopsis aphrodite; assembly: GCA_003013225.1. NCBI lineage: Eukaryota > Viridiplantae > Streptophyta > Magnoliopsida > Asparagales > Orchidaceae > Phalaenopsis > Phalaenopsis aphrodite. Next base: position 292,449 of record NEWO01000149.1, on the reverse strand, counting down.
ATAAATATGCATAGATTCTTATTCTTGAAAATCTTGACAAAAAATTTTCCATATAGCTAAAAAGCTATTCCTGGCAACAAAGGCTGCAATAAATCTAAACCTTCTGCTTATTCTCCATTTTAATATTTTCCTTTACACTAAAGATATGAAGTTGCAGTCTTTTTCTCAGTGAGTCCATCCCTAGATTATTCGACCCTTTACATCAACTCAAATGTTTTTCCTCTTTCTCTTTATTTGCACATCATTCATCACCCCGTGCTGCTAAAACTTAAGAAATAATCCTGTCCACACTGGTTTTCTTATTAATTGCTTAGTATTTTAATTCGTGCAATGAGCTTTTACTTGATTGGAAGAAACTAGAACAGTTCATTCAAAGTAATACAATGTTTGGGAAATCCTACAAAAATTTGTGGGATGAAAACGTGAAGCTTTGATTAAACAACATGCCCAATGACCCAGAAAAGATTAATAAAAGTATTTCATCAGAATAAAGATGGAAAAAAACAAATATTTAACAATCTAGACAAATAGCAACCATTCAAAAAACATTATTTAAGAGAAGAATCCAGTTGTACAAGAAAAAATTAAACTTGGCCTTGAAGAAACATAATTGATGAAAATAGGATTAAAATACAGAGAAAACTAACATGGCAAACAACTGAACTGTCAATTAAAAGAATAGCTGAGAAAAACTGGGCTGTCAAGATAATTTCAATAATTAATCCAAAAAAAAAAATTACTGGACTTGGCATAAACAAATCCGGCGTAGCAATACCTGATTAGAAGACACACCACGAAGAATTTCCCTCCGGTAAGAGTATATAGGTAAACTACTACTGAGTCTCTTGCACTCCCTCAAAATAATATGGTGAACTCTGGCCCAGTTAAGTTCAACACCAAACCTAAAAATCTCAACTTGCCCCATCTCTCGAAGCCCAAGAGTCTTCTTCCCGCCAAGATGATCAAGCAGGCAACCTAAAGCAGCGCGGAACTCCCCCAGTCTGTCCTTGAGCAACCCTAATTCCTCTATCAAACTCTTTCTTTCTTCCTGTAACTTCTGATGAAACCCCAAGTGCTGGGGTCGGGAAAGCTGCTTCCCAACCTTACTCACCTCCGCAGAAAGCTCACCAATCCTACTATTAATTTTCTGCACCGAATCCCCCTCCAGCAATCCGTTGATGTGACTCGTAAAGAGCACTCGCATGCGTTCCTCCAATTCATCTCGATCAGAACAAACCGAGGCCCCGGAAATCAGTGATGGCGTGAGCAAATGAACGCCTTCGAGACGACGCCGCCAAAAAAAGACAAGCGCTTCTAAGACATGGCACCACTGCTTAAAGAACAGCTTAGCGGCAACGTTGCTCTCTGCACGGACGAAGAAATCAACGGGGACCGCCGGGCAAGTAGATATCAAGTCCTCGATTACCTTAGGGCAAGGTAATCCCCGACCACCGCCGCGATGTAAGAGAACAAGAGTGAAACCAGGCGAAGAGACTGGAGACAGCGGCTGTTCAAATCCCCGATGGAAACGAACACCCGGTGGGCGAGCATGGTAGGTCGGTGACCGATTGTTCCGGCAGCCAGAAACCCTTCCCGGCGGCCAGCCATGGCGGTGATCGTGGCGCTGGTAACTCATCCGGATCCAGCGAAGGTCGAGAAATCAAAAGGCAGAACGAAGCAATCAAAATGGCGAAAAGAAAATCGTGGTTCCACCAAATGATACGGGCGGGGGAAGGGTGACCGACGGTGAGGGAGAACCATACCAAGAATATGACTCACCACGTGTACTATGAACCTACCAAATCGAACCGTTCATTTCTCAGCACCATACAATGGATGGTGCGTAGCGATTGGGGGGTTGAAAAAACTTCTTCCTCTTAAAGTGGGGAAACGTTTCCCGGGCTTTTATCCGAAATCGTTCCCCTGACGACTCGATTCTCCTTTGAATTCGTACATAATTGTAGATGCTGTTTAGATTATCAAAGCAATACGTGTGCGTCGGTTTATTCCTGAAATAAATCATGCTTGTTTTCTTATTTTATTATTAATTTTTTTATAGGTATAATTACATAAGAACCATCCTAAACATTGGTATTTACAAATAGAGCACATATAATATGAGCTGTTCTTCCATTATGAATTTTAATATTTAAGTGAGGAAAATTATTGTATCAGGATTCCGCGCGTAGAGTTACGTTCGGAGTCCAATAAAATCACGTCAGATGGAGATACAGAAAAAAAAATCAGTCTGGTAACACAGGAGAAAATTTCCCCCATGTTATTCATGTGTTATTATATGTTATTCAGGTGTCAATGTGTTCTGGGAATATTCTCGGTATTATAATAACATAATAACATATTAATAACACTTGAATAACACACAATAACACTTGAATAATACCGAAGGAATATTCTATTGTATTACCGAGCAGATTTTATTTTTTTCTATCACTGTGGCGTGATTTCATTGGACTCCGCATGTAACTCTGCACGCGGAGTCCTGATATAATATTTTCTCTTAAGTGAGAATTTGAAAAATAGATGAAAGTGTGGTCGATTTATAAATAAGAAATTTTAGGTGTAACTGTCGGCATATATTTTTATTAACGAAATAGATTCAAAATTCCTTAAACAATAAATTCTAAAAATGTTTAATATTCCTTAATAAAAAAAATCTAAATTTTACATCCAATAAATAGATTTAAAATTCGTTTTTTTTTAAGTATAGTTTTATCAAATGGCTATATTTTTTTATCATGTGGCACAAATAAATCAAATAATATCTAATTTTTATTTGAATTTAAAAAATTATATTCTATATAACTTGGTTGTGTTTGCATTCCTTTATTAGAAATAGGATTATTAATGCATGTATGGCTATAAACAGTAAAATAAATGTATTATATTTACTAACTTAAGCGTTCAGAAGTTATAAGAAATACATAATAAATATTTCTAACTGAACTTTTATGAAGATCTTCACCATAATATCAAATCACATGCACAGATACATCCCCTCTTTCCCATATGAAGCAAAAGTTGCTTGGATTTTGTGTCTCCTTCTCTCTACAGCCGCGGGACAACTGTATTTACATAGTTGACACTCTTTAAGGAATGGGGGACACAGGCCTCAGCTATATTTTGGGAAAATTTACAGACAGGCCACCAAATCATGTGTATTTATATATCTAGCACCTACTTGTATTTTTGTATAGCGGTACTATCCAAAAAAATTTAAGAAAAATAATAACTAAATTGAATATTTTTAAATACTATAAAAACTTAGTATAAAAGAGGATATAAATAAATATTTTTATTTTATTATTTTGAAATAAAATGGGTTGAAGAGTGATGAGCAAATATTATTTTTGTGTCCGGCTCCTTTATCAATTGAACTCGACAAAATTATGTGTGTTCGGCTCTCTTGCTTGACTGAAGAATCAAATACGAGCTATTTAACGAGTCGAATACAAGCTGTTCATAAAGGACGAGCTTTTTTATAGTTGTATTTGGCTATGATTATCGAAGGAGTTTGTGTTGCTATGTTAGAATGCCTGCATGAAATCATGCTAGTTTTATTATTTCTCATTAACTTTTTATAATAGCTTATCACCTGATATATCATCAACAAATTTTGTCATGAGGTACAAATCTAAAGCTGATTAGCACAAATCATGGAGCATTTTTAAGCAAAAAACATTCAAACTTAAATTAAAAAAAAAAAAAAACTAGAAACTCTTATTTTAGTAAACTAGCATTCAAACTGATCGGCTCGACGAGGAAGATCCAATGACACCAAAATTGACCCAATTCAAGTCAGATTAAGCCAAGATTAAGTCATTAAACCACGTATGGATGCTTTGTGTGGCTAATTGGAATGCCTAATGGATTTCAAATCTGAAATGCTTATAGTCAAATATAGTGTCTCAATTAGACAAATCCAATGAGCTCAAAATCACTCAATTTCGACAACATTAAGACACTTAAATGTTCACAAAATGTCATATGATCCGGGGAATCTCTTTTACTCATCTGATGGAGTTGAATGCATTCATTCCTTATTTGTATAGAGGTTACTCCCAGATTCTGTAAATTGAGTCATACCCCATTTATGAAAGGAGACCTAGAGCTTAAACTGAAGGTAAAGCTCAACTTGGAGCTGGAACAGGAGAATGAGCTGAATTTCAGTGTCATTCCGAACCAAAGACTAGGGGAAAGCTATCTACTTCTGCAGCCACTAACTACAGTCGACCACCACTCGTTGGCCTCTGTCAACCACTATCGACCATCACATGTTTGTTGCAATGAAGCCCCATTGCAAAGTCACACATACGTTGTAGAGTAAAGACCAACGCGGAGATGCACCTCGAAAGTGATGCATAAATTACAGGCAACTACTCCCAACTGTAACTGCTCTCAATCATCGTACAACAAATCATTTTGCATACGATTATTATATCATGAGGAACTTTTAATAATTTCTCATCTGTGAGACAAGTGACTGTACGTGTGCTAATCAATTTATAGTGGAACATTCTGATTGGTACAAGCCCTTTTTTTTTTTTTGAGTTTTCCACAAAAACTTTTGTTGTCACTACCTGTCACTTCAATTACTTGTGTGTATGTTAAATTTTTGTGCAATGTTAAGACGATAAATAATTACTCTACTACTGTGAATCTTCTGACATGTGTCAACATCATTTATAACACAACTTAGAAATTTTTAATGAAATTTAGCCACAAATCTAAAAATGTTTGGCATTCCTTACTAAAAAAAAATGAAGTGATATTCTCTTGAATGAAGAGTAAAAATGTAATAGCCCCTTCTACAATAAGTGTTTCCCCTATTTATAGAGGATTTGGTATAACATTAACATTACATATTTACCCCCCTTTCGAATGGGGTTACCCTAGGTATTTTAGGTATTCTATAACAGATCGATTGGCTCAGCTTAGTTGACTATCTTGATCAAAATTGCTAGATTGGCTCAACTCGATTGATTATCTCAATCAGCTGGGCAGCTAGATTGGCTAAGCTCGATTGGTTGATCTTAGTGGGCTCAAATATTTTATTTATGGCGAGAAGCCTTTTGGTTTCTACTTAGATGAGCTTAGCGGTACCGCACCGCCGCACCAAAAACGAACCCTCAATCTCCAAAATCTGCTTTTAAAAAAATTTATTACAATGATGTTGATAGATGTACAATTTGAGAGCTAAAACGATGTATCAATGAGCATGGAGCTGGGTGACCAAATGTCAGCAACAAGTCAATTTAAGTTAACAGGCTGTGTCCAAATTTGACACAACTTTGTCCCAACCCAAGCTTGCATGACATAAATCAAACCCTTTATTTAACAAATGGAAAGATCTAACTAACCTCATTCCATATTCAACCTGATTGACCCAAACCCAATCCGAGTAAGGAGATTTGGTTCGAGATTTTTTTAGTAAAACCAGATTTTCAGGTCAATTATGAATCAAAATTAGGATAAATCACACACACACTCGCACGTGCGCACATACAAACACACGAGTACAAGCATTAGAGAACTTTATAACTTGAATGAAAGTAAATTGAAAACCCCATCAAGATCATAATTTAAGGAAAAAATAAAAAACACAAGATAAGTTTCCTTGAATGAAAAACTCCATACAGGGCAGCAACATACATCTCTTTACTCCTCTTTACCGCCTCTCTAATCTCCAATCATAATATTACACTAGACTTTGTCCAACGGCCATAAACAAAACTCATACTTTGGCGAACTCACAGGCTCACTTAAAATTAGATCAAATTCAAAATTCAAGATCTGCCAGAAAATCCAGGAATTAAATAAGGAGCTCTAGCGGCAAACCTGTTTTAGAAAAGAATAAAGGAAAGAATAAATTTCCTTTCAGAATTACTGCTGGGCATTGAAGCAACAAAGATGCTCATTTATCCTGACGCAGCTTCGCCAACATGCTGGGTGTAACTTTTTCCAGGTGGGATAAAAATTAGATCATCCCATCCAGAATTCTTGTCATTCACCTGCGATTATACATCAGATTGAATCATACTGCTGAATGGTAAACTACAGTCCAGTTTTGTAAGCAGTGAGCCAGAAATTTGTTAGAATAATTTAAAAATAATCTAAACTTTTTTTATTCGAGCTTAAGACCGAAGTTGACATATGAATTTATTTGACATTGTAGTATAATCATTTCATTAACAAAACTTTAATGGTTTCATGAAATATTATAAAATGAAAATTCTTTAATATTTTTAAACCAATTTACCTGACACATTAATTTATTTAAATGTATATGCGACACATGTATTTATTTATAATATTATTTAATAACTATATATTTGAGAATGTATATGAAATATAAATTAATTATTTTTTCTATATTGTAAAACATTAAATGAAGGGGAATTAAAAAAAATAGTGTACAGAAAATAATGATGAGAACATTTTGTGTGTGTGTGTGTGTATATATATATATATATATATATATATAGCCCCAATGCCCACACTGTAACTCCACCCATATTTGATAGATAAATAACTTTTTCTTCCTTACCTCCATTTTTTTAAGAACGTCTTCCAAACTACCAACCTGTATAAGAAATACTACGTTAAATTTCAAGGCAGTGACGGGACCACCAAAGTAGTTAGAGTGAACTCATAATAAATTACCATTATATGTTGAGAAAGACCAGGCCCTCTGGGTCCCCTTGAGGCTTTCAAAAGTTCCCTCTCTAAATCTTCCTATATAGGAACGAAAATGGCAAAAATCTATGTTTGTTGGTACTTGTATCAATAATTTTTTTTGCTTTATTAATTGAAAGAGAACAGACCTTCCGAAAGTAGATGGGACAATAGCGCCTATTCTTCTTCTTGATAACTAAAAGTTCTGACTGCACAAAAAAACAACTCATATCTTTAGGAGATAATTAGAAAGATATCATCTTTACTAAATTATCATACAAGTACAAGAATAAATGTGCCTGTAAATAAGCATGAGAAGAGAATAGTCAAAGAAAGTACGGTAAAAGAGAATATTTTCAACAAAGAGAAGATATTATAATAATTGACAGTGCATATTTATATTATAAATAAATTAGAATATATATAATTTTAGATATGATAAGATTCTTCCGTAGGCTCAAGGTGGCACATAAATTACCATCATTTGAGTTTGTAAATAACAGTGATCAAAGATAGTCAGTCCTTGTTGCTCAAAGATTGTGTAGAAAGGTGGAGCGACCACTGGCCTAATAGAGTAGCATGAATCATATACAATGTCGGCAATGAGATCCAGGATAGATACAATGGCGGCATATTACAGGAGTTCGCACGCATAGCTGCATACGTACTCCATATGGAAAATTTTCTCCCAGGATAGGGAAGAAACATATAAGTTCATTAAACAAAAGTATCAATAGGGAATATTAATGGAGAGCATTCTCCGAGTAAAACAATAAATAAGATAAGAATAAAATCAGCTCCAATCACTTGTACAGAATAGAGTAGATTACATGGATTTGCATATTTATGAGAAATTGAGGAACCCAAGTGCACGGTGGTCAAAGATAGAGATGAAATTCTCTAAAAAAAGTCAAAATAAGAGAAGGAAGAATACAATATGTTGTGAGTCAAAACTAAGAGGAAAACCAAGCGGTAGATCTTGGTCGTTGCTACTAAAACATGTTTCGATAGGCAAGTCAGATGGTTTGAAATGACTTCATAACAAAAGTTTCCAAGTTTTATTTAACGTAGAAGACAGATTGTCAATTTGGCATCCTTCAGCTAAACGGCAGAAATTTCCTAGGTAGAATTGGCAAGATATCAAACATTAAATCTAAGGAACAGAAAACTTTGTGGTATAGATGGTGGGATTCCATCCGAAACAAAATGAAAAATGATGTAAAAAACTCAATTAACGTAAGCAGATCATTTTAATAGCAGAGCCATTCTTTTCCCTGAGGAGATGAACTCAATTGAAATAGTGATTCAAAATCTTACCACTTCCTATGGCTATCCTTCTCCGTTTTCTTAAATTTAAATTTGAACACAACAAAATATATTTGCAAAAGACTATGTATAGTAGCATTAAAAACATTTAAGTCACAATTTCAAGGAATAGAATTGGAAGGGAGTTCCCTCATGGAAGGGAATAGAATAGCAAAACAAAAGGAGGAAGGGGCAGTAATTTCCGCCCCATTAGAAAGCTGGTTGGTCCAGCCTCCCTGCTAGACCAGCACCGACATGCTGGACCAATGCTAGACCAACCGGTCCAGCACATTAGCCCCGCGTCAATGGCAGCTCCAGAAACAAAAGCAAAGGTGCCGAAAGCAAGTGCAGTGATGGAAGTAATTGCTCTTGTGCCAAGGCAAGCAAGGTGGTGCCACAAAATAGTTTTCCTAATACAATCAAGGATACAAATTAAGGTTCTTTTCTAAACTGGTTCATCACAACCTCTTATTTTATAGGGGAGCCCTTCATTAACCTTCTCCTCTTAAAGAAAAAATAGCTTTGCACCTTTTTATCAATTATAATGGAATATTTTTTCTAAGTAATTGTGGAAAATGGGAGTGAATCTCACCAAACTACAAAATTTATTATCTTTTGCGTAAGCTTTTTTGCGATATCTTTTTTGCTCTCATTTTACTCTCTGTTAAATTGAATCAAACTAAATTGTAAATTTCCTAAGGAAAAGAAGGAACGATGATAAAGAGGGGAAAATAAGAACCAACAAACTTAAATGGAAAATTTTTTAGATAATTGACGATGCAAATAGAAGATTACTCATTCGGGAAGATGCTGCATTGGCCTTTCATTAAGAAAACAGCGTGAACATCTTCGAGAGATCTCCGTAAAAAGAAAATTAAAAGCTATGCATCTATCACTTATTGAGAGTATTACCTTCAAGATCCTATAGATAAAAAGGCTACAACTGCTAGAGTAATGAAACCAGTAGTAGATATTAATGAGAAGCCATATTTAGTAAACGTATATATCCAATCAAAAATGTGTTCTACCCTAGAACGAAAAAAAATAATCTTTGCAATAATCATAATAAATAATTTTATCTTAACATTAGTAAATGAAGATCAAATGATAAATTCAATAATGACATTCATGTCTTGAGCTTGCTATTATCATTTCTTAAAAGGTGGAGTAAAATTGAGATGAAAATCAATAATGTACTCTGATGGGTACGTGAACTAAGCATAAAGATGTCTGAAAAGATGTCTGATATTTAGGCAACGGACAACATGGTTATTTGGTTTCGTGTTCTATTGTGTTGCCGAGTAGAGCATATAAACATTTGGTAAAATTAAGATTGACAAAGATAATGTTGATTCTACGGTAAGAAAAAAAGATAAAATATCCACGTTTGTCTCTTATATTTAATAATCATTATAGCCCCAACATTTTTTATCCTAGAAACTAATATTCAACCTTTTAAAAGTTTCAAGGGACAAAAAGATTCATATTGAAGGACAAAAAAATTCAAACCATAATAAGCTCCATGGAGTTTAATTTGGTCAATTTTGCGCTATTAAAACTAGAAGACAATGACACAAATTGATTAAACGATCAAAATTGAAATTTCTATGAATCACATATTATTAAAATATAATAGCCTCATCTTAATTATTAGGCAATTAATTAATTGATGTATTTTCAAGAAAGTAACATAAACTATCATATGAAGAAAACTCCTTTTTAAACTTTCAAACAATTTAAAAATGCATTGATTATTTTGGGTATTGAAGGAAGGGGTATAGCTATACAATTTAAGATGATCATAAGATGTCCACATCTGAACAAAAAATCAACACAACAATCAAAAAAAAAAAAAAACTAACTAAAACTTTTAATTGCATGTGTTGTAACTGAAAGAAATCATGGCACATTGATGGAGACTATTAACGAAGGGCCCATTTGGGGCAACTTATTTGTTGTGGCACCGTGGGAAAATGAAGAAAATCTTGTTTGCTTGTAGCGACATGGCAACGGTTTAGTCACTAAGGCCTTAAACGCAGGCAGCATTTTTTTTACAATTTTATTACCAGGCTACCCTCCTCTCGCCATGGTTCGAACTCTCTCACGATACTGCCCCGCTCTCCTCTCTCGTGTCTCTGTCCTAGGTATCTTCTCTCTCACTTCTCTCCAATCTCCAGCTCCAGTGTCATGGGATTTCCTTCTCCTCTCTCGCTTCTCTCCGATCTCCGACTTCTTTTGGTTTCTTTGCCCTCCATCCTCCTCTGGTATCCTCTAACCCTTCTCTTTATGGTTATGTTGTATGCTCTTTGCGGTTTGAGGTTCATTGTCATGTGTGACTTGCTCTTTGCAATTTGTGGATTTGCTCTAGAGAGAAATCGAATTTCTTTGTTAGAATGATGGGATTTCAGAATTTATCATTTTTTTTCCTTCAAAATTTGGAGGCCTTTGGTCTTTGTTGTTTGTGCTCTTTTGCTCTATTCGGTTTTTGGTTCAATATGGTTCATGGCTTGCTTTTGTGATTTGTGGCCTCTAGAAGGAATGGACTTGGACTTTACGCTTCTTTTTCCTATGGCATTTGGAGGTTGCACTTTTCGGGTTTCTATTGGTGGTTTGCTCTTTTTCTGTGACATAGCAGATGGGTTGTTCATTGTTTCATGTGGCCTCTATGTATGCCCACTGAAATTTTGGTTTGCTCTTGGTGGATGGCCCTCTTTCTCGTATGGATTGCACATTTCAAATTCAACATTATGATAATATTAATTGTTATTTTAATAGTTTTATTTTTATTTTGATTGCTATATTACTCACTGTTTAGTGAGGTGTCAGTTTTTATCATATAATATTCGAATTGGATTTATGTTTTCATGTATAAATTGTGCAACCAGGGTTGATTTTACTATAAACAGAACATTAATACAGGGGCAAAAAGATCTTTTTATCATAAACAACTACAACACAATTGTTGCACAACTGCACAAAATAAACAAACCTTCTCCGCAGTAGCTTCCTGGCACAGCTGCAGTGCGATAACTTTTTTAATAAGTTGCAAGTGACCCAAACAAACACTAAGAAAAATATGAACAAAGTCGAAATCAAAAACAAAAACTATGAATTTAGCCACAAAGTTCATCCAAGATGCATTTGTTGTAATTTAGAAGAATGCTTTTAAGCATTCTCAAGGCAACATGACAAACAAATACCCACACTGGTAGAAATTTATCAAAATAAAATAAAACTCTAAAAAAAGAAAATTATCACTCACAAACCAATTTAAAGTATCAAAAATATTTTTAAAGTATAACATGATAACCATTACACTAAGTGGGTTATATTATATATTTACAAATTCCGGTGCTTTCAAAATTCAAAGCCCTTTATGATAAATTTTCTTAAACAAGTGGAACAAAATAAGTTATTAGCGTGTACAAAGGGATAATCTGATCTTCGTGATTGCTAATATAATCTCAAAAGAATCCTATTAATGAGACACTTTTTAAATTCAATGATCTAAGAGGTTTTCATAAAAATGGACAGCAAAATAAGGGGTTGTCTTTGATCAATTTTTGTTTTTTGTTTTTTAGTTTTTGAAAATAAAAAAAAGGAAACAAACATAAAAATAATATTTTCTTATACGTTTCTTGTTTTATTTCTGTTTTTATTCTTTTAAGAGAATACTTCCGTTTTAAAATACTAAAAACAACAACAACAAATTTTTTTTTTGCTTTTACAACATCAAAACAACCATTCTCCTAGCTTGTTGTCGCATGTCGCCACCAACTACCAGTCGCTACCTGTCGGGAGCTATTACCGCCTCCCGCCGCCCACCCTTGGCAGTTGTTGTCGCCCTTATCAGTCGCCAGTCGCCGCAACTGACCCACCGCCGGCCCCCGCCCATTGCTGCCGACACCGGCCTCCAGCCATCTGTCGTTGCCTTCCTCCCCTAGTTCCTACCAGCCGCCGCCGCCCCTGCCGTTGTCGACCGCTAGCCATCACCACCCCTACCAATCGCAGCTGCCACTGGCATCGGAGTTCATGCGCCTCCATCGAACAACCGCCGCCGCACACCTGCCTAAATGTAATGGTCTGTGCTGGGTGGAGCAAATAAGACGTCAAATACACCATGGGAGGCAAAATTTAGTACTGGAGCGCGCGTGGGCCTAATCGTTTTATAAAAAGTATAATTTTTTTCTTTTAAAAAAAATATCCAACCAAATATGTTTTATATTTTTTTATTTTTAAAATATATAAATCATGACAATACCAAACGTGTTTTCTAAAAAACAAAAGACAGAAATAAAAAAAATAAAACAGACTAAAAACAAAGACAAAAATAGAATACAGAAAGTGATCTCAAACAGAGCCTAAATTTCTAACTTTTTCTAAGATGTTCCAAAAGGCTTCCATCACCAAACACAATTCTCTAAGGCACAATAAAAATTTGTAAAAGATGGAGACCTAAAGGCAAAATTCTCAATGCAAAATCTTAGTACAATAGAGCAGCTAAGCAAGGAGCTATTCATGTTAATCCAAGGGAATATTCTAAACTTTACACAAAAATACTAGAAAACAAAAAAATTCAGCCAATTCTCTAAAAAGGAGGGGACTGCCACTAAACGAGGGAATAGAAAATTCCAGTTAATCCTCCATAATTCACACCATAGAAATCTCTCTTAGTGCCTAAATGAATGGAGGAAAATTCTTAGAGATAATTTCCAGACATTTCCCATAAATGTTTAAGTAAATTGAGACGAACATTTGGAAAGAGGTCATTCCCTTTCACCTAACAATAAGAATACACTCATCTTATTTATTACCAATTGGCATGATCATGACTAGATCAAAACATTGATTGAAAATAAGAGTGACCTAATTTAAATCATTGAGGGTAAATAAAACAAAATAAAATATGAATATAACAACAACAAGAAAGTCTTAATCCCACTACGTGGGGTCGGCTACATGAATCCTTTTTCACCATTGTGTCCTATTTAGGGTATATTTTCATTTAGTTCTAATAAATTAAGATCATTTTTTATACAATAAGTTCAAGTATTCCTAGGTCTACCTTTGTCTTCCCTAACATAAGTTGAATCTAAAACATTTACTCTCAGATAATGTGGCCAAACCATCTAAGACAAGCCTCTCTAATTTTGTTCGTCGTTGGAGGTACACCAACCCTATCACGGATATATTCATTTCGCATTTTGTCTCTAAGTGTAAAACCACTCATCCACCTAATCATTGTCATATCAGGAACACTTAACTTAGTATTATGCTTCTCTTTTAAAGGCCAACATTCAGTGTCAGAGCATTGCAGGTCTCACCACCATCTTATAAAATTTTCTTTTCAGTCTAAGCGATACTTTTCTATCACACAAAAGGGCCCGAAGCATTCCTCCACTTCAACCAGCCAACTTGAATTCTACTATTAACATCCCCATCTATATCACCATTACATTGAACAACAGACCCGAGATAATCTAAATTGTTCACACCTTTTAATAATTTGATCACCCAAAGTTACACTTTTGTCACTAGAGCTACTACTACTAAAATTACATTCCATGTATTCAGTTTTAGTTCTACTCAAATGAAGGCCTTTAGAATCCAATGTAGACCTCCATAATTCAAGTTTTTACCTCCAAAATATCAATACAACAACAACAACAAAGCCTTAATCCCACTACATGGAGTCGGCTACATGAATCCATTTTCTCCATTGCGTCATATTTAGTGTCATATTTTCATTTGGTTCTAGTAAATTAAGATCATTTTTAATACAATAAGCCCAAGTCTTCCTAGGTCTACCTCTACCTTTCTTAACACAAGTCGAATCTAAAACATCTACTCTCCTAATTGGATCATCAGATAGTCGACGTTTAATGTGACCAAACCATCTAAGACGACTTTCTCTAATTTTGTCCGTCACAGGAGCTACACCAACCCCAAAATATCAATACAACATGTACAAAAAAAAAATCCCAATTGATGGCTACACCATGTTAATATAGCTACAAATATCACTATAATTTCGATTGCAAAATTTTTAAAATATATCCAATATCACCTAAAGATGATTTTTCTTCATGAAGTACAAATTAGGATCCACAACTAAACAATATCCCTCATTGACTTCTCTCGTCCAATGGTGCTTTTTTTGTTGATTATTTCCACTCATTTATGATAAATGGAAGTATTAGTACGCATGCTTGTTCTTAAATTTGGAATGAAATAGCTCCTCTCAAAGTTTTGTTCATATATTTTTTCTACATATGAGGATAATGTTGTTTATGGCATATGTAGAAAAGAGTTAGAAAATGATTTTCACGTCTTCTTTGGTTGCAATACTTGATAGAAGATGCGTAAATGTCTAGAGTTTCTAATAAAACTTAGGATGAGATGTAGAAAATACAAAGAAAATCACAATTCATAAGTAGCTGATACGTGATTTTGGCATCACTCATACTGTAAGGATATCAACCATGATTTACTGATTCCAAAATATAATTATTAATAAACAAAGACTAAAATTCCACAATAAAATAACAACAAATAATAAATTTAACAACTAGTCAAGTTCACACCTCAAAAAGAAAACTCAACACATATTACATTTGACAAAATTTCAATAACCTAACAAAAGCAACAGCTAATCAAATAAAAGAACAACATAGCTGGCCGAAGTAGTCACCCGCATTTGTGAACCGCTTGAAAGAGACGAGCCAACGTTCGCACATAAAAAAAAGAGAAAGTAGAATTGTATTTAAATATTCAATATTCACTGCAATTAACACGCCTTCGATGTCCTATTTATACTTCAAAGAAAACAAAAATAAGAAACAAGTTAAAAATAATAAGTTCAAATTAATTCTTAATTAATTCTAGCAGTTGAAATTCTTCCCAAAATGTCATTCCCTGCATTGCTCACAGATCCTAGTGAAACAAAAAAGTATTTAACACATAACAAAGAGACGAAAATGGGACTGTGGGAAAAAAAAAAAAACAGAAAGGGTGTGGAGAACAGCAATGGGTTAAGCGGGAAGAAGGAACTTTTATATCAGGGCTATTTATAATATTTAATAAAGGGTTAATACTCTTTTTTGCATATCTTCACTTAATAAAAATTTAGACTTAGTTTTTTCTACAATTGAATGTGTTAGTTCTTTCTACAAGGACATATATTCATATCAAGAATAAATTCAAAGAATACTGAGATATTTTCTTTTTTCATTTATTTCTAAGCTTTTGGAGTACAAGGAATGCTGGGTATTTTTCTAACAAAAAAGGAAGCCTATAGTTCACACTATCAATTATGCTTACTTTTGGAATAACAACATAAAATGGAAGAGAACATACATTTTCCATCCAATTATCTTGAACTTTTCTTAGATTCCTCTCGGTTGTATCTCATTAAATCAATTTTCTTCTTGCATTTCTCGAATTTTTCTTTTATTTAAAGAGAAGGGTTCAACAAGCTTTTTAAGAAGAAAAAGGTCAAGAACGTCTTATCAAATGGCCAATCTTGCATGATTGGATAGTTTTTTTGCTTATTGGGATAACTTATGTCAGTTGCAAGCTTGCATTTCATTTTAGCTATAGATTGGCCTTTGCTTTTTCTATCAGGAATCAATCAATGAAGTAAAATTATTTCATCAACTCATTCAACCTCTCCTCTCCTTCCTCTATACCCATAGGCAACTATTCTAAGGTGCAAAAAGCCACCCACCCCCACCTTCCTCTCTTGGTTAAGGCTCGAAGTTAAAGCAGCTCAAGGATATCCTCTCCATATATAGCAACAGGGTGGGTTGGAATGAAGGCTTGTTGTTGATATCTGTTGCCCGTAACAGTGATAAGTAATAAATTTAGCCCCTATTTTACGCTAAAACCTAAGAAGAACTGAGTACAAAGTCTTTGGCATCCTAACTCTCTAAAGCAGATTCCTGCTGCAACCTACGTTACATGTTTTACCCGCTACTTCATTCTACCCAATATCTCAGTCAAAGTACTTTAGGGTTACCACATTATATTATCTCGTTAACTACCCTTGATTGAGAGTGTAACAACTCATTCAAAACCCTTTTACCATCAAGCTAGATCCATAACTTGCTTTGGTGGATTTATAATCACTACTCTATCAGTCTAGTGTTGCCATCATTCATACATTCTTTATATTGATGGATTTATTGCCCATCATGTCAGTATCTCCTTGCAGTTTTCACCGGACTTGAGATTTACTGTCTAGAACTTGAAGTTCTAGTACCTCCTACAGTTGTGCAGCTTGGTAACAAACACATCCTTAATTCCAATACTCGTGGCGCATGTTTTGTATCACCTCAAATAATCATGAAAATCTGATTCATCTATTACATTTGAGGAATTAATACCCACATCATTAAACAAGGCAATGGCCTTATCACGCATATAGTCACTTCAAAGCAAGGAGCTTATCTAGGCATGCCTTAAAAATGTTTGCAGCATACAAGGTGTGAAGTATTAAGGTCTCATCTTCCCAAGCACTGACTCGCCTTTAAAATGATTGATTAATCCTCAATGTTATTTGCCTTAAAGAATCGCAGAGACCTTGGGCTCAAGTGCAACTTTTTCACTCTACGGCACAAAAAGCACTCATATTTAATGATTACGTAGAAAATTATGAGTAAACTTATATCATTAATGATGAGCAGTTGAGCAATATAAAAATTGGCGATGTTCCAATAAAAAATGTTATTAGGGCTACAAGAAAGCTTTACACGGAAAATAAGTTCTAAGCTTGAAAAGAAAGTTGATCTCTATTTGAAAGCTTAATGAGGAAGGATGTTGCTTGAACTTAATTCTTCACATTTAGAAGGCTTAGAAGGTAACCAAAAATGTTATGTTCATAGTATGCAGCATTATTTCTCTCAATTATTTATCACAATGATAGAAAAAAGCAGCTTTGTCTATCACGAAAAAAAAATATAATCAATTACATAGATTGACAGAGAAAATTGTTAGCCTAAAAATTTCCTTGAAAGCAATAAAAAATAAGCAAGATAGCAATGTTGTTCAGTTTACTGTCGTGAACCTGATCATATGAAAACAAAAAAACATGTGAGAAGTTGCTAAAAATGAATCAGAAAAGTTTTAGATCACAATCAGCTCACATAATTACTACTAATGAGGTCTCTCAAAGGCAGACTCTCAATATTTATGTGGATGAACATGTTCAATTCAGCCAATTTTAGGAAGCATCCAAGAAATATCCCTCTGTCACTTCCCTTGTTGAGTCAAGGTAACAATGACACTTGTTTTATTCCCTCTTCCACACAATGGGTCATTATTCTAGTGCCACAAATCACATGACACGTACCCCAAACTTTTTCCCACATTTCATAAGCATATTTCTTCTACCATCTTAGCATATCTATCCATCTCTAATGTTCTTGATTCTAGCACCATTAATGTTACAGCTACACTATCTTTAACGCCTGTCCTTAGTTTCGCTCAATTCACTTTTAATCATGTCTCTGTTAGGAAGATTACATGTACTTTTAATCGTTGTATCTTATGCTTCCCTGACCATTGCCTTTTTCAAGATCTTATGATAAGGATTATTGATAAAATTTGAGAATCAGGGGGGGGCAATACATTTTGGATAACAAACTATCTCGACCCATAACTTGTTTTAGCACCTTATCTTCATTTGAGGTTTATTGAGGTTTATTGTCGATTAGGACACCCATCATTACCAATGCTAAAAAAGGTTATATCCTCAGTTTCAACAATTATCTTATTTAGATTATAGTTGTGTCAATTTGTTAAATACCATCATTTCTCTTTTGTTCCAAAAAATAATAAAATAGTTGGTCATAATTTTGAGTTGGTTCATTATGATGTATGGAGACTTTGTCCTTTTTTACTTAATAGATTTTTATGTTTTGTCACTTTTGTGGATAATTTTTCTCATATGACATGATTTTACTTTATGAAATCTAGCTTTAAGTTATTGTCACATTTTAAATAATTTTGTGCTGAAATTAGAACTCAATTCAATGTTTCTGCTAAAATTTTGAAACTTTTGTGGACAATTTTCTCGTATGAGTTGACTTTACTTTTTGAAATCTCAATATGAGTTAGCGTTGCATTTTAGAAAAAATTGTGACGAAATTAAAACTAAATTCAATGTTTATGTTAAAATTCTAAGAAGTGACAATGCAAAGAATATTCTCTACATCTTTTCAAACATAAATGAAACGAAACGGGATGCTTCACCGGTCATCTTAGGTTGGTACTACATCGCAAAAATGGAGTAGCTAAGAGAAAAGGCAAACATTTTCTTGAGATAGCTATAGTTTTTATTATTATTATTTCAAACTAATGTACTCGAACAGTTTTGAGTCAATGCAGTTTCTACTGCATGTTTTTTTAAGAATCGAATGCTTTCTACTATTTTATAGAACCAGATACATTACCTAGTTATATTTTCAAGCATTTATCTCTTTCTCATTGAACCATGTATATTTGGGTGTACTTATTTTATTTATGACATTCATCCACAAATTTCTAAATTAGACCTTAAGTGATTAAGGTGTGTCTTTCTACGATAATCTTGTTTGCAAAAAAAGTATTGATATTTTTCCTCTCTTAAACAGGTACATGGTCTCTGTTAATGTCAATTTTCATGAACAAACCTCATTCTTTGGCGACTCATCGCCGCCTAAATCCTCACAAGATTCTGACATGTTATTAATATATCACATCATCAGTTTAGCTCCACTTTCATCACCCACGCCTCAGACTAGACCACCTATCACCAATATTTACTCAAGAAAATCTCATCCCCCTAATCCTAGTTTGGCACAAGTGTCATCTTCTTCAGCGGATCATTCTCCTAGTGACCTTGATTTACCAATTGTTCTTCGAAAATGTAACAGTCAATACACCTATCATTTTTCCTCTTGTATTACTTATGATCAATTGTCTTCTAGTATTTGCTTGTTTATTGCTTCTCTTGACTTGGTTGAGGTCCTGAGATGTGTTTGGCAAGCCCTATCCCATTTTAGGTGATGGACAACAATGTGATGAAATGAATGCCTTGATTGGAAATGGAACATGAAAAATAGTTGAACTATCATCTAGCAAGGAGGTCGTTGATTGTAAATGGGTCTTTACATTTAAGTTTCATTCTGAGGGATTTGTAACTCGTCACAAAGCTCGGTTGGTTGTTGAGAGCTATGCTTAAATTTATGGTATTGGTTGTTTGGACATGCTCTCTCTGATAGCTAAGTTGACTTTGGTTCGCCTCTTCTTCGCTTTGGCTGCAATGAATAATTGACCCCTACACCAGCTTGATGTAGAGAATGTCTTTCTAGCTTCTGCATGGTGATCTTTTAAAAAAAGTTATACACATGAAGCAACCTCCTAGCTTTATTGCTCAGGGGGAGTCTGTGAAAGGTCACTATATAGATTAAATCAAAGCCATCGGGCATGGCGAAAATTTTAGTCAGCGATAAAAGAGTTTGGGATGCATAAGAGTAAAAGTGATCATGCTATATTTTACAAGCAATCTGCTTGCGAAATCATTATGTTGGAGGTATATGTTCATGACATTATTATTATTAAAAGCAATGTGCAGGAAATCTTATCATTGAAATTTGAGTTCCTCGACGAATTTATTGGGGATTGAGGTATCAAGGAGCAAGAATGATATTTTTTTATCTCAACATATGTATGTTTTGGATTTGTTAATAGAAATGAGAAAATTAAAGGTCAAATTATGCAATACTCTGATGCTTCCTAATCAAAAACTTACAAAAGATGGGGAGCCTTTTAATGAACCTCAAAGATATAGGAAATTAATGGGAAAATTAAATTATCTCACAGAGACTCGCCCTAACATTGTGTATTTAGTTAGCACTACAATTCAGAAATTAGTGGTTATATATAAGGAAGGTTATATATTATATAACATAATTAGAGAAATTCAAATTTCAGTATCTTTTCTATAATAGAAATATTCCTAATCTATAGAAATGAGATTGTAAATAAATATGTATCATATGCCTTCAATGAAACAAATATGTATCATATGCCTCAAAGATATGTATCATATGCCTCTATCTAATCTTGTCTGCCACTAAGAGCTTTTCTAATGCTTTCTATTAAATTAGTGCATATGAAAAAAACAAGATTCTAAGTGAGATTTTTAATGAGGAACCCATTTTTCCACCTAGTGATGAAATAAAGGTGTGTTTACATACATAACTTAAAATTCTTATGTATTCACTTATCTAACATCTAAAATTTCACATGCACATGTATAACACTCAAACTTTAAAATTACATCAAAAATACCATTATTAATAAATTTTAAAAGTGAAATACACTTTTCATGCATAAGGTTTATGACATTGAAGTATTAAAAAAATAAAAATCAAATTTTAAGTGTTAGATATGTAAATACAAAAGAATTGTAAAGCATGTACGTAAATTTTCCTAAAATAAAAAAAGTATAGATTATGACTAACTAAACGCTTGCACTGTCCTAATTCCAGGTTGATGCACTATTGTTGTCATGATTCTTCATTATCTCTTTTATTCATTTGAAATTAAGACATGCAAAAATATTATCAAATAGAGGAGGTAAGGTGGTACTATGAGAGGATAAACATTAAAAGTTAGTAAAGTGAGAGAGTGAAAGATGTGTAAACGAAAAAGGAAAAATCTCATTGCTTGTGAATGAAAAACTGTGAACAACAACAATTAAAAAGCTAGTGGAATTTGAAGCAAGCATGATGGTGTATAAAGAAAGCCGCATTGTACCAAAAGAAAGTGTGCTCATGCCCATGGGCAAGTATAGTGCTAGAAAATATTCATGTTGTTGTTAACAGGGATGAAAATCAATGTTCTTTAGATAGAAACTCATTCAAATCTCTTTTATAGCAAGTCTTTTATTAGCCTTCTCCCAACATAAAAAGAAATGTGTTGAATAGCACTATAATGTATATTTTTAAGTATATTGAAATTATTTCTAAACGGTCATGTATGTAGGAAAGTCAATCTCGCTGAAACTGCATAATTTCTTGTTTATAAAATAGTGACTTTAATGCGGTATCTATTTCCTGCAATTTTTTCTCATATTTTTTCCCCAATGATTCAAGTGATGGACCATAAAAAATACATTTCATTTTATTTTACTTCATTCCGAATAAAGCCTTTATAGTTGAGAATTGAGAAAAGCCAAATAGGTAGATTGCAACATAATTTCACCTGAAACACGGGAACTCCATCAAAGCCTCTTGAACGATCTGCAGATTTTAACTAGAAATTGAAAAAGTTAACAGCATGCGTTGGAAATATATATAGAGAAGAGTGAGCAGCAGTCATCAAGACAATGAAGTAACATGAAACAGAAAATTACTACTGATATTTGCTTTAATATTAGCATTTTCGGTTTGCACGGAACATATGATATCGATCAGTCATCTTGAAACAGCAACTACTATTATATTGATATTCAAGAATAAACATAACTTTCGAATAAGAAACAAAAGAAATGTGTCTAATGCATGATGGAATATAGTTTCAATCGCACACCTCTAGTGCATTCTTTATTTGAAGAGGATCAGGAAGAAACCGAAACGCAATGCCTTCAACCTTCAGCAAATATACCTTAAAAAAGTATTTCAAAAGAATCAAAACATATCTATTACTCGTGGAAAATTCAAATGTTAAAATAGAATAGGGAAAATGCAGCAATAATTAGCATAGTGAGATTGCTATTTTACTATGCTTGCAATTTGGATTGAATCAGATTGATAGCATCTGAACTTTGCATGCAAATCGACTCAATTGTAATTGAAACAGAAATTAATATGAACAAAATGAAAATCAGGCTAGCATCAAACCACCATTTTAGATTTAGTGCTACTTCAATTATGAAGTCCAATTAGATTAACGGACATTGCATTATTCTATGTCATACGAATAAAAAAGATCCATTAACCTCTCCTACAAGCTCGTGATAAATAATAAAATTGGCATAGTTCAACCTCATCAATTATATAGCAAGTCAAAAACAAATAAACAAAAGTAGCTTATACTCCAAGGTTGTAATTGTTTGTATTTTGAGACATTTTTATGAAAAAATCAAGATAATGTACAAGCAACACTTTAAACTGTGTAAAACCTTTCTACTCTAGAAAAATTATCAAGGATGCATTTGGGCATTTGAGTCTTCATTTAATCTTTTGAAATAAAAATACATAATATTTTATTTTTTGGTTCAGGTTGATTCAGGGTTACTAGAGAGCGAAACTAAGAATCAACACATTATATCATTTTTAAACATTTTAGGACTCGAAATTGAACCATGACTAATCAGAACCAATGCAAATTTATTGGTTCAATTCGCACTGGTATTTTACACACCTTTCCTAGAAAGAAATGGAAAAATTATTTCAATAATGATCTTAAGTAAAAAAGAGAAGAATTGGTTTATGGGTATTTGTGTTAAGGGACATTAAAACTGAAAAAATTAGACAAACAAACCTGGGTTGGGAAAAGAAAGGAAAGGAGAAACTGGACGAAGACATTAAGCAAGAAACCAATGCTACGCAAGTTATTACAAAAACTGGAAAGGATCATAATGGAAAGTCACCATAATCCCTGGCCTGACAAAATTGACACTTTAATAGCAAAAGTTCTGACAAGAATATTGACATTCAGCTGTGTTGTTGATGCTATGCACAGCTTACTTCTATAAATAAATTGCACTAATCAGAACATAATAAATTAGTTGCATCCTTCAAGACATGCACGAACGGAATTTTAAGTTTTATTAGATAACCAATGCCACAGCATATTATATAACCATCATGCATGTAGGACTGCATTCTACAACATTGATTGATAATGTTCTAATTTTTTAAAAACATTACAAATTTGGCTTGTGCGGGAAACACACAAAAGTTGGCGAACCTTCCACATTTTCATAACCATAGAAAAAATAACTTTTTAAGTACCTTATTGATATAAGTTACGTACAGTGACTTTATCGTGTATGAAATAACACGATTCTATTAATCAATGTGCAATTAAGAGGGTCAGTACAAAAGTTCTATTAAAATATGACATTTTA
This sequence comes from Phalaenopsis aphrodite, assembly GCA_003013225.1. Classification (NCBI taxonomy): domain Eukaryota; kingdom Viridiplantae; phylum Streptophyta; class Magnoliopsida; order Asparagales; family Orchidaceae; genus Phalaenopsis; species Phalaenopsis aphrodite. Next base: position 269,333 of record NEWO01000149.1, on the reverse strand, counting down.
CCATCCCTCTCATTCTTTATTTTTTCTACCTTTTTTATTTTTGTTTTTGAAAAAAACGATAAATCTTGATAAACAATAGAATGCACGGCAGATAGGTTTCTTCACATTTTTGTGCTGCATGAAAAATGCCATAGAATTCTTATTCTAACACAAACTATTGCTCTGGCATGTGAATGATAGCACAAAAAATTTTAGAAATTCTTCACAGAGCATTATAAAATAACAAAAGAACTTCCAAGATGAAATGTTGTTTTTACGTCAATAAAATGAAATTTAATTCATGTTATCAGCAATTTCAAGTGCCTAGATAGGCATGCAGTCAGTTTGTAAGGAGTAACAGATAACAGTCCGGTAAGAATAGTTTCAATTTGCAAGCTTCACAAAAATGAATGGAAATATTGTGTTTGTCCACATAAAAACAAGAGAAAGTAAGAATGGTGATTTTCAGAAGCCCTATGTGACTCAGAAAAAGACAGCATCAAGAAAAGGTATCTCATATCAGCAATCATTTTTCTATTATCTATTTCTATATACTTCAACATAAAATGCGAAAAAACTCATTTCAATAAATTTCAACATATATTTCAAACAAAGAGTCTGTGAAACAGGAGCCCTCTAACAAAATCCTGATTTAACGGATTTGCATCTTAGCAAGCATGCAAAACAACCATAATAAAACAGCATGATGGCATGAGCTAAAAATATAACAGCATTGAATTATCAAATTTGCAGATTAATCTTCACAATTTTAGACATTCACCCATCCCAGAATTTAATTTAAAACATTAAATAAATTCCCCTTCCTGATCTGTCATAAAATAATTTAATTTAAAACATAAATTATCAAATATCCTTGGCTGCTATTTTTGCCTTGTTCATCTAAACATAAAATCTAATTAATTAGAATATCCTGACCTGTCATACATGCAACTAACAAAGCATAAACGAAGGCAAGGAAAAATCAGCAATACGACTGGCATGAGCTAAAACATTCATCATGTTACATTACCCAATTTGCAAATAAATCTTCACACCGTTCATCTTTCACCATTCCAATGTTTAAATCGTATGAACGAAATCAGCCCACTCAAATCAGTATAAATATTCCTAGCAGCTAATGTTGCACTGTTAATCTAAGAAAATTAATCCCAATAGATTCTCTGGTGAGCGGCACGACATTGATATTGCAAATAAAAGCTATGCATGTAACTTTTCAGAACATCGGGAGGAAAGTAGAGAGAGTGACCTGATCGAGATTAATGGGAACCACCCTTGCCCCCTTTCCCAAAATCGGCTGCCGGAGCTGAACCTGAAGAACATCAATTCATATCTCCAATCATAATCTTGAATGAAGAAACCCCACCAAACAAAACAATAGAGCAGCCGAGTCTTACACCTGAGATAGAAGAGCCTGAGCATCCTCTTCACGGAAGCAGAGGAGGCTGATTGATCTAGCCCCATTGTGGGGGTCAGACACAAGGACGAACTCGTTATTGGCGTTGCCGACGGTGTACACTGCCGTGCCGGTAAGTGTCCGCGAAATATAGTCTGTGCTCAGTGCGATTTCGAAGGCGTGACGCCCTTGCGCCGCCATAGATAGGGCAGCGAAAGGAAATTCCGTCGGAGAACTGATGGCGACGATGGCTTGACGATGAACGGCGGCTAATCGGGTGGAGAGGTCGGCACTGAAGCGGCAGAGCTGGTGGTGAAGAAAGGAGGATAGCGAGGCTAGAGGGTTGAGAATTGGAGGAGGGGAGGAAGACGAGGAATCCATGGAAACAGCGGAGAGAGGAAACGTAACGGAAGAACTCGGCATCGTTCTTCCACTCCGTTTCTGCAATAGCAGCGTTCTACTTCAAGCGGCTTCGGCCAGTGTTTCCCGGTACATATGTAAATGTTCATTCACCCAAATTTTTTTATATTTACATCTCTCGCACCTAAACTTTTATAATTATAAATATCATATTGAAAATTAACACTCATTACGATACTTTAATAGTCTTTATACGTCATAACTGTGAGCACAATAATCCGAGCATTTGAATGACACTTGGGACGGTCGAATGACCAAAAGATCTTACTACACTACTGTCATACAAGTGGTCAGGAATCGACTCACACACTGTGGCGAGAGATTTGAACGACTAACTACGTCAACAGTTTCGATTAATTTGAGCCCAAACGGAAATCATTGATCGCGGCTAATTAGTCGACCCGCATTTACCACGACGGATGAAATCAATATTCAACCTGGTAGTTGTTGATTATAACAGTTGATGTATCGTCAACAAATTCTTTTATCCAGCATGAATCTCAAGGCATTACACAAATATTGAGATAATCTCTTTAGCAATAACTCAAACTTCAATTAAGAGACATCCAAAGCTCCTGATTTAAGCAAACTTATACTCGAACTGACCGACTCAATGAGACGGACCCAATGTTTACAAAATTTGTTCAATCTGAGTCAAATCAAGCTCAAAGCAAGTAATTAAACTACTCAAAAGGCTTCTGGACATATTTAAAAGGTCAAAATATCGAATTTAATTAACATAGAGTTGAATCGAGTGTCTTGGCACGACGAATCCAGTAAGCCTAAGGTTGCTCAATTCTAACATTGTTAAGGCGCTCAAAAATTAATCAAACGTCGACTGATTAAAATAAGTTATTTGAACCGTCCGATAAAAGTGATTCATATTTATGCATTAATTCTATCCAGAACAATATACATAGAGACTCACCCCTCTCATGAGAGGTGTTAAGTAAGGTGGAGCCCGGTCCACTATTCCTTTTTTGGAGAGTTATTGCAATTATGAATTGTATTTAAATGTGTTTAAATATTTCCTTAATGCATTGCTGCTTTTTCTTTGGATTCTCAAATCAATTCTCCCGCAGTCCGCTTCTTCTGGATTCGCAAATAAGGATTTCCTTTGTGGGCCAAAAAGGTATGTCTTGATTGATGCTTCTAGTGCATCAATTAAAAGCCCATATCTTCCTAATTTAGGCTTGAGGTGTTGCTTACGGTTTTGGAATTAAAATTGCATGGCTCTCCCTCCTCCGTTTGGTGCTAAATATACGGTAGAAGGAATTGGATTCCATTTCTCTGGTTTATGCGGCTGAACTTTAAGGAGGAAAGAATCACAGGTGTTGTTCTCCCATACTTCTTATGCAGTTGCTCTCGAGTAGAGGAGAGAAGAAGAGAGAGATTTTTTGTAATCATCGAGGTAATCGACGGATGTAATTATCAAGCTAATAAAATCGTCAGCAACTCTGAGGACGTAGGCAGTTTGCCGAATCATGTAAATTTATGTGTTACGCTATGTTTTTTCTGTTTTGTGGTTTTTCTTGATCCAATTTTTTTTTATTATTGTCGTCGTTTTTCACAACACCTTTTATTAGAGTTTTGGTTTGAGGCTAAAATAAAACGATAGGCAAACGCGATGTGATAGCATCAGGGATCGAGAAGTTCAATAACACAAATTTTGGTTGTTGAATGATACAGATAGAGGATTATCTCTATTAGAAGAAACTTCATTTTTCATTGCTGGGAAAGAGACCGGAGAAGATGGACGAGACAGAATGAAACTTGTTGGATCGACGGGTTTTAGGGGTTATTTGATTAACCTTGTCGAGATCGGTTTTTCACAACGTTATCAAAGAGATGACTACTGCAGATCTCATGGCGATTTTATCAAATATGTATGAAAAAACTATCGACAAATAATAATGTGCACTTGATGAATAAGTTATTCAACTTGAAGATGGTGAAATGTGTCTGTTACTCGACACCTTGATGATTTCAATACTATCACAAATCATTTGTCATCTGTTGAAATTGATTTTAACGATAAGATACGTGTGTTGATATTGTTGATTTCATTGTTAAATAGTTGGGAAGCCGTGAGGATGACATTTAGTAGTTCTCCAGGTAAATCCAAACTAAAATATGATGATATTCGTGATTTGATTTTGGCCGAGGAGGTGTGCAGGAAAGATTATGGCGAGACAACTGGCTCAAATTCGACACTGATTGTTGATTCCAAAGGGAGATCATAGGACAGGAACTCAAACGGAGGAATATCAAAATCAATGTCTGATCAGCAGACAACCTACTAGAATTGTGGCAATGTTGGCCACATAAAAAAGAACTACAAGAATCATAAGAAGAAGGATAATAATAGCGCAAATGTGGTAACTGAAGAAATACAGAATGCATTATTACTATCAGTTCACATTTCTGTTAATGATTGGATACTAGATTCAAGGACTTCCTTAGATACATCTTACCACCGGGAGTTGATGTGAAATTATGTGTAGGTAACTTTGAGAAGGTACATCTGGCTAATGGAAAAGCTCTTGACGTGGTGGGGATGAGAAACGTTGATATTGCACTCTATAACTAAAGCAAATGAACCTTGCAAAATGTCATACATGTTCCTGAGTTAAAGAAAATTCTCATTTTTTTTAGGCAGCACAATGGGGGTGGTCATTCGATAATGTTCTCAGATAACACCTGGAAGGTTACCAAATGAGCATTAGTACTTGCTCGGGGTAACAAAACTGACACACTATATATGACTATTAGTTTACTCAACACTATTGCTACTACAATTACAAAGAGCACAACAGATATGTGACATTGCAGGCTTGGTCACATGAGTGAGAGTTATAAAGAAATCTTGCAAGATGAGAATTCGAGCAAGTGGTAGTTGACCAAGAAAGAGGAGATGGGTTCCTTGTCAGGGAATCAAACTTGGGAACTAGCATAATTTCCACCAGGAAAGAATGCATTGCACAACAAGTGGGTGTACCAAGTGAAGACTATGTTTGATGGCAGTAAGAGATACAGGGTTGTATTTGTTCAAAAAGACTTTCAACTGAGGCAAGATACAAGAGAAACCCAGGAAAAAGCTTGGAGGTACAAGACTATTTTGATGTTGATATATCGACTGAGGGTGTTACTCTTGAGAAGTTGAAGTTATGCTCGATTTTAGCTGGTCTTCTTGAATGAAGACCTGGGCTTTGAGTTGGAGAGGTAGAGGATATCACGTTTGAGGAAAAGGGCAGTGCAACCAGTATATGGTGCAACTGGTGTCCCAGTCTCCAAATGGAAGAATGGTTAAGTCAGGTGGAGTTCGGTCCACTATTCCTTTTTTAGAGAGTTATTACAATTACAGAATATATTTAAATGTACTTAAATATTTCCTTAATGCATTGCTGATTTTTTCTTTTGATTCGCAAATGAATTCTCCCGCTGTCTGCTTCTTCTGGATTCACAAATAAGGATTTCCTATGTGGGCTAAAAAGGCATGTCTTAATTGATCCTTCTAGTGCATCAATTAAAAGCCAAGGTTTTCCTAATCTAGGCTTAAGGTTTTGCTTACGGTTTTAGAATTAAAATTTTATGGTTGTCTTTCCTCCGTTGGGTGTTATAAATACCAGTGAAGGAATTTGATTCCACATCTTTGGCTTCTGCGACCGAACTCTAAGGAGGAAATAATCACAAGTGTTGTTCTCTCTGACTTCTTCTTCTGCAGTGGTTATAGGGTAGAGAGAGAAAGAGAGAGAGAGAGAGAGTAAGCGAGAGTTTTCTTGTAATCGTTGAGGAGATCGACGAGTGTAATGCTCAAGCTAATAAAATCCTCTTCAACTCCATGGACGTATGCAGTTTGTCGAACCACGTAAATCTGTGTGTTCAGCTGTGCTTTTTCTATTTTCTTATTTTTCTCGGTATGTTTTTTTTCTCTTTATTGTCGTTGTTTTTCACAATAAGAGGGAGAAGAGCTTGAGGCTTGAGAAAGAACTTGAAACTTTGAGAAAGAGTTGAAGCCCGACACCTCTCTTGCTAGTATTAATCTCCGCGGACCGCCATTGACCCCCGTTGATTGCCATGAATAATCGCTGACCACCGTTGACCACCGCCGACCGCCATAGACCACCACTCGATGGCCTCAACTGATTGCCCTCAATTGTTGCCCACGTCTTACAACGAAGTCAGTTATTTGCACATCCACGTTATAATTCATAAGGCTTTGTAACACCTCTCGCATGTGGAACAAGAGGTCCTTATAATCATCAGCTTATAATTGATTTCTTACAGCTCGGTAAGACCTCATGGTTTTTGTCCCTCTACGATTTTTCCACGTCAAAAAATTATGGTGTGGCTATTTATTATTTTTTTTATCAGAGTGTGTGTTGAATTCTCGTGCAACACTAAGATGATAATTAATTACACTACAACCACAAAATTTCTGGTGCTCATTAGTTTGGCGTCATCTGTGGGAAGCCAATTCTTGTTCGACATTGTCTTCAACTCAAAGACACTAAGACCCTGCTTTGTTTTCCAATGATGTGCATCATTGAACTAGCGAAGGAAACTTCTTTTACATCTTGAAGATCATCTCTAAAACATTCTTTAATGTGAGGGAAAACCTTCACAGTAGTCATAAAAGGTCGTTCATGTTAACATCCGGGCATGGTTGTAGCTTGGTTGTCTTCTCACGTCTTATTTAGAAAAAGTCTTTTACAACTTTTTTTCAGGCTTGGAGGCAACCTTCACTGTAGTATTGATAAGTCATTCAATTTAACATCCCGAGCACGACTATGAGGGTATTCATCCCACATTTTGTTCAGCCAACATGGCTTTTAAAACCACCCATAGATGGAGGCAATCTTCATCGAAAATAATGCTACCTCAATTCCCCCTCAACGTACTAGAGTTCTTCTTTAACTGGATCAAAAAGCCAATCTCTTTAAAGTCTTATACATGTGTTATTTTACAAGCCAGCTTGGAAAACACCCCCGCTGGGGGGTAATAGATTCATGAGCAGCAACTAACAAGTTGTTAAATATTATTCTTGAAGATGACTGTAATCATATTTCCAAGAAAATATACGATTTATTACGACCTACAACCCAAAATCAAGAAATGCAGAGCACCTCTAACACCTCATTGTAGGCTTAATCAATCACAAAAGACTTGATTTGAGCTATTTTGTTACTGGTTGCAGTCGTTAAGCAAAAAGCTTTGAGATACAACATCGGATAAATCAAAAATATTTGGTAGCTTTCCTTCTGCCTCATCCATAATAGGTTAAGGACGTTAAGAAAAATCTACGACCAAAAACCTAGGACAGGTCAACCATCTCCAGTGGATTCATATGACTTTATCCATTACGAGTTAATACCGTCAAGCACTCAAGTTATACAACTCATAGATGTACTTGCACCCTCAATAGATTCTTCTTTCAACCATGCCCCAGTAAGTAAAGCCCAATAGATAAAACTCAATAGGAAAAATCAGTACACCTAGAAGTTGATCACAGGAGGCAAGACTCGATGTGAAGCTACGGTGCTCCTATAAGACAAACATAGAAAGCAAGCATAAATAGGAAGCTACCATGCTCCTCAAATTCAATCCTAAGAGGTGAAACTTGATGGGAAAATTCAGAACCACTAGAAATTGAGCTCATGAGATAAGACTCGATTGAAACCTACGATGATCAAATAAGTCAAGCCCAGGAGGAAAGATTCGAAAAGAAGCTACGATGCCCCTGAAAGACGAGCCCAATAGGCAAATTTCAATATGAAACTATTAGTAGTCAGGGTGCTCACTCGAAAGACTCTAATAGAAAAAGTTGTTGACAATGTTTTCACTCAAATACCTCAAAAGGCTGCAAGCCTTAGATGACACGGGTACATAAAAACCCTCAAAATGCTACAATCCTCAGAAGACACATATACATGAAAAACCTCAAAATGCTAGAAGCCTCAAAATACACAATTACATAGAAGACTTCAGAAGACTACGAGCCGCAGGAGGTATTGGTTCTTTTCAAGCTCCTATAAAGCATAAGCCTGAGAGGTCACTACCTCAGAAAAGCACGAGCCTCAAAAGATACACAATTCTTCATTTTATAAAGTGTGTTTGCTAACTTTAATTGCAAAATTTTAATACAATTGACAAGCTACAATAATATAATAAGAAACGTCAAAGACGTACAAAGAAATACATTATTATCATCTACAAATGTCACATTTGATGATTAAAAAAGGCCATAAAGACCAACAAGAACCGTACAAAAGGCTTTAAGAGATATCGCCTCAACAGAAGCATGAAAATCTTCCCCTCAAAGCGCGGTGGGAGATCTCTAGCATTTATTCATCTCTACAGAAATGTACATCAATAACAAATAAGATCCCGAGTCACGTGTTGGGCAAGGACGAAGATAACTTTATTCATCTCACTGATGCAAAAGAACCCATTTTGTTATGCATGACAAAATAGCTTTCTTCTGTACAGTTACATGAAAGACGACATCATTGATTGTTTGTCATACATGACAATGACAACTTTCTGTTACGTCGTAACACGAAAAAGAATCTTGTTACTCTCTTGCTATGCAGGACGTGGACGACTTTCCTCTTTGCCGCAACGTAAAAGAAGATCTTGTTGTTTGCGAGCTATGCAGAATGTTGATGACTTTTCTCTTTGTCGCAACATGAAAAAAAAATTTGTTCCTCGTTTGCTACATAAGATGGGGACAACTTTCCTCTTCGTTGCAACTAGAAAAAAATATATCGTTTCTCGCCTGTTACACTGTACAATAATGATTTTCTCTTGGTCGCAACACAAAAAAAGACTCATTGCTTATCTTTTAGTCAAGAGGTGGACGACTTTTCTTATCGCTGCAGCATAAAAGAAGATCACTTTGCTTGTAAAAAAACTCCTTATCCTTAATAGTGTCAAATATCTCAGCCATTAACACTCTCAGGGGAGTAGCTCTTGGGACCTGGTGATCATACCGGGGTCTTTCATGATACCGGATTGATCGCTGGTTATGTGTTTCCACTTGTTTTCGCCGATCACCTAACGGGTCTAGTTGTTGCGGGGGTTGCTTTTGCTGTGTGGTCGGATGGGCTATTATGTGTTTTCTCTTACTTTCCCCTCACAACTCTGCGAATGCCGTTTTTGATGACTTTGCTCGGAGGGATCAGGGGAGTTCCCATATGTGCTGATGTGCTTTTTTTGCCATCTCTAGTAACTCAACGACACTCAGGGGCTTCGCTAAGTCAAGGTCGATATGGAATCTCTCCAACATCAAACCCTATGTTAATGCGACCTAAGCCACATATGGCTTTAGATCATTCACCTTGAGTGTTTCTTTTTGAAAACGTGCAATAAACAAGCAAAATCTTTCATTAGGTTCTTGTTTTGGTTGTCATAGGCATCAGATGCTCTTTTCGGGTCTTAGTGCACTGATATCACGAGTTCTGCATGTGTGAGTATCCCCACTGGTAACATGTTGAACTACCTTAGTGCGAATGATCTCTATGTTGTAAGAAACAATTTGCATTTGAAGACATCAAAGATCTTTAGTAAGCACATTGAAGATTCAAAAGAAGTGAGACGATTGTTGGGATTTGACCGTCCCTTATACGACTCAAGAGCAGATAATTTGAACTTATCTAGGGGTTTAACTCCTTCTCTGATTGCCGTTTCAACTTGATCAACACAAGTTGTTGCCTCTCCTCCACACAGGCCAATCCAACACTGTCTTGTTATAGCACATCATCAACCCTCTCCTGTAGGCAATTTGTTCTTCTCCCATTATGCGCCGATGAATCTTCTTGTAGAGAAGGACGTGCTTCCTACTGAACTCGTTGTCCTCCTCAGACTGTGGCCGCTCCCAAGGTCGCAACAAATTTGAGTACTTCCACAAATTGCCCTGAAATTTGGTTGGTGATTTGAATCCTCAGGCCTTACAGTCCCAGCTTGATGAATTCCTCCATGAATTCTCTAGTATACACTCTTTCCACTAAGTTTCTCTGATTGATTTCTCCCTGTTGTTGCTGTTGCTATGCTCCTATTCTTGTTAATGGCATATTTCGCACTCACAACACCTTAAAGAATGTTGAATCCAAAAGTGTCCAAGAAACACCGAGGAATAGAGTGTAAAAAAAATTAAAATAAAGTTGTGAATGATAAAAGCACGTAACATGTTATATGGAATGATCCCTGATTATAGGTTTAGGGATAAGAGTGTTACAATTACAAATTTGTCTGTTGATCGTAACTTTTGTCAAAACTTAGGGAAAATAGATAAAATATTATAGGAGCCAACTAACTGACATTGAATTTTCAGCTGTTTTTTATGCTGATCGGTTGTTGTTGCATGGTCGATCGATCGATGCTTATTTGCGCGGTTATGCGCACCTCCCGTCTTCCTCCTCCGATCGTTAAACTCCCTAGGATCGATGTTGTTTGTTCATCCAGTCGTTTGATCTCCTAACGACCGTCTTATATCGTGATCGTTAGATTGCTTTGAGATTTGTGATGTTGTATTTTTCATATAAATTATGTAATTTCCTCTATTAGCCTAGAGAGAAATGGTTCACTTGCAAGAAGAAATTATTTTATGGGCTTTATTTCTATTCATTGTTTGTGAACTTTCAACTTTGTGGCATACATTACTTGGAGTTGTAAACTTATGAAACACAGATAAAATGCTGTGCCCTAATTTTTTATAAAAAAAATTGAATATTTTATAACACATATAAAATTTTGAGGTTCTAAATTTAAGTATTTAATAATAATTTGATACTAATTATATTTTTAATTTAATAGGAAAGTCTATAATTGTTTAATTTTTTTTAATTTGATGAAAGTTTTAAATTAAAATATTCAACTTTTTTCAGCCTTATGCTCAGATTCACCAGATCTTGAATTAATTGCACTTAATAATTTCTTCATCAAAGAAGATGATCAGAGAATATGTAGTTCATTAAAGCATTGATATACTTAAACTATAATCCAAGGTATAACTTAGCGTCCATTTGGGGTGGCGGCGACAGTGCGTTATCATACTGTAGTTTTGTCTGTTTGAGTAAATTACGTTCTGACATTTTTTTTCAAAAAACTGCAATCTACATTTTCAAATCAATCCTGATAAGGTGCTGTGACATCTTTCTAGCTACGACCTGACTTTATTCAATATTTTTTTAATAAACATCATAGTTTTTTGAACATTAGATTATTTTTTAGCAGCTTCACAACTATTTTTTTAATAAGCTACAGTTGTCTCAAACAAACTCACTTGATCATAGAAGATGCTCTCAGTAGCTTCTACCCCAGATTTAGTATCGAACACGTGTTTTGAGGTCATTAAAATTCAGGAAGTTTCTATTTGAATGTTCCAAGAATAACCATTAAAATTTAGAAAAAACTCGCGCACACATGAGACCGTTCATAAGCATTAACATATCTAACTCCTAAAGTTTTATAATTTCAATTTATAAAACACGTTATTGTCATAAATTTATGCATGTAAATACGTATTTCACATTTAAAAATATAATAATTATTGATGCTATTTTTGATATAATGTTAAATATTTGAGAGGCATGCATGTAAATATAAATGTTAGTTGTTAGATATGTAAATGCATCAAAACAACTTGGCATTTATATGTAAATGCCTCTATATAAATGCCTCTATATTTTAATAACTGAAGCAACTCATGGAAGGTAAACACTATTTTTAAAGCATGCACGCGAAGACTTTTAAATCAAATTAAATAATAGATAAATCGGAATAAATGAAGTTTTATTTAGATCCAAATCAAGTTGAATCAACTATAATTTAATTTATTTTGATATAAATAAATTTGCATTCTCAGTTTATTTTTGTGCAGATAAATTGTTAGATTTGTTAACCTAATTTAACGATCTAATGAATAAGTGAACGGATTATTTTTTATTGGTTTCAGCTAATAATTAAAATTTAAGCAATATTTGGGCAGCTTATTTGGTGTGATGATATTTTGAAAACACATTTGATCTGTTTGGGTAAATTGTGTTTTGACAGCTTATGCATTTTCAAAATGCCGAAAACAATATTTTCACGCCGCACCTATCTAGGTGCTGTGACAGCTTTCTAGCAACGGTCTGACTTTTTCAAAAAAATAAAAAAAATTTAATAGCTACCTCAACTAACTTATCAGGTGATTATTTTTAATTAGCTTATCAATAAATTATTCAATAAGCTGGAAAGAAAAATAATTAAACCAAATAAGTAGGTTCGATTAATTTTTTTTAGAAAGAAATAAGCTTAGTAGTTTCCAAAGCGGGAAGGCCAAGTAAGGGCACGGCTGATATTTTCCGCTTTTATAAGGGCATTCTTGAACTAGTAATTGATATTGCCCGCCCTGCCGCCAAATTTGCTGCGCTAAAGAGGAAGCAGAGCTTCGAACTCCAATCTGGTCCAAATCACAAAATGGCTTCGGCAGATGAAGAGTCGGGCAGCGAGGAGCCCTGCTGTAGCTCTGATTGCACAAACGACTGTGAAGACGATGACTACAATGAAGTCGAGGGAGAAGAAGAGCCGCAAGTCGACGGAGATGATGAGGTTGAATGCGCGGCGAGAGCGGTTCCCGGGGTTGCTCCACCGTCTGATGCTGAAAGGAAATCCTGCAATGTCTCTGCTCTCATTCGGTATGGTCCGATACGCCTGATTCCTTTACATTTTGCTGCGTTCATAGGTTTATTGAATTTGTATTTTAGGGTTTCCGGAAAGCGACGAGCGTTATTGTCTCATTTGCACTTGTGCTGTTTTGATATAGCGCAATCCATGACATTAATCTGCCATTTTAGGGGAAATCTCGTTGTTAAAAGGCAATCGCTAATTCCTCGAGTTCTATCGGTTGCTGATGGAGCTGTGGTGGCTCGAAGGCCGTTCAAGCCTCCGTGCCCCGATGGGTATGAAGATCAGGACAAACTCGCGCGACGACTTTTTGCCCGGAAACGGTTTGTTCCTTGGGGTTCATCGAGGCCACCATTGACTGATATTAAGAATCTCTTTAGTTCTCCCCCTGTTAATGAGAATGACAAGAAAGAATTGTATGAGCCTCTTCCACCTGGCGTTGAGCCTTTGGTTTTATGGAAAAATGACGGGACGGGAGAACCAGCTCAGATCACGGTTGATCCGTCACTAGTTTGCTATCTTAGAACTCATCAAAGGTATTGATCATATTTGTTTTTGAAATTATTTTTAATTTTTTGTTTGATATTTGCTTTTGATGTTATTATTATTATTTATACGTTCTCTTGTACTCCTCCCTGACGTTAGAGCTAGGAGCAATGTGACATTTGATTCTATATATATCCCTGTCGAGACTTTGTTAGCACTTAGCACAAGAAAAAAGAAAAAAAAAATCTTTGACGAATAAGCATCATGTCAAAACTCTGTACGTCGCACTTGATATTGTTTGAGAACTTGGCAGTGGAACAAATTCTGTAAAATAATTATAAACAAAAAAACCTTGCAGTGCAATTTATGTTGAACTGAAAAAAGTGCTAGTTGATTAAATGCAAGCTAGCGGTGACAATAATCTTTGCTCTTATTATAGAGAACATTCCCCATTTTGTATGATTTGTTTTCATTGTTGCTCTGAAGGAAATTGACGAGGCATTTCTCTCTTTTATACCTTAACACAGTCGAGCATCAATTTTATGTAGGCACTCTCCTTAACTAAATAATGTAGCAGGAAATTATAACAAAGAAAAGATTAAAGGAACCGAATGAGGAGAGGAATAACATTGTGTTTTTCTTCTGCCAACCTCCCAATTAGCAAGCAAACGTTGCACATTTTTTAAAAACTTAAATCACGAGAGCCTTTACATTTTTTGATAATAAAAAGGTTCTAGCCTGGCCTAGAACTACAACACATCCTGTTCATGTAATTCCATTTATTTAATTTTAAGCATTCAGAAAATTAAACAAAAGTCAGCAATCTCACAAAAATGGTTAAAATTGATAACAAAGCGAACAACCCCTCACAAATGATTGCATGCCTTTGTCCCAAGGGAACTTGAGACAAAGGGAGCATGATTAATATTGCTATTTTTCATAGTGAAGGAAACCATGGCAGTAGTGCGTTTGTAGTATCAGGAAAAATAGAGGTTTGAAAGGTTTTATTTTTAGTAATTAAGAAGAAAATAAAGCGGAGGTCAAACTTAGGAAGAAAGAATTCTAGAGCTTTGTTATCATCTGAAAAATTGGAGAATTGTTGAACGTATTTCGTTTCAACATATGTATATAATTTATACAATTCTTAAAAAAGCTTCAAATAATATATATATATATATATATATATATATATATATATATATATATATATATGCCGCAAGGCGGGCTTGTTGGTCGGACTCTCATCAGGGGGCATAGCGCATGGAAAATCGGTATTTGGGCCTCTGCCAAATACCGATTTTCTTTTAATAAGTAAAGATTTACTATGGAATTTATAACAATAAGACAACTCATATATGTTTCCGTGTACAACCAGGTAGCACGTATGTATCGGTAAAGTGATGGTAATGATATTATGAATTTACATTGGCAAGGTAGAAATGAAGATGGAGAACTTAATTTATGATATTGGCAAAGTATTGCAGACCCAAGCGAGCTGACATGAAGGCGAAGAGAGTGTTATAGGTTTTGAAGGATGCAATCATAAGACTTTACCTACAAAATTTCAAAAAATTACTTCTAAAGAATGGAGGAGATGTTGATTTTTTTCCTTTTTGTTATCCCATTTCTTGTGTGGTTTCAACATTAAGAAAATTCATGAATGATGACATTTTCATGGAGAAAAGTGGATAACGCTTTACTAAGTTTTTCATTTTTATTTTTAAGCCTAGTATATTTGATGTTGATGCCAAATTGTGTAAGGATCATTTTATAGAGTATGGAGAGGATTCCACCCACATCGAACTTATTTTTCATGAGGAAAAGTTAATATTTGTGTGAGCAATTTTTATGAAAGTAAAAGACCATTTGTCTCCATTAACATTAGAGATACAAGATCGTCTCCATATATTAGTTTTGATTAGGGACAATTGGCATTGAGGTTTTTGAGTGGCTAGATGGATAATGGACATTATGGTGTTTTGCCTTTTGACTTATCTCATTCTGGTACTCTTAAAAGTTTATTTATTAAAAAAAGACAAGAAACATTGATTGTAGTACACTAAAAGATGGATGTCCCCTTGTTATATATGATTGTGCCAAATTTGTTCCCATGTTTTTCAAAGTTTTAAATGGATGAGACCGAGAAAGATGATATTGCTATTTGTGTCCATATAATATAGTCTTCATTCCTTAGCATGCCCAATCCTCTTTCTCATGGTTAGATCTTGACATATATAATGAGTTGGATAAAATACTAGAATTTATTTTAGGTTTGATGTTTGTTTTTAAATAATACTAGGTTTATGGATAATTTTTTGTGTGCAGCATATGATAATGAAAGGAAAGGTGTGATCTTTCTGATAATAGCAGCTAGGGTTCCACTAAATGCATTTACTCATAATTTTTTAAGGAGGGTATATAGAAATAGAGTTTTATTGGAGAGTTGGTCATGTGGTATGTTGCTTCTGAGTCTGGAGCCTTGTTTTGTTTGAATTTGTTCACATGCACATGACAAGTATGAAGTGGATTACTTATTATTGAACCTGCATCCATTGGTTTATAAAGTGCTATCAAGAAGGTGCAATGTTTCTCAATTTCTTCTTGCTTTAGGCATTTTATGCTTGCATGTTTTTTTTCTTAAATAGAAGTTTTACACGGGTTGATGCTGTTTGGATTGTTTTGGCAAGGCTTATTTTTGCTATGTGGTTACTTTCCTTTTGAGTATTTAGCATGTTATATGCCCCATCTTTTTATAATAAATTGAAAACTTACTTCTTGATTGTCGGAGAGTGGTGGGCCCAATTTTAGTTTATATGGCTTGATTAGAACTTTCGATAATGGGAGATGTTTTTAACCTAACGTCATGCCTTCTTCACTTTTAATAAGAGAAAAGCTTCATTTAGATTGTGAAGGGAATATTTTTTAAGTATTTGGATGTGTACTTGGGTTATATTTAACATCTAATTAACCTTGAATTTCATAACTTCTTCCCATTTCTATAAATTTTTGTGGGATTGCAGCATCTTCATTGCATTTCTTTTTGATAGTTTAGTAGTAATATAGTTTGAGCCATAAATTTTGTAATTTTATTTAATTTTTCATGATGAAAATGTACTTTTTTGGTATGAATTTTTATCTTATTTTCATAGATTAATGTGATATCACACATCTTGAAATATATTTGTTTCACTACACTACATCCCATATATTGTTGTTTATAGTTAGGAAAAGGTTGGTTGTGCTGACTTTTGGTATCATATAATTCTATATCATGAAATAGTTTATATGCAATGTGACAAAGTCAAGACGTCTTTACTCTGTATGGGGCCTTTAAGGTCGCCTAATTTTCCTTGGAAGACTATTTTTACAGTTTGCACTAAACACGGTAATTTGAACCATTTGGTTGTTTTGTGACTTGTCATCTAGAAGACATTTAAAGGTGGAAAAAAGAACTATTAATTGATGTTTGAAATTTAGACAAATCCATAGGTGTTGAGAGTAAATTGCTTGGTGCTTACTATAGTGAGGATAATAACAGAAGTTTGGTTTTTCAAGCTGAGTTCTATTTCACTATTGCTGTTTTGATGTATTTAAATGCTGTTGATGCAGAGAAGGTGTTCAGTTTATGTTTGATTGTGTTTCTGGGCTATATAGCGCTGAAGGTATTTCTGGATGCATTCTTGCTGATGACATGGGGTAAAAGGGAAACTTTAACTCTTTTCAGTCACAATATTGTTTTTCTCTTTTGCATATCTTCTTAAATTTATGCATCAAAGCTTTGCAGGCTGGGTAAGACTCTCCAATCTATTACACTGCTTTACACCCTTCTTCGTCAGGGCTTTGATGGAAAACCCATGGTTACGAGAGCTCTCATTGTTACTCCCACAAGTCTTGTCAGTAACTGGGAGTCTGAAATTGATAAGTGGATTGGAAGAAAAATCCAATTACTTTCTCTTTGTGAAACCTCAAGGGCTGATGTTTTATCTGGAATCGACAGTTTCTTAAGGCCTACCAGCACCTTACAGGTTAGTTTTCCTGTTAGATTATTTGTTTTATTTTATCTGAATTTGGCTGTGTCACTCTTTTGAATGCAAGAATAGCAGCTTTTAGAATTTTAATTTGTTGGCCTTTTTGATTTAAATGATGATACTTGCTCTCTTTTAGGTACTGATCTTGTCCTATGAGACATTTAGAATGCATTCATCAAAATTTGAGAAGAATGGAAGCTGTGATCTTCTAATATGTGACGAGGCTCACAGATTGAAAAATGACCAGACATTAACAAATCGGGTATGTGCTTAACCATTTTGGTAAGGTGAGGGAGAGCTGAATGTTGCTGGCCACCTAATTTTTATTTGAATACGAATTAGAACTTTATATTTTTTGCTCAGATTTATGCTTAAAAATTCCTTACACAAGGAAACCAGCTATGTTTAGTTAATGCTAATTTATGTTGTTAGACATAATAGATGTATATGATTATTAGATACACCAATCATGATAATTCTCTGCCAGGCTTTGGCAACTCTACCATGTACTCGGAGAATCTTATTATCAGGGACACCCATGCAGGTAGGAATGTTTCCAGTTTCTTCACTCTTTTTAACAATAACAGTTTATATAAAGTTCCATTTTGCAGAATGATCTAGAAGAATTCTTTGCTATGGTCAACTTCACAAATCCTGGTATTTTGGGGGATGCAACATACTTTCGTCGCTACTATGAAGTAAGTGAAATTCTTGTATTGTGGAACTCCGTGGTGCATTTTGTATTGTGACATGCTCTCATTTTCTCGTTATGTAGGTACCCTTCCACATTGTCAGTATCCCATTCAATAATATCACTTTTTATTTATTTTAGCATTGAGTCAAAGGCCTAGGAGGCAAATCTGCATGAAAGTCTCAGTTCAAATGCATGTATAGTTCAACATGTAGTCTTTGTTCAGCATATACTTATAAATTCTAAAATTCTATGAGGTCCTCAACTTTAATCTTCAAGTAATCTTCATGTTATTGTAGCTTACATGAAATTGGGGTGGAATCGTGCGAGGGAGATGGCATTCATTATTATCATAGCATAAACGCCCATGTCATTATTTGCGCTTAAAAAATATTTCAATCAAAGAACTAGGACCATCTAATTATTCTACAGAGTTATATGAAAACCACAAAACAAATAAAATAAGAACTCAAGTTTTTCACTTATCATTCATAAATTGCAAATTTAAAAAGAACCACAATATCTCACATCTATAATTAAATCATTATTATTCTTACAAAAAAGTACATATTACAGACTACTTTTAACATTCTTCATTGCCATTTTCATTTAAGCAACTTCTTTCCTTTATCTAAAATGATTAACTACTATAGATGCAACAAGGGTAAGCATAAAGTGTAGTAAGCTCTTCAAACTCTTATTAAATAATTCATTATATTGAAAGGAATATAATATGCATGCTTAAGTTCATAGTAAAAGATAATAAAATTTTCCTATCATTTCAATCAATTTATGTAAAACAACGACAATACGTTTTTATCCCACTATGTGGGGTAGGGTACACAAATTCTTTTTCTCCATTTTGTCCTATTAAGTCTCATATTTTCATTGAATTCTAATAAATTGATATCATTTTTAATACCCCTAGTATTTTTAGTTCTACCTCACTATTTCTTAACACAATCTAAAACATCTAGTCTCCTAACAGATTCATTAAATGGCCGACATTTATTGTAACCAAACCATATAAGATGACTCTCTCTAATCTTGTCAGCCACTGGAGTTGCTACAACTCTTTCACGTATATATTTGTTTTACATTTTGTTTCTTAGTGTAAAACCATTCACGCACTCTTATCTCAACAACAATTGAACTTAATTTATGCTTCACTTTTACAAGCCAACATTTTGCGCCCTAAAACATTTCATGTCTCACTACCATTTTATAAAATTCTCCTTCAAGTTTTTAAGGACACTTTTCTATCACACAATAGGTTCAATGCATTCCTCTACTTCAACCATCCAACTTAAATTCTATTAATATCTTCCTCATCTATATCACCATCACTTTGAACAATAGACCCAATATATATAAAGCACTCACTTCTTTTAAAGATTTGATCACCCATTGTTACAAGCGTATTGTAATATTGCTTGGGAAGAATTTTGAGATCCATTTGATATGCAATTACTTGATATTTGTGTCTGACCTATGCAGGTGTTGCGAAGTGAATGATTATTTAGGAGCAGGCTTGATTTAATTAATTAGCAAATAATAATGCTTGTAACACGCTGAATGCGAGCTAGATGTGTTTGAAAAGTGGTTCCAACTTGCATAGAATTAGGATAAGCTTTGTGACGATTGTAGTTTCAGTAAAGTAAAACTACAAAAACATCTTTGAGAATTTTGCATTGTTTGGGGGATAGTGGAATAATGGTGATGTGTGGAACTTGTGAATACAGCTTGTGGATGTTCACATGTGGATTTGAGTGAGCCAAAATTTTCGGGAGCTACGAGTGTTCATGCATTTGTAGGATGGTGTTAGTGTTGCAGTGCGGGGCAATGAATTACTACACATGTTGGGTTATGGGCGTGAATGGTTTTTTATGATGATTCGTTGTTCATTGCATTTTGATAAGAAGTTTAAAGGTGAAGGTGGATCATAAGAGTTTAAAGGTGAAGGTGGATCATAAGGATGAAGATATTGATCGGGCTAGCGATTAAGATGACTGGCTTCTTATTTTATAGATGTTGGATATGCTATATCAAATCTATGGTCTGGTGGTGCAACAACAAGAGAAGCATCTCAATTAATGAGTGATGAAGTTGATATAGGAAAACAGCTTTAGAAGCATAGGCATGCTTTTAGAATGCGGGGTCATGGCAGATGTAGAGGAGGTAGATTAGGGAGTCAAGGATGTGGAGATCAGAGGCGATTGATTAATAGTTAAGGTGGTATTGTAGACAGTGGAGGAGACTAGGGTATACATTTTGCAACTTCTACTTATTTGATGTTGACATCAAGATTGATGAGGTATTTCATGGCAATGGATGCGTATGCAGGGGTTTTCACGTGAAGAGGGAGATGCTAGTAGAATTGAGGGTCTTTAAGTGGCATGTAGAGATGAATGGAATCGTTTCTTTGATGCGAGTTGATAGTGGAGGAGAAATATCTTTTGGCTTTGATGTAGAATTTTGAACAACAACAATACAAAAATAATGATGGTTATTGTAAATTTATATATTTTTTATATTTTGTTGTTTAAAAGGGGAAGATTCTGACGTAGAGTGAGAATTATGAGATAAATAGATGATTAGCCAGATTAGAAGAATATACAGCCCACAGAAAGTTTGACAGGGGGTAGAGTAATAAATCAAGGAAAATGAAAGAGGTAGACAAAAGAAAGGATCTATTATTATTATTCTATTCTCTTCTCTGTCTTTATTACTAGACCGTGCACCATTTTTAGAATTAACAAATAAGCCTTATTGAAACTGCCAAAATGACTATTGAATAAATTTAAAAATGTCATGTCAGATCAAAAAAATATAAGGCATTTAAATTACTAGTAACTAACGTAAATGTAAATATTATTGAGCTCATGACACTAAAATCATACAGTTTTCTCTAAGGTGTAAAGGCTCTCGCTCTGCGTCATCATGCTTTTCACAATTGCATTTTGAAATTTTATGATGCCAATACTGTACAGTCTCAGTGGAAACATATTCAATTTAACTACCTTGGTTCTGCTATTCTGTTTTGTCATGCAAATGCTAGAATCAATCCTTCAAGTTTTGATAAAGCTATCTTTGGATGTAATAATTGGCATAAAACTAGATGCTGCCTATGTAGATGTCTAGGCCTTTTGTTCTGAGCGTGCTAATGCAATAAATATAAAGAAATATAATTTTTTTATTCCGGAATACTTATTGGACACATTATCCTCATATAAATTGAAAACATATGGTGATTAACATCCTCACAAATTTAACTAATCAGTACAGGTTATTTTAACTATTATTTTTTAATCGCACTAATGCAGCATAACATTTTCTTGTATGATATTATTAGATTAATAAATCAATAAATTTAGTAGGTTTCTATGCATAAAAGCCATTAAATTGATTTATTTCAGGTAGTATAAGCTTGTGAACTTCTTGAACTTCAGTTAATTATTTATTGCAAGTTATGCAGCTTTCTTAAGTACACTCATCATGTTTATAATCTGAACCAAGGCACCAATCATTACTGGTAGAGAGCCAGTGGCCACCATGGAGGAAAGGAAGTTGGGTTTGGAGAGATCTGCAGAACTTAGTGCAAAAGTAAATCAGGTACCTATCTCCTATGGGATTGTCTGGTATATGTTTCATTCAGTGCAAACTTTTATGTAGATTATGCTATAACTGGGCAATCGATTTAGTTTACTCCCTTATTTTATCATGATATTAATTTTGCGTGTGTAAAGTACTTGAGTACCTTAGATTGTGCCGCTTTTTCAGTACCTGTTGTTTTGCAAATAAAATAAATTTACTCTAAGATTTTGTCGTGGTCCGTTTCTGAACTGTGTTGGTGTTGTGCAGTTTATATTGAGAAGGACAAATGCTTTGCTGTCAAATCACTTACCACCTAAGGTATGTGATAGAACTTCTAAACATGTGCACTTGTTAAATGCTAATATCTGATATTGTAACCTACCTGTTGTGCTTGATGTATCCCATGCCATGAGTTGATGTATAATGTCTTATATATGAAATTCTAGTGAGTTTCAAGATCCAACTCCCTAAGGGCCAGTTTGGGATCATTTTTTGTTTTTTGTTTTTATTTTTATTTTTAGCAGTTTTGTTTTTGTTTTATTTTTGTTTCCTATTGTTATGATTTATATGTTTTTAAAAATAAAAAGTATAAAACATGTTTAGTTGGGTATTTTTAATTTTTTTTAAAGATATCTATTTTTTTATAAAACGGTTGGGCCCACGTGACACTTCAGTATTAAGTTCCACTGCCCATTGGGTACAAAACATCTTTCTTTGCTCCACCTAGCACCAATCATTACCTGTGCAGGTGGCGGCAGGTGGGAGGCAAGATACGGGTTGCGAAGACGAGGTTCACGACGAATGCAGGTGGCGGTTGCAGCAGCGACTGCAGATAACTGCTTGCGGGCGGTGGCGGGTGGCTGGAGGCGGGTTACGACAACGAGCGGCGGGCGATAAATAAAACATGTTTAGTTGGGTATTTTTAATTTTTTTAAAGATATCTATTTTTTTATAGGACGGTTGGGCCCACGTGGCACTCTAGTATTAAGCTCCGCTGCCCATTGCGTACACAACATCTCTCTTTGTTCCACCCAGCACGAATCATTACTTGTGCAGGTGGCGGCGGGTGGGAGGTAAGAGACGGGCCGCGAAGACGAGGTTCACGACGAATGCAGGTGGCGGTGGGCGGTAAACAGAGTGCAGCAGCGACTGCAGATAACTGCTGGCGGGCGGCGGCGGGTGGCTGGAGGCGGGTTACGACAACGAGCGGCGGGCGACAAATAACGAGCGGCGGGCGACGGGTGGCGCCATTAGGCGGCGATGACAGGTAACGCGGGCGGCGACCTTGGCTGGCGGCGAGCGGCCGACAACGTGCATTTTTTCACGGCTTATTATGATGTGTTTAGAGACAGTCCTCTTTAAGGTGTTTTAAAAATAGTTAAAACATATTTTTTCTGTTTTGTATATTTTAAAAATAGATGTTATTTCTGAAAATAAAAAACAGTAAAACAAACAATGTTTTTCTATTTGATTCCTCACAAGAAATAAATATTGATCCGAAACAGCCCCTAAAATTCAGCTTCTTAAGTGCCAAAGCAATGTATTAGCTGCTTGATGTCGAGAAGCATAAATGTGGAACCTGTTGGTACTCAGGAAAGTAAGTACATGAAAAAGGTTAGGAAATTAAACATAAGAAGTGAATTCTCGAGCTATTTTTCCGAAGCTTTAGCTTCTATACTGCTGAATCCTTAAAGTAGGTTTTGTTGGATGCTGAATCCCTAAAGCACTAAAGGAAGAACTATGCTAGCTAAGTTTTTAGCTACTGGAATTTTCATTGAACTCTTAAAAACCTTATTTTTGTTTAGCATATGGGAGTTATTTATAGAAATAGTCTAACATTTTAAAGTTCAAGTTATCCTTATGGGTTTATTCTATGATTCATCAACATTTCAATACAAATATGCATGTAGCATCCAACACACATTGGACACAAACACGCATGCGATACACCCGATAATTTTTGGACATGCCTATCATGTTTCCAATTTAAAAAAAAAAAAAAAAGATATGCGTGTCTTAAAATATTAACTTAAATTTTATAAATGATATCAAAATGCATAATAGAATATTTGATTTTGATGATTTATATTGTACCAAATAACTCATTTTAAATTTTTTATGCAATATTCTAAAAAACTATTTATAAGCATATTATTTTAATTCTTATAAAATTTTGATTACTTATTTTTTAAGGTACATAATATTTTTCAAAATTTTTACTTTTTATTTACATATTATTTACATATTATTTTTCAAAATTTTTACTTTTTATTTACATATTATTTACATATTATTTTGATTTATGAATAATTTGATAATCATTTATATTTTGAGTATAGTGTAAAAATGTCCTTTGACTATTTATATGGGATTATTTTAGTCATAAAGTTTATAAAAGCGCCAAATTAGTTCCAATATTTTTTTAATGGAGGCTAAAGTGATCATTTATTTGGACTATTTTAACGTATATTAAAAGATTTCGGGGACTATATTGACGCATTTATAGAATTCGGGATTAAAATAACCTCTTACGAAGAGTTAGGAGATCATTTTGACACTTTTCTCTTTATAATTTTTAATTCTTGAATGTCATTTTTATATTCTTATAATGTTGGGATCTTTAAAAAATTTTTCATGTTTATTTAATTTATGCCATTAGTATATGTTATTTTTAATATATATATATATATATGTATGTATGTATGTATGTAGGTATGTACACACATAACACGATGTCCATCATCGCTCTGCTATGGTTTTCTTCGGCGACTTCTTGGCGGTTCGGGTTACCGCAACTGTTCGTCAACTCATTGTCCTCAAAGAGGAAGGGAGGGGGATCATGTTGCTCCTTTCATCGCCTCGTCGAGCCCAACCTCTTGCTTGATTGCATTGTCCGCTGTTATCAGCGCCTCGTCGTATTCGTGAAGAAGGGAAGGGGAGCGTCGTAGTATGTTTGTGTTTTCCTTGCTTCGATGGATGCTCTCCTTCCTTTTTCGGCCGAACCCGACAAAGCCTCTTTCGCCCACGTGTTGGGTAACCATATGGAGTTGGCTATTGTCTTCTTGTCGAGTTATGATTGATGTTGTGATTGTACAGATGACTGCCTCTTTATTAAGAAAGCGTGTAGGAATGGTGGGAAAGTAACTTTCTTTTTCTCTGATTTAGAAGGTTCGACTTTGGTTGAGAAATGCAAGTTCGCCCTCATTGGAAAATTTCAGTTGGGGCACCCCTCATTGGAAGTTATCAAAATGAGTTTTGAAGATCTCAAATTAGTAGGAAAGTGGAAAGTGAAACTTCTTGATGGGAGGCATGTGTTGTTTCAGTTAACCATGAATGACGACTACGCTTGAATATTTCCTAGGAAATATCTTAATATTGTAGGAAAGTCAATGAAATTGCTCAACCGGTCTCCTGATTTTGATCCAAACCACAAACATCCCACTGTAACAATTTTGTTTAATTTACCTGGTCTCAATTCGCATCTATTTAGTCATCACGTTCTTTACTCTATTGGGGCCATACTTGAAAATCCTATGAAACTAGATATACCCACCTTCAATCTAATCATGCATTCTGTTGCCAGAATACTTGTGTAAAGAGATATCACTTTACCTGATATTACAAAAGTATGGCTGACACAACACATAATGGATATTGACAACAAACCCATTGTAAGATATTTGGACACACCCTTGACAGATGCCACAGGCTCCACCCTAACTTGAAATCTAAAGCTCAACTGCATGAGAATTTGTTTAACCTCATTGATCTGGACATATGTACTCCACATGTGGAGGAAATTATCACAAGACTGGAGTTGGTGTCTGGTTTACTTGGGAACCACTTCTTCACCTGTGGAGGAACTTTTGAGGCTTGCTTCTTTTGTCCTTGAGGGGGATTGCTCACTTATGGTATTTTGGCGCAGTTGCAGTTTCTCAGCTTTTCAGCTGCATCTGTGCTGTCGGAAGCTGCTGCAGGGAAGCTGACTGTCTGTTTGGTGCAGCTGTGTGAAAACAACTTTTAGACAACTGTTTCTGAAAAAATGACCATGCTGTCTCTGTTTGGTAAAACTGTTTAAAACAGAACTGTGATAACAACATATTTGTTCTGAAGTAAAATTTCACTTCAAAATTGTTAAAAAATTCTTTATATTTCTTATATGAATTAATATTGGATTGAATGTCATTTCTTGTTAGAAACTAGAGGCATCAACTTCCTAATTAGCATGAAAATATTGGGTTTCTGCACCCATAAAAGCAATATTATATATAATTCCTTTACTAGCAGTACAAAGAAGGGATGGAAAGGAACCCAAGCAATGATAAAACTAGAGAGTTGCCAATTTTGATTCGGCTAATACATAAATCTATGAATTGCATTACTTTCTAGTACTTTAGTTTCAAGCACATACTATTCTAAATTTTTGGCAATGCTTTTTTGTGTGGAGTGATTGCTAAGATTTCAAAGGCATACAACTAAATTAGAAATTTCATTTGAAGAAAAACTTTATTTTGGAAATTTCATTGGATTTCATGATAACATATGCAAAGAACTTGAGCTCTTCCAATCTAGTAACGTGCTCAAGTAAAGAATTAAGGTTATCATTATGACCATCAAGCAAAAAAGTTGCTTTTGGAACCTTAAACATCAGAAAACCATAATACTGTGTCAAAGAAGTCTATGAAACAACCGATAGAGAAAAAAGAAAGGACAAAAAACATATGCCTATTGTATGAACCAAGGAAAATGTATTCACATTTGATGGAAATAAAAATTGCATCTATAGAAGTGATTTGTTAAAACAATATAAATAAGGAAGCAAGTTAAATTTAAATTTTTTTGATCTCATCAAACAGCCAAAGGTGGAGAACTATCCAATTTTGTCCTTGATGTGTGCTGTATAATTTGAAGTAGTTCTTATCTGCATCATCGAGATTATGATTTTTATATAAGACAACAAAGGTTTGTGCCCATAAAGAGCAACAATGGAAGCCGTCAGGATGACTGCAAAGTTACTTGTAGGAAAGATTGCCGCTGGTTCCTTAGTCGCGCAACGCCAAGCAGCCTACGAGCTCCGTCTCCTTGCAAAAACTGAAATGGACAACCGTCGCATCATCGTAGAGGCTGGTGCCATCCTTCCTTGTTAGGCTCTGTTTGGGGCAACTTATTTGGTGCGGTGGTTTTTGAAAACACACCTGACCTGTTTGGGTAAACTGCGTTTTGACAGCTTATGCGTTTTCAAAATGCTGAAAACAGCGTTTCACACCGCATATATCTATGTGCGGTGACAACTTTCTGACAGAGGCCTAACTTTTCTAAAAAAATAAAAATTTGTAATAGCTACCGCACCTAGCTTATCAGCATATTATTTTTAATCAGCTTATCAGCAGATTATTCAATAAGCTGCAGCTGCCCCAAACAGACCCTTAGTCTACTTGTCTCCATGGAAGCCCAGACACAAGAGAACTCAGTGACCGTCCCTCTTCCTCATCTGGTTCATCGTCCTGCGTTCTACGAAATAGGGAGGCTTTGACGCCGAGGCTAGGGTAGGGAAAAGGGAGGGATATTATTGACGAACGGGACTCGGGGTTTGTTCCGCGGCTCGCGTTTCGCTAGATTCGCGTCCCGCCGAGAGCGGGACGCCGAAACAAACAGGGAGATTTCACGACGCCCAACTACGACGCTGTCTTGCCGCGGTCCAAAACAGACCCTTATTATACCTCCTCTGGATCCTCAATTGGTGGTGGATGAGGAGACATTTGATACCTCACCTGCTCTAAAACCTATCATTGATGTAACTGTTGACAATCTCATGGTAGAGTGTTCAGCCCTAGGTGTGCTTTAGAATTCTACCCTAGGCGAGCTTTTTACTGCAGCCCCATCACCTGATCAGATCAAACAAGTTTTTAATGTCAATCAGACACAAGAGGATCCTGTTGTGCAACAACCTACACCTGCTCAACAATTTTTGGACGAATACACTGATCAGATGAACCATTCTTCCGATCAAGATTGAAAGATTTACACATCTAGGAAGAAGAAGAAGAATAAATTTCTACTAGAACTCAGGAATTTAATGGATGATACCTTGTTTGTTTCGAGTAACGACAAAAAACTTAACCATTTGTTAGCAAGCTCCATACCTAGAACCAGAGGTAAGAGGTAGGAATACATTAGCTCCATACCTAGAATCAGAGGTAAGAGGTAAGGATACATTGGTTCGTACTTAATCTCCCATTGTTTGTTTGGATTTGCACATTTTACAGGTGTTTTAATGGGTCTTTTCTTCGTTGATCAACTACTCCAGCTTTTCGTTCCAGCTTTTCGTTCTCCCTTTCTTCCACTTCTTGGTGCAACAAGTATTCTTCCATCTGTTTTGGTTCCGCGCCGTCGTCTTTTGGCCAGCCCGCACACGCATCTGGGGGGGTTCCCCAATTGAAACAGCTTGTGAATTTTGCGTAGGAAGAAGAGTCCCTATCAGAGTTTTGAAGATCTCAACATGTATCTTTTCCACCTGTTTGACACTTATAGCTCTCACCGATCCAACTACTATTTGAATATGACTTGTGAATTTTGCTCTGTTTGGAAACTTTGGCGTAGAGATTACATACTTAGTTTATAATTATGTTTTTGGGTATACATGTACTTTTTTGGAGATTTTGGTGTATGTTGCATACCGGTTGCTTTGGGTTCCTAGTTTGGCCCTCTCATCCAACCTTTTTTGTACCACTCCTTTCTAATATATTAGCCCTTGGGCTTATATATATATATAGAGAAAGCTCACCCTTGGGCTTATATATATATATATATATATATAGAGAAAGCTCAACGACTAATATACTAAAAAGAAAGTAGGATACAAATAAATTATTTGGGAGGGTCCAAACATGACACCCTGCCCACACGATTACCACCATATGCAAATGGTTCCAAAAAGAGGAAGTACAAAATATACATGAGAGACCTAAAGAGAAGAAAAACCAAAAAGTGTCAAAATCCGGATTCTTAGGTAACTAAAGAGAGACCCAATTTTGCCTTGCCTCTGCATTTAGTTCTAGGGAAGGAGCCAGCTAATAAATTCGTGAGATGAGTGCCATTGGCAGTAGTAACCAATGTATCATCCAATAAATTCTTGAGCTCGAGTTTGTCTCCATTCTTCTTCTTTCTACTGGAATCGACTTGCTATTCCTCATCCAAAGATTGACTCACCTAGTCAGTGGATTGGTCTAAAGTGTGTCAGATATGTGTAGGTAGTTGAACATTAGAATCAACTACTTGTACAAGCTGATCTTTTATCGGATCAGGGGAGCGGGTGCACTCTCGTGTGTCCGAGGATGTAAGTGGGTCTTTTTCAATAACAGTGAGTGACAATAAATACATTTGAATCTGTATCTGCAGTATGTTGTTCTTCATCAGAAACTGCGGTGTTGTCAAGGGGGGATCCACAAGAAAATCAGACACCAAAATCTGTCTTGTGGGAACTTCCTCCACAGATTGAGCAAATGTGTCCATAACAATGGGGTTAGACCCCTCTTTGTGTGCTTGAGCTTTAGATTTCAAGTTTGGATGAAGCCTGTGACATTTATCAAATGTATGCCCAAACATCTTACAGTGGGTACAATGAAAATATTAATGTTTCATGATAATTGGTTGCCAATATCCATTGTGAGGTGTTTGGCCTCGCTTAGGACATATAATGTTTTTTAATGCTCTAAGCTCATTCCATTTTATTAGAATCAATTTGATATGTGGATGCAAATGACTATGTAAAATTAATTATTAATGATCTCAAAATCAGTTATGCTTACAATAATATTGTATGTATCGTATGATAGCTAAAGTAAATAAATAAATAATAATAATATTATTAGGAGTTTCAAAGCACTAGAGTCGGTTCATAAGAGAACAACTGCTATGGCTTCTATATTAGGAGACGAACTTCTCTTTTTATACAGAACACGAGAAAGGAGATAAAGGCGAGGGCAAAGGAGAAGAAGGAAGGAGGAGAAAGTAAGATCACACTAGTTGTGTCCGGCAGGGTTCGACGCAAGCTAAAGAAGTCGTGTGAGGAGACAACGAGCTACACTACTGTGTTCGAGTCGTGGAAGAAGGAAAAGACATCCGTCAATGCTGGAGTTGAGTGAGGGAAGACTGAATGCGTTCACTCGAGAAGAAGAGAGTGACATTGTGGGAACCTCGCATGCGGTAAGATCATGCAACGTTCTGTGCAAATGAATAACGACTTTGGACAGGAGAATGGAGCCCGTCCCCTAACCAAATTGAAGAGGAGTGGTGTGTGGGGCTCTCTTCAGAATGAACAAAGGTTTCAATGCCATGTGCTAAGTGTGAGGCTTCATACAAAGGAGATGAAAAGAAGAGGTAGTGTCCTATTTGAACTAAGAAAAATGGATTAAATTGCGTAGGGGAAGAGTTGAACCCATCAAATATAAGGACGGTTAGGGTTTATTTTTTATTTCTTATTCAGTTGTTGAATTAGAATTTTAATTTCATAACACTTAAGTGTTATTAAATTGTAAATCAAGGATTAATGACATTGGATTCAAAGGTTAGGGCTTTGAGTCATGAATTTTTACAAACAGGAGATAAAGAGTTAAGGTTTGGTGTTTATTAACTTTGTCCATTTTTTAAATTTAGTTTAATATGAATTGTTATCAGCATTAATTTGTAATTTTGCTAATTTGTATCAATAGATGTTGAAACAAGTAATAGTTGGATTGGAAACTGAAGTGAATGGACGACAATAAATGAGGAGGTAAGATATATGCTTTTATTTATATAATTATTTTAATTAAATGCCATTAAGTAGAAAATAAGTTTTATGAGTTATAATACGTGATAGTATTTGGCAAGCGCTCGAACTAAGGGACAAGTGAGATAAGATCAATGATTTTGCTATAGGAAAGAAGTTTTCAACGAGAAAGGAATAAATAATGTTAATGAGAGTAATTATGTTTCTAAATCACAGTAATATTTATTATTTCTAGATGTATTCCTGATTTTACTTTTTGATATGGATGCTCTATACCATTGAGTTTACACTCAATTTTTTATATTCTTGTGTAAGAAGTATGCATATTAACATTGCGGTATAAATAATTGCATATTTGCTTTTTTATTAATATATTAGTTTATTACATGATTTTTAAATTTTATTAGAGATTCATATATTAGATTATTCTATGAGTTCTAGATTATTGTAGAGTTACATTTATTCATCGGTAGATAAATGCAAATTATCTCATAAGAAAAAAATGTTTTGTGATACAGGAATGTTGGTATTTGTATGCTAATAGAAGCAATTCACCCCCTTGTGGTACTGATAAATGATGCCAATGTATCTGCACATATTGATATTTTTCTATCATTGTCTGTCCTTGCCTTGAAAATTACTAGCTCTTGGGCTGGGTCGTGGCACACACACATGATTAAATTTTGCTCTATAAAGTAATCATTTTTTAATATAATTTTATTGCAGCCTGTTTTTCAAACATCTGGCATCCAAATTAAAAATCAATTTTTTTCATTTTAATCCACATCATAAAAGTAGTGTGTTGATATTTGGTATACAATTTTAAGATAATTTAATTGTATGTCAAGCATATAAGCATAACATTTTAATAGTGGGTCAAGATATTTAGAAAAACAAATCAATTATTTATGTTATATTCAGAAACAAAATATTTTAAGCGTTATAGCATATCACTAGAATTATTTTATTGTTTTTGATTTAAAAAGCAATTATTGTTGACCTTCATATGTGTAAGGTGGAGACAATTGTGGAAGATTAATGCAATTTCGTAAGAAATTGAGTAAGAAATTTTGAATCTATCATTCGATATATATATATATATATATATATATATATATATATATATATATATATATATATATATATATATATATATATATATATATATATATAT